>JAFELL010002524.1:0-272500 GCA_019059645.1 Caranx melampygus | reverse complement strand
CTGACATAATCCTTACTATGCTCATGGTCTGCTGTTCTTTCTGATAGGAGCTACCGTTTTGTGAGACCAGTGCAGATGGAGAAAATCACCCTTTTTCTCCACGTTTCTGGCAAGGGTGCCTCTGTCGTCATTGGCAGCCACCTCAAGTTGCCATGGCAACCTCTGAGCCTGGGGCCAGACCCCCTGTCTCCCATACATTTATGTCAAGGCTCTGTCAAACACAACAACACACACCAACACACACTCCTCTACCACACACATGCACGCACACACACAAACACACAGGCAACTTTATGTGATCACAGTTACAGATACATACACACCAACACACACATGCGCGCACTCCTCTCCCCACACACACACACCACAGGTAACTCTTCCTGAACACTGTGATATGATTTTGGTGTTTCTATAGTAAATATTTTGGAGACACGGGCAAGTTTCAAACAGGGGTCTACAGTTTAAAGTTTAAATGAGGTCTCTAGGTGAAAGTATGCCTGAGCAGTAGATGTTTGAAAAACTCCAATGACTACTAAGCCCATTCACTTCAATGCTAAATTTTTCACAGTTTTCACTGTTTTTCGCGACTTACGTTGTGAAAAATTCGTATTCAGGAGAGAAAAGTAATAGCACACCGATCCCAACCGAACAGCATGTTTTAACATACAATTTGTCCTACAACTCGAAGAGTTAAGGGACGAAATTTTGGAGGAAGATAAAAAATAAGTAGAAAAAGCATTCCCAAGAAGGGAATGTGGGTGAATGCTGAAAGCGGCTGAATGACATTGCTGAAGCAATGCTGAATGAGCTGAAGAAACTGTTAAAACAATGCTGAATTACCTGAAGAAACAGCTGAAGTAATATTGAAAAGTCTAATGCTAAAGCTGAAACGTATAACTTGTACCAGTGCCAAAGTAGCTGAAGCAATAAGTGAGAATAGATTAAAAAGTAGCACTTGGAAGAAGGAGGCTGATTTTGTATGAAATGGTTGGCAATTACTTGAATTGTTGAAGACTAGTAAGAAAAAATGAAACATTTATAGTTTACTCAAATATATGAATGTATACAATAAACTGGCAGCACGAAATCATTGTTGAACAAATATTAATAAAGATGAAGCGATATCTGAGGAGTAAAAGTAGAACGTGTAAGCAGGAGGCTGAATGATTTGAAAAGGTGGAAAATACCTGTTGTTAAGGATAAGTGTACAATAATGTGTGAAAATATATAGACATATGGATGAAAAATGTGAAACTCCTAAAATGGTAGTTTTGTGTGACATGGTTGGAAATTTCTTGAATTGTTAAAGTTCAGTATGAGAAGAGTTGAAATCTGCAGCTACACCGAATAGTAAGGAAAGCTGATGAACTAGCAATAACATAGCTTGAAGCAATGGCTAAGAAGAGATAAAATAGTACAACATGTAAGAAGGAGGCTGTTGTATGAAATGGCTGGAAATAACTTGAATTGTTGAAGATTAGTATAAAGAAATTGAAAAGTTAAAATCAACTCAAATATATTTAAAACTGACAGCTTAAAAACATTGTTGGACCATTAATAATATAGGTGAAGCAATATCTGAGGGGTAAAAGTAGAACGTGTAAGCAGGAGGCTGAATGACATAATGTGAGAAAATACCTGAATTGTTTAAGGTAAGTGTAAAATAATGCGTAAAAGTATATAAACATATATAAGTAGAAAAATGTGAAACTCTTAAAATGGTTGAAGAATGGGCTGAACTGTTGGAAATAATTTAAAAAAAAAAACGTTAAATACTTCAAAATAAAATATCAGGGTTGAAGAGGTGGAAAACCAAAAGTGAGGACATGACGAAGCTCCAAATCCTGAAATCTCCATCAGGAGAACAAACTGAAATGTAAGTAAGAGAAATAAACTGTTGGAGATGTTTAAACACTCCCCACAAAAGTTTAAAACCATGGAGAGGCTGATTGGAGAGACAGACAGAGAGAGAGAGAGAGAGAGAGAGAAAGTGTGTGTGTGTGTGTGAAAGAGACAGAGAGAAAGAGAGAGAATTAGAGTGTGTGTGTGAGAGAGAGAGTGTGTGTGTGTATCTGTGTGTGTGTGTGTATGTGTGAGTCAGAGAGAAAGACTGTGTGTGGGAGAGAGAGTGTGTGAAAGAGTGTAAGAGAGAGACAGAGAGAGTGTGTTTTGTGTAAGACAGAGAGAGAGGGAGAGAGTCTCTGTGTGTGTGTCTCTTAGTGTGTGTGAGTGAGAGAGAGACAGAGTGTATGTATGTGTGTGAGACAGAGAGAGAGGGAGAGAGAGAGTGTCTTTGTGTGTGAGTGAGAGAAAGAGCGAGAGAGTGTGTGTGCGTGCATGTGCTCATTGGTTGCCATGGTGACTTTACCTACTTGATGAGAAAGGGGTCCATGAACCCCTCAAACTGCTCCAATTTGGCACAAATCTGTACCTAATATGAGTGAAAACTTTATATGTTTGGAACCGTAAGACCTTCCTGAACGCAAACATGTCTTTTTGGTGTTTCTAGTGTAAAAAGTGTTGAAACTGTTGCAAGTTAGAAACAGGCCACATTTCTGCTTTTCTCCAAAAATCAGCTCTTACTTTTGTATGGGAGTGAATGAGCAGCAGGGAGGCATCAGGCTGCACTGAGAGGCCCACAATTCAAATTCTGTAAGTCTCTTTGCTTTTTTGAGCACATTGTTTGAGAGAAAACAAGATTGTCTACAACTGTGGAGAAAATCATGTGTGTACAGTTTAATTTGTGGCCACGAGGATGAGAGAAAGAGAAAAGTTTCAGACGATTTTTAGACTCTCTCCCACTCTAACTGATGATGTCACCCACTCTAGCCCTGAACATTCTGTGCAATACACACCCATAAATTTGAATTTTGTCCAAATTTGAATGATTTTTAAACTGTCATAAATCAGAAACTGTTGAAGATATCAATAAACTGAATAATAGATCAATACTTGAAACTTTTGTGAACATATTAAAGGTTGAATGAAGTCTGTAGCTGAAAGTATGCTGAAGTAGTTGAAGTTCAAAAAAGCAGAAGCAGAAGAGTTTGAAGACCGTTTCAATGCATTTCTATGGAAAAAAAAGAGAAAAAAAAATCAGAAAAAGTTTAATATTTTAAATATTTAATTCACCCTAATAATAAGTACAAAGATTTGAATAACAATAGTGTGAATGCTTTCAGCATTCACCCTAATAATAATAATAAGTATAAAGATTTGAATAACAATAGTGTGAATGCTTTCAGCATTCACCCTGATAATAAGAATAAAGATTTGGATAACAATAGTGTGAATGTTTTCAGCATTCACCCTAAGAAGAATAAAGATTTGAATAACAACAGTGTGAATGCTTTCAGCATTCACCCTAATAAGAGGAAACACGCAGTATAACAATAGTGCCTCGGTGCGTTGCCCCGTGGCCCTAATTATTACTGCTGACCCATCGTGTAGGAAAAGAGGGGCATTGTGAAGGGAAAAACAACATTCAAAGTAACTTTATTGTGAAGAAAAGAAAAACCCTCAACCAGCATGCTAGCCTCTATCTTAGATTAACATGGCGAAAAGAGGAGCTAGAAACAAGGATGGGACTTCTTTATTTGAACAAGATATCCAGAAGTTTGAAGGATTGTTTACACCGTACCTGTAACACAAACAAAGAGTGTGGACCCGAGAAAACAACGTTCCAGAGATGAAATTACTGGAGGCACTTCAAAACGAAGACACTCTGGAATTAACGAACCGCCTCACCAATCTTGAGCAAAAACTGTCCAGTAACACCGATGCTATTACTGCAGTGTGTGACCAGCTGAAAGGGGTTGAATTCCAAGTTCAAAAGAATGAGAAACAAGTCAAAGTGTTATCGGAACAAGTCTCCAAATTGCAGCAAAGGGAGGATGATGCCGAGTGATATGGTAGGCGCTGGAATCTACGGCTGTACGGAATGAAGGAGACACCTGTGGAAAACATCAGGGCCAACATCATGAAGCTTTTTGCAACGTTTGTACCAGAGGATAAGGAGAAGATGGACTTTCTTGTCAACACGGTGCATAGGGTTGGAGTGCCCCATGACAAAACAAACCGTCTTATCTCAACTTTTACTCAACCTTCGCTTTATTTTTGCTGTGTTTTTGTATGTTTTTGTCATGTTTTATCAACTACTGATGGATACTTCTGTGGGAGAGGAGATTCTTCAGGAGAGGAGCTTCTGTCATCAGAAAATGGAGCAAGTCTGGAGGATGCCACCCTGTTCCAGCAGGATGAGGAGGTGCTTTAGTGGTTGCTGTGCTGGTGGTGCAGGGGTTAAAGGCTTGGAGGTGGAGATGTACTGTAGGTTCTTTCTGCCGTCAGTCATCATGCAAAATATCAACTCTCTGCCCAACAAGAGTGATGAGGAGCTGGAGATATAGGTGAAGACTCAAGAAGTAGACATTTTTTCAAATCAAAACCATACTTGTGTACATCCCACCAACAGCTACTGCTGAAGTTCCATGTGAAGGTCTACATGAAGTCGTTGCTAGGATACAGACTAAACATCCTGAGGCACTTGACTTCAGAGAGATCAGAGATACATACTGGTGGAATCCATTCTGAAAAACTCAGATCATCCTCTTCATAACACCTTGATGGACCAAGAAAAGAGCGGTGGTGGACGGCTCCTCTCTCTTCACTGCAGGATGGAGAAATATAGAAGATCCTTTGTACCTTCAGCCATCAGGCTTCTTCATTCTTCTGCAAATGGTTGATGAGCTGACAGACAAATGAATTTCCCTTGGGGATCAATAAAGTAATTTGTATTGTATTGTATTGTATTTGTATCATTCAGTTTACGATGTGAAATTTCAGAAATAAAATCTGGAAGTTCTTGAGAAAATGAGATCTTGAAAGAGAAGAAGCTGATGATCAAAGAGGATTTGAGGCAGGCTGACAGGATGGAAAGAAACCGGTTGTGGCCACTTGTGGATACAGCCAGAAAGCAAGGGAAATGTGTCGGCTTCCGTGGCTCCGACGCTTACAATGAAGGGAAAAAGGTAACTCGTTAAGTTACTAATTCCCAGAGGTTTTGTCAAACCAGACACAACGGCACCAAACAACAGTTAAAGCAGGGGTTGGTAATCTTGGAGAGCTAGCAAGAGAACTAGCAAGATTTGAATATAGCACAGGGGTGGCGAACCATGTGCCATGGAGAGCCATGTGTATGCAGGTTTTCCTTCCAACCAAAGACTTCAACAGGTGATTCCACTGATTAACACACCTCTGTGGCTGAAGGTGTGTTAATTAGTGAAATCACCTGTTGTTCCTTTTTCTGAATACATAATGTATTGATTACTCAGAAGGTAGAAGGACCATTTCACCCAGTATAACAAAACATGTTTCTGAATAGGATTACCAACCCCAGCTTTAACAATGTTAAGTGGTTTAAATTCCATGACGAAAATGGTACTTGTAGTTGAGGTATTTAATATTTTTGGTATTTAATTTCAAATACAAAAAAAAAACAAAAAAATACTGACAAAGACAATCGATAATGTGGCTCGCGCGCGCACATGCACACAACCTGGTAGCACCGAAGATCTTTACAAAATGTAGCTTGGCATGGGATCACTAATAAACTGTAGCAGCAACACTGTGGACATCACACACTCACATTCGAAGCTATGGGCATTTAAGAAGCACCAGTCAACCTGCTGTGAATGTTTGTGGGCTGTGAGAGGAGTACGCTACCGGAGAAACCGGAGAGGAACACCAGCGTTCTGGGTTCTGGTGCTACTACTGTCTGAGGCGGACACACACACAAACTGAGATTGACATTAACGTCTGTCGGGTGCAACAGCCAAAATACCGGTGCCAGTTCCGCTGTTACACCGACCTGTAGCCAGCACAGCCTCACTGACAGAGCTATTTCCGAACGGCCACAGACTGAACAGACACACGTCTGTCATTGCATTACAGAAAAGAACAAAGACACTTTGTGAGTGAGCCGCGGTCTTGTTGTTAGTTTCGCGAGTTCGAAGAGACCATCATGATGACCGTATCCAGCATATGTATGTTTTTATCATAGATCCATGGTCCAGCTGCTTACCTTGCTGTGACAAAGCGAACTGCCCAGGCCACGCCTCCTGACCTGCTGTTCCGTCTGGAATTAAAGGAGACACCCAGAGGAAAATCATGAATCTATTATAAGAACTGGATGTGTCGCCGCCCTCAGCCGACACGCCGATTTTTCCCAGTGCAAGTTTGGTGATTTTTCATGTATGGGAAGTAGGATTTCGTGGAAAGAAGAAGAGGACTACTGGCGAAATCAATAAAATCACCATACCAAAAAAACAAAAAACAAAAAACATTTCAGCACACACACAGACAGGACCCAGTAGAAAATGTTGATTTCAAATCTTTATCATTCCAACGAGATGATGAGATGATTTCAAGTTTAAGTTTCTTTATCTGCAACCTTTTGTGCTCTATTGAGAGCTGCAGATATCTTTTATACAGGGTTCCTGCATCCTCAGGTTCTTCTTGTGGCTGTGATGGGTCCAGCAGTATGATTTGATCTCCCCTTACTGACAGAACAAACATGTGGTCAGTTAGTTAAACCAGCTGAGGGACAGTCACCATGCAGCGGAGGGGCAGTGGTGGACAATACCTTCAACAAGAGTCCCCCTAGAGTCCCCCACCCCCCACCCCGGATTTTACCCCATTGTTGAAACTGAGGTCCAGGGTCTCTGCTGGTGTTAATTCTTGTGGTGGGGATCCCCCACAAATGGCCCTTTGTTCAGTCTGTTTCTTTGATGCTGCAAGGTACAGTTACAGCTTTACACCCATTGACTTATAGTTCACATTTCATTGTGCATCGCTTATCATTTGATAGGATGTTCTTGTATTTTATTTTCACCTGCTGCCAGGTCCTTTTCTGCCCACTCAGGTTGCTTCTATTTCTGCATGTACTTAACATGGCTCCTCATCTCTGTAGACTTGTGTGGTAATTGCTATGAATCACGCAAATAATTCTATACATCACATACATTCATTTTGTCACTTTGACATATGTTATTACTCCAAAACAATAAATTTATCAAAGATGACTTGCGCGTTTAGCCTGTCGGCTATATTCTGCCACGCCCCCTCCCTCGCATTATTGATGGTAGTCGTGTTGCCTTTTCTGGCCATAACGTCCCTGGAGTCTTCATATATCTCCGTCAGGAGGGTTTGCTCCGCTTAGGAGAAGGACTCCGCCCGCTGCTTCACGCTGCTCTGAGGCATTTAGCGACACTATGGGCACTCGACTGGTGTGGGATTTTATACTGGCCGGGGGCGTGTACGATTTTAGGTTTAACAGGTGAGGCTCAAATTAGCGTCAACTGGAGCCAGTAATAACCAATAAGAAGCCACTGGACACAGATTAAAAAAAAAAATCAAGAGAATTAGTATTAAACTACAATACGTTCTCCTTATCATTGACAGGAGTTAGTAAGAGAGAGAACATCTCTCCCATTTCAGCCTCTCTCCATTGGCTTCCAGTAGGATATAGAACAGACTTCAAAATCCTTTTGCTGACTTTAATGACATTGGCTATTAATGACAAAGCTCCATCTTATCTGAAAGACCTCATCATTCCATGCTGTCCCACCAGAGCACTCAGCTCCCAGAATGCAGGTCTGTTAGTGACTCCCAGTATCTCTAAAAACAGACTGGGAAGTAGAGCCTTCAGTTACGGGTCTCCTCCATTGTGGAACCAGCTCTCTCCATGGGTCAGAGAGGCAGACACTCTTTCTACATTTAAGTCCAGGCTTAAAACCTTCCTCTATGAGAAAGCTTTTAGTTAGGGCTGGCTCAGGAAGCCCTGATCCATTTTATAGTTATGCTGCCATAGTCTTAGACTGTTGGGGGACACATCAGGTTACATGGAGCCCTCTCCTCTCCTCTCCTTTCTGCAGTTTGGCCTTGGTGTCTTGCACTCTCTATGTGTTTCCACAGATCTCTCCAGAGCTCCATCCCCCTGCACCAGCCACTGCCTCCATCATCTCCTTTCCCCTGCTGTTAAACCAGCCTGCACTCCCTACTCATGACCCAACCTGTCATCCAGTACTCCCATTAAGCTGGCCTGCGCTTCATGTCTTTCCTGCTCACCAGAAGCTGCCTTCATCAGCTCTTGTTAACCATTTCCATGTTTCCCCATATTCCATGTTGTAAACTGTTTTCTTGTCTGTATACAACATCTATTGCACGTCTGCCCGTCCTGGGTGAGGGGTCCCTCCTCTGTTGCTCACCCTAAGGTTTCTCCTGCTCTTTTTTCTTGGGAGTTTTTCCTCAGTCGATGTGAGGGTCTAAGGGCAGAGGATGTTGTAATGATGCTACGTTAAACCTTTGAGACAAACTGTAAAAAACAGAAAGGGGTTATACAAATAAATTACCTTGCCTTATTAGTATTTGGTGGCAGTTTGCAGCATGTGGACAATTATTCACAAGTCCTTGTTTTCTTTCCATTAATACTGTGTCTTTAAAGTCATATTTGATGACCTCTTGACCTTGGTCCTCTTATTTCCATAATTTGGGTAGGTAGACTGCCTCAGGTTCCACATGGATATTCTCTGATGTGATTTAATGAATGTAGTTTGACATGAACAAAAATCTCATTCTCCTATTGTCACCTATTTTCTCACCAGCCTCCTGCTGAGTCTGATAAAGATGTTTTCCTGTAGACCTTCATCCCACATGCCTTGATTTTTAACTTATTGTTCTTGGTAGTTGTATTTGCTCTGCTCTCAGGGTGTTTTGCTTGTTGTTCCACTGTTTCTATACAGTCTTATATGTTTCTCAGACGCAACAAACTCCTTAGATGCCAATGCTTGTCAGGGTCTCAATCTCCTCCACCTGCGCTGGTGAGCTCAACTGCCACCTAACGTTTAAAAAGAGTACTACAAATAATCAATACACAGCCCATATAGTCCAATGGACTATAAAGGAAGATGCACCTAGAACTGCTGATGGCGAGGGATGTGTTGAAGGCTGAACTAGGGCCTGAGGAAAGCGAGAACAGACATGTATATTGTTTTCATTGTTGGTTTCTCGTGATAACTACTTATTTTTTCGTTATCTCAACATAACAAAGTCTGTTTTCTCGTATAACATTAAGTAGCCAGAAGAAGTTAGGACTGATGAGGTAATGTCATATAGTTAAAGCCATCAGAAGGGTGAATTCATTTTTTTACAACTTCTGCAGCTTGTTCTAATATTTCTCTGACATATTAGACAAAATACATGAAACCTTCTTGAAGATTCTAGTGGCATCAGATGCAGATATTACCAGAGGAGATCGTACCACAGCAATTTAATGACAACATGTTAAAATATTCCACTCCAGGCAGCACACAGAAGGCAGTGGAAGTGGCTCAACATACAATAACTCCAGCGAGATCTTTTTTATCCCTGAGACTACCAAGCAAATGTGGCAAGTTCAATTCCAGATGAGCAAATGTCTGAAAATGTTTATATGAACACTGAGAAGGTGATCAAACCAAAAGCAACTGGATGCTCAGAGATCACCAACACTGTAGTTAATCGTTCACCAAACATTGAGACATTGGTTGAAAAAGCCATAAATATCATTAAATGAAACCTTGCTTCATTGACATGTAAACAACAACCAACACATCTCCACATCAAAAACAAACCAGTACCATACATGAGACTCTTAAAGGGAGAATGCCAAACTATTTAGGGATTCAAATTAGTTCTTAGTATTGATAAACCACTCTGCCATTACAGAAACAGAACTTTGGAGTGAGACAAAGCAGAGAGCCCTGGCAGCTGTGGCCACAGGTTCATGTTATAGTTGCAACAGATAAATGAGCTCTGAATCCCTCATGGAGTGACATTCCCCTTCACAACCTTAACATTGAAATGGGATGACAGTCTCAAAAAAGTACATTCTCCCACAATGACAGTGCAAATAAAAATATCATCTCTTTTGATGAAAACAAAGTCATTCTGACTTGAGTGTAAAGTTGAACGTTTCATATATACTCAAATGTCAGTTTTATAAATGAGGGGCTGGACAAATGAGAATTGAGAATAACACCATCACAATTTACTCTCAGTCAGTGTGTTGTTAATAAATGTGTGGATTTCTGGCTGCATCCTGTCCACCCCGTAAAGATCCTGCTGGCTTAGGCAGCACTGCAACATCATCTTACTCACCGCACCGCATTTACTTTACATAGTCACACGAGCTCCCACTCTATTGTCATTAAGTACACAGGTCAGAGTCAAAAACACATCCTTAAAAAACATCTTTGATATGTACATTTTCATGACAGCAGAACACAGTATTGTAGTGTATAAACCATTAACTCAGAAATATGTGTGGATAAGCCCTTATTTAGCATTTATAAGCAGGATATAAACTGCAGCATTGAATTAATGGGTTACATCACAGCTTGTTTATTTGTAAGCAACAGCTGATGCTAATTGATGTTTTCCTGAACCACTGAGACGCCCAAAGTGGAGGCTGCAGTATAAATGAAATATAGTAAAAGTCAACTGTAAGAATATAAAACCTTTGTCATGGAAATGGTTAGCATTTCTGACAAATACTGAACACTGAAGGGTATATCTGGGTACAATTGCAGCACAGTGTGATAGAAACCATTCATGTTTATTCAGTATGTTGCATATGAAAGCTAAATAGGGGATTTTTAAAATAAAATTCATGCCATTAAACATGGAAATGTGGGTCGCTATGAGTTTTACACACCTGTCGGCTACAAGTGTCTTGTCTTACATCACCTGTCTGCCACATGTGTTTTGTTTTTTTTCCTCTAAAATGAATCCCATCATTGAAAGACAGGGAAGGAGGGTTATGAGTTGTGGGTGGAGCATGGGTGAGTGATGAAGTCACTTTTTCAAGTACACTCTTTCATCCAGGCGTCTGTCACTGTGCCGGCAGCCAGCTACGTCGCTCGCTGCTTGACAGTCCTTTCCTGGCTGTTTTTGCAGTCTGTTTCATCACCGTTTCCCACCAGCATGTGAGTGAGCTCTGAAAAGATAAATCACTCAGCATGATACTCATTTATCATTAGGGTTGTTGTTGTTGTTTTTGATAAATAAATCTGTGAGTGTACATCATCAGCCACTTCCGTGATGAAATACAAAGGAGACTGCTACAGGTGGTCTGGTTTGCTGGCTCAGCATAGAAACAGTAAACAGGGACCCACAGTTAGCCTGGTTCTACCGACAAACACATTTCAAGCTCACCAATGATTACATGTTTGTTTAAAACATATAAAGTCTGTCTGACACTTAGGTTCTATATAACATGACAGTGACATATATTATTTAATCTAGCTCTGTAAAGAACAGTGAAGAAAAACATGCCCCGAAAATACAGAATTATTATTCTAAGTGCTTGTGTCACATCTTATCACACCCTCTGCTCCAATCAGCACACTAAAGAGTCAGACATCACTAACTTGTCTGATACTGAAATCCAAATTCCTGCCTTTGTGTCATGGAGGATTGATTATTGTATTGTATTGTTTTCTGGCCATGTGCTAGTCTAGTGCAAGAATTTTAAATCTGATCACATTACAGTTGTAGCCTCCCTTGAATGGCTCCAAACTCACAAGTCAGGCTTATGTTGCTTTTAATAATTCTTCTTCAGTTAATACACTGAATAAAGTAGTTCAGCAGTTCAAAAACTGCTGATAATTTTAAGCAGATAATGTACCCACCATTCATATATACACAATACCATCTTAGTTAAACCTAACTTGAATAACGATAAAAACTAAACCAAACATTTTGTCCCCTTCCCTTCTGAGGAACTCTAGATAGACAACAGTGAAAACTAGAAAATTCCCTCTGGGAAATATTGAAAGGGCCACGGGGGGCTACTGCTGGGGATACCATCTCTGTCAACATGAGAATCAAACCCACGACCAAACTAATCGGACAGACACATGATCATCTTTCACTGAGCACTGATATTGAGGAGCTGTAATCACATTAGGTCACCTGTGTGTATGTGCGCATGTGTGTAACTGTAACTGTAATCACATAAAGTTACCTGTGTGTGCGTGTGTATGTGTGTGGGAGAGGAGTGTGTGCATACCCGCCTATGTGTGTTTTGGTGTGTGTGTATCTGTAACTGTAATCACATAAAGTTACCTGTGTTGTTTGTGTGAGTGAGGAGTGTGCGCGCATTTGCGCGCATATGTGTGTTGGTGTGTGTGTCTGTGTTTGTGTGTGTGTGTACCTGTAACTGTAATGACATAAATTTATCTGTGATGTGTATGTGTGCGTGTGTGTGTGTGGGAGAAGAGTGCGCACATGTGTGTAGAGTGTAATTTGTGGCCAGGAGGACGAGAGAAAGAGAAAAGTTTCAGACAATTTCAGACAACTTCTCCCACTCTAGCTGATGATGTCACCCACTCTAACACGAACATTCCATGCAATACACACCCATTATAAACTCAAAATTTCTCCAAAAATGATCATGGTCATTGAACAGTGATTGATCAAAAACTATACGACCTATCAAAACGTGGATTAATACAACAACACACAAGACTTGTGTCTACAGTTTAAAGTTTGAATGAGAAAGTATGCCTGAGCAGTAGACATTTGAAAAACTCCAATGATTTTTCTTTTTCGATCATTTTTTTTCGCCCGTTCCATTCATTCCTATGGAGAATTTTTCACAGTTTTTTTCATATTCATATTCAAAATTCATATTTCGTAGAGAAAAGTAATAGCACACCAATCCCGATCGAACCGCACGTTTTGATATATAATTTGTCCTACAATTCCTCAAGCTGTAGGATGAGTTAAGGGACGAAATTTTGGAGGAAGATGAAAAATAATAAGAAAAAACATGCAGTATAACAATAGTTATTAATAGCTGTAGGGCCAGTGCCTCGGTGCGTTTCCCCGTGGCCCTAACTAGAAAAAGCAA
Source organism: Caranx melampygus (assembly GCA_019059645.1). NCBI lineage: Eukaryota > Metazoa > Chordata > Actinopteri > Carangiformes > Carangidae > Caranx > Caranx melampygus. The sequence goes on along the minus strand of JAFELL010002524.1, from coordinate 259,551 downwards.
GCATTTCCAGCAAGAAATGCGGGTGAATGCTGAAAGCAGCTGAACACCATTGCTGAAGCAATGCTGAATGAGCTGAAGAAATTGTTGAAACAATGCTGAATTTGCTGAAGAAACTGCTTAAGCAGTGTTAAAAAGGCTGATGCCAAAGCTGAAATGTATAACTTGTAAGTTGAGAGATGAATGCCTTTTAAAGGACTAAAAGCAGTAGAAATGTTAAAAAGGAAGTAAAAAATGTTTAAATCATGCGTGTTAATGTGTAACAGTTGAAGAGTTGAAATGTGCAGCTAACCTGACAGCAAAGAAAAAGGATGAACCAGTGCTAACATAGCTGAAGCAATAAGTGAAAAGAGATTAAAAAGTAGAACATGTAAGAAGGAGTATGATTTTGCATGAAATGGCTGGAAATTACTTGAATTGTTGAAAATTAATATGAAGGAATTGAAAAGTTGAAATCAACTCAAATACATTTAAAACTGACAGCTTAAAAACATTGTTGAACCATTACTGATATAGGTGAGGCAATATCTGAGGGGTAAAAGTAGAACGTGTAAGCAGGAGGCTGAACGACATAACATAGTGAGAAAATACCTGAATTGTTTAAGGTAAGTGTAAAATAATGTGTGAAAGTATATAAACATATATAAGTGGAAAAATGTGAAACTCTTAAAATGGTTGAGGATGGGCTGAATTGTTGGAAATAATGAAAAAAAGAATGTTAAATCCTTCAATATGAAATGTAAGGGTTGAAGAGGTGGAAAACCAAAAGTGAGGACATGAAGAAGCTCCAAATCCTGAAATCTCCATCAGGAGAACAAACTGAAATGTAAGTAAGAGAAATAAACTGTTGGAGATGTTTAAACACTCCCCACAAAAATCATTGAGAGGCTGATTAGAGAGAGAGACAGAGAGAGAGAGAGTGTGTGCGTGTGTGTGTGAGAGAGAGAGAGAGAGACAGAGAGAGAGTGTGTGTGTGTGAGAGGGAGTGAGAGAGAGAACGTGTGTGTGTGAGAGAGAGAGAGTGAGAGATAGAAAGTGTGTGTGTGTGTGTGAGAGAGAGTATGTGTGTGTGAGAGAGAGAGAGAGTGTGTGTGCCTTTGTGTGTGAGTGAGAGAATTGTTGAAGATATCACGAGTTAGAAACAGGCAACATTTCTGCTTTTCTCCAAAAATCAGCTCCTACTTTTGTATGGGAGTGAATGAGCAGCAGGGAGGCACCAGGCTGCACTGAGAGGCCCACAATTCAAATTCTGTATGTCTCTCTGCTTTTTTGAGCACATTGTGAGAGCTAGAACAAGTTTGACTACAACTGTGGAGAAAATCATGTGTGTACAGTTTAATTTGTAGCCGGGAGGACGAGAGAAAGAGAAAAGTTTCAGACAATTTTTAGACTCTCTCCCACTCTAGCTGATGATCTCACCCACTCTAGCCCTGAACATTCCACGCAATACACACCCATTATAAACTTGAATTTTCTCCAAAATTTGAATGATTTTTAAACTGTCAGAAATCAGAAAGTGTTGAAGATATCAATAAGCTGAATAATTGATCAATAGTTCAAACTTTTGTGAACGTTTTTAAGGTTGAATGAAGTCTGTAGCTGAAAGTATGCTGAAGTAGTTGAAGTTCAAAAAAGCAGAAGAAGCAGAAGAGTTTGAAGACTGTTTCAATGCATTTCTATGGAAAAAAAAAATCAGAAAAAGTGAAATATTTTAAAAAGTATAAAAAGTATTAAAGAGAAAAATAATAGCACACCTATCCAGAAAAAGGCGCACGTTTTGATATATGAATTGTTGAAAAAGCACAAAGTATGAAGGAGTAGTTTGTTTCCAAAAAAGGGAAGAATCTGACAGAATAATAATAAGTAGTAAAGAGAAAAAAATGGCCGACCCGAACAACAATAGTGTGAATGCTTTCAGCATTCACCCTAATTAGCTGAAGAAACAGCTGAAGTAATATTGAAAAGACTGATGCTAAAGCTGAAGTGTTTAACTTGTACCAGTGCTAAAATAGCTGAAGCAATAAGTGAGAATTGATTAAAAAGTAGTACTCGGAAGAAGGAGGCTGATTTTGTATGAAATGGTTGGAAATTAAACTGATAGAAATAAAAACTAAAAATTAAACTGATAGAAAGAGGAAAGGAGAGGAGAATAGAAACATGGATGAGAGAATAGAGGAGAGGAGAAGAAAGGAGACAAAGGAGATGAGAAGAAGAATAGAGGAGAGGAGGACAGGAGAAGGAGAGGAAAGGAGAGGACAGGAGGAACAGAGGAGAATAGAGACATGAATGAGAGAATAGAGGAGAGGAGAAGAAAGGAGACAAGGGAGATGAGAAGAAGAATAGAGAAGAGGAGCAGGAGAGGAGAGGAGGACAGGAGAAGGAGAGGAAAGGAGAGGAGAGGAGAATAGAGACATGAATGAGAGAATAGAGGAGAGAGGAAGAAAAGAGACGAGAGGAAATGAGAAGGAGAATAGAGAAGAGGATAAGGAGGGGAGAGAAGGACAGGAGAAGGAGAGGAAAGGAGAGGAGAAGGAGGAGAAAGAGGAGAGGAGAATAGAGGATAAGCATGAAAAAACATTGAAGCCTAGCTCTCTCAGATATATAAATATATATAAGAGACTGACAGCTTGAAAACATTGTTAAGCATATATTAACAGAGATGAAGCAATATCTGAAGAGTAAAAGTAGAACTTGTAAGCAGGAGGCTGAATGAAGAGGCTCAGAAATGCCTGGATTGTTAAAGATAAGCGTAACATAATGTGAGAAAATCTATATAAGTTACATATAAATAAAAAAATAAGAAACTCTTAAAATTGTTGAGGAATGAGCTGAATTGTTGGAAATAATGAGAAAAAGTTTAAATCCTTCAAAGTAAAATGTAAGGGTTGAAGAGGTGGAAAAGCCAAAGGTCAGGACAAGAAGAAGCTCCAAATCCTGAAATCTCCATTAGGAGAACAAACTGATGTGTATGAAATAGAAATAAACTGTTGATGAGATGTTTAAACACTCCCCTCAAAGGTTTAAAATCATTGAGAGGCTGATTAGAGAGAGAGAGAGAGAGAGAGAGAGAGAGAGAGAGAGAGAGAGAGAGAGAGAATGTGTGTGTGTGTGTGTGTGAGAGAGAGAGAGTGAGACAGAGAGAGAGAGAGAGAGAGAGTGTGTGTCTGTGTGTGTGTTTAAGTGAGAGAGAGAGTAAGACAGAGGGGGAGAGAGAGAGGGAGAGAAAGTGTGAGTGTGTGTGTGTAAGTGAGAGAGGAGAGAGTAAGGGGGGGGGAGAAAGTGTGTGTGTGTGTGTGTGTCTGTGTGTGTGTGTGTGTGTGTTTAAGTGAGAGAGAGAGCAAGAGAGAGGGAGAGAGTGTGTGTGTGTGCATGTGCTCAGAGGTTGCCATGGTGACTTTAACTACTTGATGAGAAAGGGCTCCATGAACCCCTCAAACTGCTCCAATTTCAGACAAATCTGTACCTAATATGAGCGAAAACTTTATATGTTTGGATCCGTAAGACCTTCCTGAACACAAGCATGTCTTTTTGATGTTTCTAGAGTGAAAATTGTTGAAAATATCGCGAGTTAGAAACAGGCAACATTTCTGCTTTTCTCCAAAAATCAGCTCCTACTTTTGTATGGGAGTGAATGAGCAGCAGGGAGGCACCAGGCTGCACTGAGGGGCCCACAATTCAAATTCTGTATGTCTCTCTGCTTTTTTGAGCACATTGTGAGAGCTAGAACAAGTTTGACTACAACTGTGGAGAAAATCATGTGTGTACAGTTTAATTTGTGGCCAGGAGGACGAGAGAAAGAGAAAAGTTTCAGACGATTTTTAGACTCTCTCCCACTCTAGCTGATGATGTCACCCACTCTAGCCCTGAACATTCCGCGCAATACACACCCATTATAAACTTGAATTTTCTCCAAAATTTGAATGATTTTTAAACTGTCAGAAATCAGAAACTGTTGAACGTTTTAAAGGTTGAATGAAGTCTGTAGCTGAAAGTATGCTGAAGCAGTTGAAGTTCAAAGAAGCAGAAGATTTGAAGGATTTGAAGACCGTTTCAATGCATTTCTATGGGAAAAAAAAATCAGAAAGAGTTAAATATTTAAAAAGTATAAATAGCAATAGAGAAAAATAATAGCACACCTATCCAGAAAAAGGCGCACGTTTTGATATATGAATTAGCACAAAGTATGAAGGAGTAGTTTCGTTCCAAAAAAGGGAAGAATCTGACAGAATAATAATATGTAGTAAAGAGAAAAAATGCCCGACCCGAAGAACAATAGCGTGGATGCTTTCAGCATTCACCCTAATAAAAAGAAGAAGAAACACGCAGTATAACAATAGTGCCTCCAGGCAAAGCCCTGCAGCTATTTTATAGCTGTAGGGCCAGTGCCTCGGTGCATTGCCCCGTGGCCCTAATAAAAAGAAGAAGAAACACGCAGTATAACAATAGTGGCCCTGCAGCTATTTTATAGCTATAGGGCCAGTGCCTCGGTGCGTTGCCCCGTGGCCCTAATAAGAAAAAACACGCAGTATTACAATAGTGCCTCTGTGCGTTGCCCCGTGGCCCTAATGAAGTTTTAAAAGTAGAAACTGTATTCAACAGAACTTGGTCTTGTCCTGCTTCTCTATACCCACCTGTCATCTCCATGTCCATCTGGTGGTCGTCGTCGCTGTCATTGCCTGCAGGTGACTTTGGATGGTTGCAGCTGTTCTCAGCTGCGGATGGACTGCTCACCGGGTCAGCTGTGTTAGTTTTTACTTGATCCCGTTTCCCTGCAGCACCGCTGAGTTTTTTCCCATCCACGGTGTCCATCTTCACTGGACAGAGAGTCTGCAGGAGACCCAGGGAATCAAAGTTTTCTCCAGAACATTCACCTCGTCTCCTCAGCAACTCCAGCACCTGCAGATTCAGAGAACACATGGCACTGGATATATTTGTATACAATACAACACTTGTAACTGTGTTTAAATTTCACCTCCTCGAGCTCATCTGTCTACACCACTCAGACTGGTTTCAGATTAGATCCTTGTTTATCTGTTGACTTGTACAGACTAAAGCATCTGTGTTTTGTAATTGCTGTGTGAAGTCTTGACTTATGGCTAAAAGCTGCTTTTACCAGTTTCTACAAAAATGTTATCAGTTCATCCTTGTGTCCAAGTGGACCTACCCCTTTAAGATGTTCAGTGAGGGTGCGTCCATGAAAACAGGACAAATGGTATGATAATTACATAGTAATTGCTATGAGGTGATCAGATAATTGCTCACTCTCTCATTCTCTCAGTCATTACTTTGGGGTTAAACCAAAAAAATATATAGATGGTTTTTAGTCATGCTGTTCTCTTCACCATTATCACCCTGGGGAAAAGGTCTTCTCTTCTGTAAACATGATGATTCAGTGGGCAGTCCAGCCAACAGCTAACAATTGTTGCTATTTTCTACAGCAGCCATCACACTGAAAGACTTTAACTTACACTTTATTCAAATACATGAGGCCAATTGCATTTTTTATGGCCTTTCTTTGTGATTTCACACAAATACTGACTTGTCACTCCGTCTACAGTTTCAGAGTGCATACCCCCCCCCAGCCATGTGCACTTGTTTTCAACAAAGCTGGTGACAATGTAATCCATGGAGCTTTGTATACCGAGGTGGGTAAAGTTATATATAAATTTTATGGTATCTGTGTAGTCTTATCTGTCACAAACAGGTGCATCTGTGTCGTGGTGCCGCTGAGACAAGATTTGGGACACCTCATCTTGCAAGGCTGGTTTTCGGCCAAGAGACGATAGGTGGAAGGCAGAGAGCCTCCATTATCCCCCGTAACAAGTCAATTGTCAATTGTTGTTATTGTTCAGTGTCCTTGGGTATCTTGACAGGCGCTATATAAATCAAAGTTACCATTATTATTATTATTATTATTATTATTTTTATTATTATTGTTAATTAACCATCACAGTTAAAGGGGACATATTATGGAAATATAACTTTTCAAAGGCTCTTTAACATATATTTGGGTGTTTGTCTTGCCTTCTGGCCCCCAAAATGTGAGAACTGACAAAAAAATCTGTAATTTATAGGCTTCACAGGTTGAAATCCTCGTGGTTTTTCGAGCTGTTCCCTCGGTCCCCACTATTGTCTGACAGCATCCCAGGACACAGCACCTTTCAACAGCAGCAACACAGCGGACCATAATCATAAGCTATAAAAATTATTTTAATAATTACTGATAGGCTACTCAAGTAGATGCCCATACTAACACTCACATCCTCTAGAAGAGAGGGTGTGAGTCTGCACTGATCTCATCTTTCTGAGTCTAACGGAGGGAAATGTGTCGTAGCCCTGAAACATTTTATGTCAATATTCCTCATGGGGGTCACAGCAAGCATCTAAATTTAAAAACTTTTCCTAACAAATCAACCATACGTGCTACAGTTTTTAAGTCCATCACTCTTCTTTTTTTTTTTTTTTTTTTTTTTTAAAACAACTGTAAAACTTATTAAACATTTCTGGTCCCACAATTTTTGCCCAATTGACACCAGATTTGCTACACTGCACCTTCAGATTATCCTCCACAAAAATACCACCCAGCATTCTGATATTTGAAAAATTGAGACTACAGTGCATGAAAACATTTGAATGTAAACAGTACTGTGAACATATACCAGCAAATTCTTGATAAATACATTTTCAATCTTCCTGAAAAAAATGGACAATATTTTGGAGTCATGGCTGATTAAGTTTTCATCCAGTACTTCCATTAAGCTGGCCTGCTGTCCCTGCCTTTCCTGCCCACCAGAAGCTGCCTTCAGCATTTCTTGTTAACTGACTGATTCCATTTCCATGTTTTCCATATTCTGTGTTGTAAACTGTTTTCTTGTCTGTATACAACATCTATTGCACGTCAGCCAGTCCTGGGTGAGGGATCACTCCTCTGCTGCTCACCATGAGATTTCTCCTGTTTTTTTTTTCTTGGGAGTTTTTCCTCAGTCGATGTGAGGGTCTAAGGCCAGAGGATTTTATCATGATGCTGTGTAAAGCCCTTTGAGACAAACTGTTTGTAAAAATGGGCTATACATATGACAATCCCTTGCCTTGTCTAGTGATGGAGAGCAATAATCCCTAAAATGACATCATCATGTTGTGCCATCACTAAGAGTTTCAGAGATATTATGGACACTACTTATTTGTTGCAATGTATTTTGGTAGTTGGACTCTGTCTCACAATGCCTGCGAATGCACCTTCATGTATTTGTAGGACTTCAGTTCACTGATGTTTTCCTCCAGATAGAGCAGATACAGAGAGAGATCATCCCATTGGCCGGCTGGGGTGGGCAGGACGCTCACTGTGGGCAGTGATTGGTAGGTTTCCAGGAATCGAGCATATCCGTGGCAGAGGAGGGACGGAGACCAGCATAGATGACCACAGGAATCAGTGCAATGAACAGGACCAGGTTGACCATGCTGGACAGAGACATTGACAGAGTAAGTACTTACCTGATTTGAACAACATCACATGAGCATTAGTGAACTAGTGAATTAGTGAAAACAAATATGTGTCACTTGACAGCTTTTTTTGAGACTTGACACCAAGTCATGTCTCAGAAAAAGTTAGTACCTAGTACTGCTTGTAATTATACAGTTTACGTGTATTCATTTATTTAATTTTGTCTGATATTACCATTCTGTATTTTTTTACTACCTGTACACTTTACTCCTATAACCCACTGAACAACTGTTCAGCCTTTTAGTACAAGCAATACTGTGTGTATATTTATTTTTCTAATAATTTGTACAAAGCTGTAAAGAATATCTCTTCCTATAATCTTTAGTTTTTTTACCTTGTTGTTTTTTTCATATGCTGATGTAACACCTACATGTCCCATCAGTGGGAGTCTTGTCTTCACCAAAACCAGGACCTTTTTAAATACTGAATGTAATTTTATTACACTTTTCATAATAATACCACAGGGAGATCTACAATTATAAGATCACTTATTGACATTTAGTCAATAAGTGTCAGCTGGATATTTAGCTACTTCCTGGTAATAGTTAATTAATTAATGTGGCCTAGACAAATCAAAGGGTATTAAACAGAAGTTACACATTATGAGTAAATGAGCAGCAGCAGGGGTGTTTTGTTTGTTAAAGGTCTTGAGTTTACTTTATGTCTGTTAAGAGTCTTTTGAGAGACAGTATATCATTCAGGTATTGGTGTCTGATGGATTTCACCCAACATTGTGCTCCATAGACAATTACCTGAGCAAAGAGAAGACTCCCACAGCGATGAGCTTACACTGCACCTTGTCAGGTATGTCAGGGTCGGAGGCAAGCAGGCCAACGCGCAGTGAGCAGCCAAACTCATCTGTGACAGAGGCCAGGCGGAGGTAGTAGCCCAGATAGATGCAGGCACAAAGCAGGGTGACCAGAGTCAGGCCCCTACATGACAGGTAGTAAAACAGCATGGCCCGTGAGCAGCGCTTGGTCATCAGAAACTTCTCCACCAATGGGTAATTGAAACATCCCTCAGCAGGCTCGCTGGTGAAAGATTGAGGAGAATAAAATATTTTATAGGTTTAAAATGAAGCAACAATAAATATTCCATTCTCTTTACTGATCTGACCAAGGGGTCCAGGTTTCTTTCCCAACACTTAGAGGGCAGGTGACATAATGTAGACTGCAGGTGAAGGGATTCATGTTTCATTGTAAGAGAGGCACCAGAAAATGTCCACATAACATGAGAAAGACTCACCTGTCTGTTGCCATGCGTTTGGCCAGAGTGACAGCACGATTGTAACACCGGTCCAGCTCTTCCATGATGAAGCCGAGGTCTGACTGCAGGAGGGGTGCCGCAGAAAACCTCCAGAACAATGCAGGTGTGTACATCAGCACTGCCACCAGCAGCAGTATGTAGGGGAAGAACTGAACCGGTGGGAGAACAACAAACACAAGTTAAAGGGGTACTTCACCCAAAATCGATAATTCACCCATTTTCTACTCACCGTCATGCTAATGAAGGGCTGGGAGAACTTTTGGAGTTATCAAAACAGACACTTGGGTCAGTACGGGCAAGCTGTATGGAGGTATTTGGTTGTTTCACAGTGTATGTTTTTGGACAGTTCAAAAGTGAGCACAGTCCGCCACCATTATATGAAAATCTGTTGCTAGTTGGACCCCCCCTGGAACTCCAAAAGCATTTTGATGACTCCAAAAGTTCTCCCAACCCTTCGTTGGCATGATAGTTAGTAGAAAATGGGTGAATTATCAATTTTGGGTGAAGTATTCCTTTAACAAGTCTAATTATTAGCAGTAAATGCTCACACAGTGGTTGATAGAGGAGATGCAATACATTTCCACCAATGCACAGCACTGGCTATCGTGTAGGTAGGTGGCAGACATGTCAGTCAGTGAGTCAGCCACACAAACAAAGAGCTCACACAAGGCACAGTAGTAAGTGAGGAGTGAGACATGTTAACCCCCCGAATGTTAACATTTATATTATATTCTACTTTCATTAAGCTATTCTTTGACCTAATTATTTATATCAAATACTAACTAGTTTTTTACTTAAATTTTTCTAACCCGTTGAATGCCAGGTTTTTGTCATGATGCCACCATGTTTTCAGATGGAAAAAAACAGAAAAAAGAATTATTTTCAGTATACTCCATGCAAAGTAGATTTTTTTGTTTTGTGTGATTACAGCCTGGGACATGTCAATGATCGGCAGCAACGTGGATTTTTGTGCATTAAAATTTTCTGTACGGTGTCAGATACTCACACTAAGCACAAAAAATGTGCTTTTCATGAGGTAGCTATAAAAAAATTATTTCCAATATTTTTAGGCCTAACCAACATCAGTCCTTACATACATCAAATGTTCACCAATTTATCCAAGATTTTAAGCCTTTGAATGCCAGGTTTTTCATTATCATATAACTTTAAATGAGAAAGGAAGATATAGATATTATCAGAGAAATTAAGCCTTTGTTTGGGATAACCTGCTCTGACTGGAACACTTTAGATTTTATTTGAATTTTATTTGAAACTCCAAGTGGACGTTAATAACACAATAAAAACACTATAAAGGCAGTAACTAATAGTGTCAGCTGTGGGAGTGCCCACTGCTATGAATGAGCCCAAGTTAACTCCAGTCATAAAGTGGCAGAGAAATCCCAGAGCATGTCTGATTCTTAAGTTGTGGAGATCAAGAGCCAGAAGACAGATAAACTGTTTTTCATAGGGATTCTATACCTGCAGGAAACCATCACATGTCAATGTGTATTACTGATACAAGGTCCTGGCAGCAACTTGTGAAGATGAAAGGAAACGATGCACAGCAACTGGACAAAAGATCAGTAAGTAAATGATCTTTCATTTTGCAACCTGTTTCTCTATAGAACATTTAAGCACTAACCTATTTTATCATTGACATTCTAGTGCCAGTGTTGCTAAAGACCACTACAGAAAGATCCATTTAGAAGTGCAGCCTTCTGCACTCAGCCCCAGTCTTTGCCATCTTACTACAAGTATGCTCACCTCAACCCTAAACCCTATGTAGCTCTGCTAGACAAGCCAATAGAACTGTATTTATTGTGTCCTTAGCAGCTGCTTTGTGTGTGTGTGTGTGTGTGTGTGTGTGTGTGTGTGTGTGTGTGTTGTATGACTAGGGGCTGGAAATCTTCTGATACAGCTATGGTTTCTGTTTCTGCCTTTCTTTCTTTTCCTATACTCTAAACTCATTGTAATATTGCAGCAAACTGTGTTACTGCCCAAGACTGATTTCTCATCTTATCACATCTCACTCGAGGGATCCTAACCTTAAGACATACCTTCATAGCCTGGCTTTTGATAAGATTTTATGTATAGGTTTCATTATATGTCCTTTTATTTATCTATTTCAGTCATTTAGTCTTTAGTTTTCTTGGCCTATTTATTGTATAATCTTAGTTATTTATATCATGTCCTAGCATTAATGCTAACTTTTTGGTTTTATCCAGTCTCTGGTGTTTCCTCACTGCAAACTGTTGAGATTAAGTGCTTAAGTGCTTCAGTTGCCTTCTTTCAAGTATTTATGCATGTGTTAATTGTGAGAGAAAGTGTGTGTGTGGATTTGGTTTTACTTCAGCTTTTTTTTTTGCTTGTTTTTATGGTGCAAAGCATTGTGCTATATTTTATTTGTATGAAAAGAGCTATATAAATAAAGTCTGATTGATATTTCTGTCCATTCTGTTCCTACATGTCTGACTGCCAGATCAATATAAACTTGTCATATTGTTTTTGTAGAAATCATTTACAAAGGATTTTCCTCATGGTGGTGTGTTTCCTCATCAAACTATTATATATTTTCAATAATTCTATTCATGTGTGCGTGTACCTTATGAAGCCACAGAGGTAGAGTGTGTGTATGCACAGCAGCCCAGCAGTATGAGTCCACGTAAGCAGCCTGCCTCCAGGAGAAGTTGGTTGGAGCAAAGCAGCTGATCTGAGTCCCTGAAAGAAACAGACACAGAAACGTGAAAATGGAGTCACAGGAATGATCTGAGGCACAGTTGATTTGTATTGGTTTAAAATTTCAATCTGCAGATTTATCTCTTCATCGTTTGTGTTTTATTTCAGAGTAAGTGAAAGATTGACGGGAAAGCTAGGGGGGGGGGGTTGACATGCAGGTGGTCAGAACAACACCTTCACGGTATGAAGAGGTATGAGGCCAAAATGTTGAGGCTTCAGTTAGCTTTGGCTTAAACCTGAACCTACAGATACGAAGTCAGAGTCACCACCTTTGTTTACTAACCACCTTGTCTTGACCTGAACCAGAGCAGATCTGGTAGCGCCGTACAGCCGTGGCCAAAAATATTGGTTTTCACAAAGTTTGCTGCTTCAGTGTTTTTACTTCTCTTTACAGATGTTTCTGTGCTACCTGAAGTATTATTATAAGCATTTCAGTGTCATCTAGTGTCAAAGGATTTCATTGACCATTACATTAAATTCATCAAGTGTCTTGGAAGGTTGGGAGAAGTTGCTCTTATGATGTTTTGGTACCGTTCTTTATTCATGGCTGTGAGTGAGCCCACTCAGCACACATGAATGGTGTCAGGATGCTTTACTGTTGGCCTGATGCAGCGAAAAGGGGATTGATTAGAGAAAAGACGATGTCCAGTGCTCAGCAGTCCAGTTCCTGTACATTCTGCAAAACATCAGTCTGTCCCTGATGTCTGTCCTGGAGAGAAGTGGCTTCTTTGCTGCCTTTCTTGACACCCTGCCATCCTCCAAGTCTTCACTCACTGTGCCTTCAGATACACTCACATGTCAAAGTTCTGCACTGGTGGTGCCCGGACCCCACAGCTGGATCTACTTTAGGAGACCTGGTCCTGGTCCTTGCTGGATTTTGTTGGGCACCCTGAAGCCTTCTTCACAACAACTTAACCTCTCTCCTTCAGTTCATTCTCAGAGCAAAGAGGGACTTTGAAATCAGTTACAATTCATTTGATCACTCTTCATGACATTTTGGAGTATATGCAAATTGCCATCATAAAAAGGTTGTAAAAATTAATATTTATGTCATTCTCACAACTTTACTCGTGAGCCAAGCCTTGCTGCACCATGCCCCCACTTACCAACGGAAACTTCTTGAGCAAAGGCGAGGGAGATGAGGAGGAGGGGCAGGCCCACAGCCACACAGGTTACCATCTTGTCCACGGCCAGCTCAGTGCGTACACTGCGGTATCGAGCCTGGTTCGGCTCCTTCAGCAGAAAATCACTGAACACGTACTCTGTAGCTACATGTGCGATGGCCATCTCAATGCTCTCCTGTTACCTGCAGCACATAAACAACACCACTATTGATTGTTCTGTCCGCCCAGCTGCTGTTCACCAGTAACACATTTCCTTACTGACCATTTCTTTGGTAAAACATGGTGCTGTTTGACCTATGATTTTCAGTTGATTTACATTTCCTCTTTGAATTAACAATCTACACATAGCTTCATACTCAGCAGACCTGTTGAGTTACTACAGACAGTAACCTCTCATCAGATCTTGGTCACATTTCCAATGTGTAACATTACATTTAGAGTCTGTTTAAATAATCTCACTTGATTAGTTGCTTCTTGTCCATACACATTTTCCTCATAATCTGAATAAATGTGAAACATGACTGATTTTCTTATGACAGACTGGCGATGCCAGCCCTCACCCACTGTGAAACAGCAATTACCCGCCATGTTTGTGAGTGAGGGTCCCCCCTCAGTAAGTAAGGCTGGTTCACTTCAGTAGCAAAGTCTACTGGTTCAAATGGTGAAACCTTTTTTGGTTTATAAAACGAAAACAACTCGTGACTGTGACTTCCCACATCAATGGGCCGCTCTGTCTGGCTGGAAGTAGTCTCTGCAGTGTGTAGCAGCAGTCTCACTCATTGCTGTTGTCTGTGTTCATGTTACATATATGTAACCATCTACATTTGGGAGCTGGGTTGAGCTTGAATGTACTGCTTCGGAAAACTTTTGAGAGACGGATCTGACATGAAAAAGCTGTTAAAATAGAAGAGGACTTTGTCACAACCTGAATTTATTTAAAACCTCCAGCTAATTACACACAGACTGGAGGTTGACGCGGGGCAGGAAAAACTACCACTACTTAGCTTCCAGTAGCTTTAGCTCGTTATAAGTCATAGTAAAACGGCATAATGGACATGAAGTTACCTACCAACTCACTCCCGTTAAGAACAATTTATCGATCAAACGGACATGGCTGCAATATGAGAGCATCAGTTCCTTGAAAGGTGAAGTTCGGTGTTTCCCTGGCCAGGAGCAGATAGTTGTTGCAGTCTAGACATTCAACAGATGACACAATCAACACGACTTTCGAAATGAACCTTCTTCCTGTGGAGGAAAAAACTCTCCTTCCGGCCTGCGGATGCCTTCAAGAACAGCTCTGATTTTTCAACTCTCATGATGCTTTCAAATACAGCTCGTGAGTTTTTCTACTTTGGTAAGCACAAGTGCCATTAGGTGGATGTTGAAATATGGAAAAACAGACAATGGAGTTTATATTACTTAAATACAAAATACTATGAAGTGTGAAAATGGAAAGAAATGTGAAAAATAACCCTGAAGTAACTGAAACCTAAACTATATACTATATATACTACTATATACACAATATATACTACAATAAAATACCCAGGGTCCTATCACACAAGCATTAGTGGCTAGCAAAGAGCTTTTGAAAAATTCTCCCATGATTGACTGGTCAGGTTTGGATGGTTGGATGTTTCAGAGTTTTCAGAGTTGTTGACCGGGGACCTTGGTTTAATTGTTATGTTGAACCTATTTGCATTAGTGTCAGCTCCACATAACCATATGAAGTAGTCCACAAAGCAACTATATATCTCCACAATTAGCATACATCCCAAAACACATCAGAGAATGAAAACATCGATGATATGTGATTTCACTGAAGTCCAACTTGTTCAACACAATTGCTATGTTTTTTGTTTGTTTGTTTGTTTTGTTCTGTTTGTTTGTTTTTTAATGATTCGAAGGTGTTTCCATTAGTCCATAAAGGCAGCATCCTCCTGGGCAGCGCGACCATGGATGTATTATAATAGATCCATGAGCGCGACTATCTACGCAGCATGCAGCAGTGGTTGGCTAATAATTGTATGTATTTAAAAACTGTACGTTCAACTGCAAAACAAATAAGAGGTGAAATGGTGGTGTCGATTTGGTTTCATTGTCACCTGCTTTGCAGTATCTAATGTTAGAGGGAGAATGATGCCAAGTAGTTGACTGTGGAAACGCTGGAGGAATATGAAAGAAAACCATTTTGGACTGTTGTTGTTGATCTTTCGCGATGAATTCTGGGCTTTTCTCTCTCTCTGCCCTCCCTGGTCCTCCCAACTTCTTACAGCTCCGTCAAACACAAACAAAATACGCACGATGTCAACGGAAACTCAATTATTTATTTCAAAACAAAAGGGGAAAACGCACGTCTTTGGGAAACAAAATTCATCAAGTTAAAAAAAAACTTATTAATTCATCATTCAATTCATTGTTTTACTGGAAAGCTTTTATGGATGTTCGTTGTATTTCTTCTCTCCACACTATGGATAGATTATAATTTCAATTTACTTAGGTTTTGTTTTGTTTTTTAATTTAAATCCCCTTACTTGCCGAAAGCACGAAATGTTCCTATATTTGCACATAACCACCAGGGAAGCATCTGAGTGACTACACATTCATTCTGCAGCATGGGATAACACTCTAAAACATCAAGAACAATCTTCAGAGACCAGAACAAGTAGCCCATCTCTAGATGATGTCCCCCACAGAGCTCCAAACTTCAAGGGTCAGTCTGGGGTTACACGAAGAGACACAAAACACAGAGACAGCTTGAAACCACCTAGGATTGAATTGAGGCAAGTTCTCTGTCGGTGTTATGAATCTTGAGTTGATCTAGTTTTCCCCCAACAACTGAATAAAATACTATTCATTGCTTTCTTTTGTGGGTATCATAGCTTTACCTCAAGTGAAAGTAAAGCAAAATATCTTTGCACTGCCTATTACTTTTGAGTCTTTGACGAGTTCGCGCGGCCCAATTTGTTTTACCGTGAAAATCTTACCCGGAAGCTAAACCCGACGCGTCCAGCTTGACACCGGTAAATGCCTCATTCCTTCCATTCATTTCACTGGCACACAGTCGCATCCCAGCAGCGAACCCACCCCTCCTGTTTCTCTCCGGCTGGAAAGATGGCTGCTCCGGTGGTGGTGAAACGCTCCGGCCCGCCGCTCTGCTCGAGCTTTGCGGAGGTCTGTTCATTCCTGGAGCGATACGGAGCGGCGCTGGATCTACCCGAGATTACTTTCCCACTGATGGAGAAGTATCTGCGGGACACAACGACAGGTGAGGTATTGATAGAAGTGGTGGTGCTGGGGCGAAGAAGTGGTGGGTAGCTGCGACACTTGAAACCGAAAGAGAAGGGGCTACCACTACCACCATCACCATCATCATCGTGATGATGAGGATGACGAAGAATGTTGTGAGTGCGTGTGTGTTTGCGTGTGTATACGTGTGGCCCGGGAGAGCAGCAGCAGATTTGGAGTTTTGTCAGCCAGCTTCTTTACTTTCTTACCGGCTGTGCTATGTTATACCGTGTCAGAGTCGCCATTCGTTGAAACTGTGTTTGGTCCAAGTTCGAGCGGAAACATTTTGGCAGAGAAAACGTAGCTGCTAATAGAGAGCTAGCCCCCCCCCCCCCCCCCAAAAAAAAAACCCCAATCATATTAGACTATGTCGTGCGTTTGTGCAGAAGTTAGGTGGAAAAGATACATATCGAGGAAAAAATTTAGTACAACACACCGGAGGGTCATAGAGTCAAGTGACAGATAGCCGATAATGTTGTCAAGTCTCGTATTGATGTTAACGCTAAACTTGACGTGGGAGCCATGATGCAGCACTGCCGAGTGACCACACACAGCCAACCAGCTAGCTCCGGAGTGTTGTCAGGTGTACATTTTCACCGGCCTTGCCTCAAAGGCAGCCTCACTGGAAAGACATAAGTGTTCCCGGTGTTTATGTGTTCATCACGGACTCACGGCAACGACATTTCCCCCCACTCGCACCTGTGTTTTAGACGGAGCCACTGATGTTAGCTAAAAACATTGGATGTTATTTTCTGGCCACTGGTGGAGTGGCTGTCAAATTTGCACAGGCGCAGTAGGGACTCCGGATACTGGCTATCTAGCTAGCATCAAGGTTTCCGTCAACTTTAAGTTAACGTAAAAAAGGAGACCACAATTTACCGCTTTGTTGTTTGTGAGATTTAGTCAGACTAGTAGCTGTCGTGTGAACGCTTTCACAAATTTAGTCAGACCGTCTTGTTTGTTAGCTAAGTAGGTTTCTACCACCGTTAGTTGTGTTGCTCACCATAAATTCAATAATTAGTTTTTATGGCTAATATTTACACTGTAGCTAACTGATGTCTATTTCACCTTTAAAATCGGTCAGGGTTTAACCAGGTGTATGTTTTCCCAGTTGAGTTACTGAGACTGTGCAGACAATGTGATAACATTGAAAATCTCTCCTGAAATTTATTTTCATCTTTGATTACACTGTCAGTTCTTTCCTTGATGACTTAATTCATGCTTTACCCCAAATACCCTAAATGTGTTATTTTATTTTATTTTATTTAAAGTCTCACAACTCCCAAAGCAACATTTTCAAAATGCTTGTTTTGACCAACCAACCCTCCACAAGCTAACTGAATGTCAGATTTCCCAATTCTGGGAACCAGTGACACAAGAGTGCATATTTAACCAGCACTGGGTGAGCAATCATATAGAATAGAATAGAATAGAATAGAATAGAATAGAAAATACTTTATTGATCCCAAAGGGAAATTCATTTGTCTACTAGCTCATCCACCATTTGCAGAAGAATTGAAGAGTCTGATGGCTGTGGGTATAAAAGATCTTCTGTATCTCTCTATCCTGCAATGAAGAGAGAGGAGCCGTCCACCACTGCCATCAAGGTGTTATGAAGTGGATGATCCGTTTTGTTCAGGATGGCCTCCATCATCCTCATTGTGTATCTCTCCACCACTTCCCTGAGAGAGTCCATCTTTACTCTGATGACAGAGCCAGCTTTCTTGACAAGCTTATCCAGCCTCTTTGCCCGCTTTTTTCCTAAACTTCCTCCCCAGCAGACTGCAGCATAAAATAAAACACTTGCCACCACAGACCGATAAAACATCAGCAGCATCTTACTACAGATGTTTAGAGATTTGAGCTTTCTTAGGAAAAAGAGGCAGCTCTGCCCCTCTTTGTAGAGTGCACATGGAAAGTCAACTCACAGACTGTACACTGGGCACTACATGAGAAGATGGTAGTGCACCTCTTTTAAGCATTTGCGTGGTTATGCTTGCATGCGCCATTTATTGCACTCATAAGCTCCTGAAATTACAGCAGTAAATTCACAATGAATTAATCTTTATTAGATATAAGATTTTGAGTCAATATGAGCACATTTTGTCTTCACATGTGGCATTGTAAATGTCATATCCATTTTATTCATTCAGCAGTGGTGCCCTGTTGTCCAAAAGCTGGTGTAGGACCAGTCTTGATACATTTTGAAATGGGTTACTGTCAAGTTGTATATCTGCTCTTACAAACTATTTGTAACAGTAAATTAAACAAGACTTATGTTTTTCTTAAGAAAGTTTGTATTATATTGAAAAGTGAGTTTTTACTCTGTTGAGTCTAAACTATTGTCAGTTGAAATTCTTTAAATTCCCCCAATAGCAGAATCATACATGAAAATTAAATTTAAAAAATGCAAAAATGGTGGTTTGATGATGGTTCCCTTCAATCTCTTGGAACAAGGGGCTAGAAAGTGGTATTGGCTACAAAAAAACAAATGCTGTCTTTTTGTACATGTTGATACTATATTTGAAGTGAGTAGGAAAAGTAAAGATGAAAAATGTTATGTTTCTATCTGGTTTCTATGTTCTGTATGTTTTCAGTCCCTAAACCCCTTGTGGAGCTCCATGTGAAGTTGCTCAGAAAATTGGGAAGGTCTGTGTCTACAGATCGCTGGGAAAAATATCTTGCTAAGGTGAGGCCTCTGTATGTGTGGGGAATTTCTAATTGTCATCAGAGTCATAGCTGTTTTGTGGTCAGCACATAGAGTATTGATGAAACTGATGGAGTGCTATTAAAGAGTACGAACCAAGTTATATTAGACAGAGAAGTGGAGAAATTTGGTGACTGTATCTAAACATTTTGTCCTGTAGGTTTGCCAGGAGTTGAACAGCACCTGGGCATGGGAGCTGGACCAGAAGGGCTACCAGGAGATGTCCATGGAGTGCAAGTCAAGCATCCTTAAAGTATGCTGTGTCTGTTTTTACTTGATGTAACACTTTGTTCCAAAGGTTCAACCATCACCAGTCAGGGCAAAAACCCACAGCAACTCATTCTTTCATGATGTCCTTCCCACTGGTTCTCTTTTCACATATTTTCATTGTTTCCCTTTCAGTATCTCTGTGAGTGTCAATTTGATGACAATCTGAAGTTCAAGATGGCAATCAATGAGGAGGACCCAGAGAAGATGCGGCTGCAGCCTGTAGGTCGGGACAGGTATGGTCTGATGTATTGGCTTCAGCTGGACCAGGAGCAGAACATCCGACTGTACACGGAGGAGCAGGATGATCTGGACGGATCCACCTGGAAGTGTATAGTCAGGTAGTATCTGCCTGTATGGAGTCACGTCTATTGTTATTATTTTCTCCCTCGTAAAAAGAAAAAAAAGCAAAAACAAACACCATTTGGGTCATATTTTTTTCTTCAAAATTTTGTTTGATTAGCTAATCATGGCTTGAGTGCTTGCTCAAGTTGAAGTAATATCCTTCCTTCTAAACGAATTGTACTTGTAAATGTGTAAAAATAAATTGGTTTCTGTTGTTTGAGCCACTTGTCACTCTGTCTTTTCAGGACCCGTAATGACTTGGCTGAAGCTCTGGAGCTGTTGAAGGCTCAGATTGATCTAAACCAGGATCAGGACAAGGACCAGAACCAGAACCAGGCTGGATCTAGGAGTACCAGCCCGTCAGAGAAAGATGCGGGTATGTCAGGCCAATGAATAGATGTTGCTAACATTGTGGATGGATCAGTGCATCGAGGGCTTGTGAATATATGTAGATGTTGTCAGAGAGGAAATGCTCTTGGTGGCTCACTGTCAGTCAAAATGCTGTTGACAAGATACAACCAAGAGCCATCTTAATAATCAGAAGTTGTTAGTCACAATAGAAGTGCACTTGCGTGTCTCATTTTCTGTCTAAACTTAAGTTGAATCAAATTTACAGTGAAAAGAAAACAAACATTCTATTAGTGATTGGCGTTGTGAAAGGCAAACTGAGCTTAGACAGGCTCCCTGAAGAAGAGAGGGAGCTGTCACACGTAGTTGAAGTGAGCAGCATAGCCTGAGCCTAACATCCAAAGAGGAGAAAGACTGACACTAAACAGTTGTTATTATTATAGAACACAGCTCATGAAAGTGAAGCTGATTGAATGAAGAATTCAAACTAAAACGCTCATTATAGAGAGCTGCAGCCCAGAGGGAAACAGTTGATTTTACGAAAGGAGGAATGCTCATTTAAAGGGAGGGGAGGAGATCTTTTTCTGGAGCACTTATTACTGTATTGCTTGAAATCCTCTTCACATCCTGATTGCAACCAATTCATTCAATACTTTTTCACAAAATGGCAAATGTCAGTCACCTGTGGAACAGACAATCCTGTAAAAATACCATTCAATCATTTTGAACACCACAAACGAATTCATTGGATCGTGATGCGTCAATCAAACTGCCACCTGCCCCTCCCTCCCCCCTCGGGGCATACCCCTCTCCTTCAACGATTTACGATACAGAAAGATGATGCCAGAGCCAAAGCTTATCCTCGCTTGCTAAATTCAATGAGAGAGTTGCAGCAACGTTGAGGCAGAAAAGAACAAGCATTGTGTGTTCCTGTGATCTGAAGGTGTGCTTCAGGGAGAAGTCTGAGGAAAGGGGCTTGGACTTTTGAATTGTGTTTTTTCAAAATGTAGCCTGCTCAAACCATTTTTCCAGGATCTTCTACTCTACCTTTAAGTATGAGAGAAGCACGGTTAAAAACTATCTATAAATCTGTAGTCTAAACGTTGAAACGTCTATTCCTTTCTGTAGATATCTTACAGTAGCAATAATAAAGGGTGACATTGTCTATGTGTCTCTTTGGATGTTTTAGGGGATGAGGCCACAGGAAGCACCAGCTGGAAACCCAAGACCACTGATGACTTCACTATGAACGAGCAAGAGAAAGGCGTTCAACAAGGTACCTATATTAAAGTTATTATTACTTGAAGTGAGTCTAACTGTTACTCTTAAAAACATAGATCAACTAAATAAAGTGTGGTGAGTAACATGTCTGACAAATGGATAAAATCTGAAAGATAGATTTTGCCATCTGAAATAACAGTTTGGGGCAGTTTATTAGTTTATTGGAAAGGTCTTTCTAGTCCGCACTAGTCTGACTAGTCAGTCAGTCAGTCAGTCACTAGACAGTCAGTCAGACTAGTGCGGACTAGAAAGACCGATGCGTAGGAACTGATGAAGCCGCTTGGATAAGAGGCGAAACGTCTTCCCAGACAAATACAAGTCCAGTTGCCTTCGATTCAATTTGAGAGAGAGAGAGAACAATGACCTGGATGAATGAGAACATTCACAGACATTTATTGGAAAGTGCACATCAGAGAGCTGGCAGGAAGTAATAGAAGAGGAGAGTGGGGAGAACTGACATGCAAAAATCACTCCTGTTGTGTCTGTGTGGTCTGCGTCTTACATCCAGAGGGCACCACAACACCCGTCCGTTCCATCCACTATTTTACCTGCCAGATGCAAGAAGAACAGAAAAATTGATGATGCAAGTTATAATTTAGGAATGAATGTGTGAATATTAAAGGGTTATTCTGGCGTGAGTATAACCCATGGTCTAACACTGTGACACCGAGTAGAAGACCCCTTCGAGAGATGAAGACTGCACAAGCAAAATACTGCTGTCTATTTCTCCACGAGCCAACCATGATCAAAAAAGCCACTCATAGCCACAAATATTGCTCAGAACAGCACCAAACTTAATCAACAGTACAACAGTACAAAACAGTACAAGGGTCCCAGCACATCAATCAAGGCATCAATCATCTGATAGCTTTGCCTGGTTTCTATAGAAAAGACACAAAAACAGAACTCACCCACTTGCCAGCCAGAGAGAATGGATTTTTTTGGTTCCTTTTGCTCCTCACATTGTGTAGGTTGTACTATTGGGCCATAATCAAACTCTCTCAACGTCAACCCTAGCTTTAAGCAAAATATCAGTTTCACATTGCGGTATATTGTGGTATTGCAACTAAAGTTCTAAAATGTGTTGTTTTGAAATGTCTGGGGAAAAAAAACTTTTGCATTGAGTCAGTCTTTTATTTTAAATAACATATAGAATATTTGGATCATTAGTAAATGTGTATGTAAGTTAAAATAAATAATAGAATAAATAATTGTATTCTTCTAAATAAAATCAAAATAATACAGTCCTTTAAGGGAGGCTATTTTTTGGAAATGGGTCCCAAAGTGGGTAAATCTCAAGCCATCGTGCAGACACCCAAAAAGGGTTGTTTATGAAACAATGTTGTCACAGCCCTTTTTTCTAACTTGTAACCTGAGCCACACCGCGAGATGTAACATAACAACAGCTGACTACTTTGGGGCCACCAGATACTCCGCCTGAAATGCGTTTGTTAAATCAGCATTGATCAACATATTTGGACTGGCCAGTCAACATTTAGTCGATAATGTTTGGAGTTTGAAGACAGCAGGCACGCTTTCAACATCTTCTTCTCTGTCGTTGGTGAGTTTGTGTGGCAGCGTTACAGCGCCACACATGATAGTCTGATAGTCGCTGCAGATGCACACAACCTGAGGGATTTCTGACCTGCGCTTTCTCTCTTTGATGAGACATAAAAAAACAGCGCATACCGCAGGAACATTATGACGGAAAATTTTCGTGTGTTTGAAATTGTGAATTTTTCATACTGTGCCATACCTTGAGCATGGCAAGCGGCCCATGCCTACTTCTCAGTATGTAGGAGTATAAAAGTATAATTGTGTTTTTGCATCTTGTAGTGATGAAGCAGGAGCAGACACCAACCATCAAGCAGGAAAACACTGAGGCTGAGGTTAAAGAAGACAAGGCTGACCATAAACCTCCTGTGTTCGATAACCGTGTCAGCACCATCACCACCATTGTCAAATCAGAATCCAGGGACACTGACACACCCAAAAATGCTGTGTCAGTCGTCATGGCGCCAAGTGTGATGGTGACAAGACAGGAAATTCACAAGGAGAGTGAAGCAGGGCGGTCAGTCGTCAGGAGCAACCAGCAGGCCAAGATACCACTGAAGAAGAGGGAGCTTAAGCTTGCTGAGAGTTACCACAGCAACCACAACAGCAGCAGCAGCAGCAGCAGCAGCAGCAGTAGTAGTATTATTGTGTGTAACCCTTCAGTGATTCAGAGCAAGGACAGTCATGGAAGAGAAGGGAAGTTACCTAACTCATTAGTGCCCCCTGGCAGTCCAGCTGTCTCACCACAACCGCAGCAGCTAGTGGTCACTGCATCCAGGCAAGAACTGACCAATGGGAGGGCGTCTCTCCTCCTGCCTCAAAAAGAGGGGCAAAATGGTGTTATAGGTGTTATAGGTCAAGGTGCTGTCGTAGGTCATGTAGGGGTCATCCGCAGCCCATCTGAGCATCACAGAGCCCTGTGTGCTGAGCAGCAGGAACAAAATGGACCAAGGTTAGACCACTGGGGCCCCAGAGCTGTGGAGGAAGAGAGAGAGGTGAGCCGGCAGTCTGTGCTCGTAAAGAAGGGACCTTCTGAACGAGAGACATTTGCTGTCGCAGCAGCAGCCACCGCTCTCCCTCCTCTTTCAGCAAAACCACCACTGTCATGTACAGAACCTGATCAACCCCCTGAAGCTAGAGAGAAAAAAGTGGATTTTTTTAGCATTTCCTCACTATCTCAGTCCATGCAGGAAGCCAAGAGACAGACAGTGGAGGACCAGGGTAAACAAGCAAAGGAGGAACAGTTAAACAAGGAGACAGTGATTGGTCACAGCAGTCGACAGCAGAAAGAAGACGATGTGGATGGAAGGGAAGACAGGAGAAAACAAGTGCTGGGGTACCCCCTGGCAGGGGAAGGAAGTAATGATGAGCATGAAAACAACAAAAGCACTTTACAGAAGGTGGGGGCAGAATCAGGGACCTATGCTCCACCTCTAAAAGTAGACCAGAAATACGAAAAGGACCGCCAGGACCACCTAGGAGATGGAGTCAACGGTGGCCTGGCAGTCCAGGTTAGAGAGAAGGACAGTGGGCATAGATCAGAGGAGAGGCAGGGTCCCCTGGAGGAAGCCTCGTCTGAGATCCAGAAAGAAGGAATCAGGCTGAAGATTAAGATTCCTCCCCACAGGAGAAACAGGTTAAGGGACAAAACAGTAAAAGAGGAGGGAAAAGAGAAGGAACAGGAGCTGCAAGAGGAAGGGAGGCCACTGAGAAGATCTGCAAGGATTTGCAGGTATGTATATTATCAAATTTATGAACATGGGGTTTTGAGGATAAATGTTAATTTTTCATTCATTGTTATCTCAAGTACTCCTGCTTTGATTCTGACAATAAATTCAGTCCCATTTATACCTTTTTTCTTGAAGATCATCTGCTTTGCCAACCTGCAGGCCAAGCTTGAAGGTAGCTGACAGCCAGAGAAAGAAACCACAAAGAAAACAGGCACTGCCTATCAGAACAAGGGAACAAGAGGAAGAGGAGGATAAAGAAGAGGAAGAGGACGAGGAGGAATATGGTGTGACGGCAAAGAAAGACAGAAAAGCAGAAGCTTCTGGACAAATTAGGAAACGAAGGGTAATCAGTCTCTAAATGTGTGTTCAGTGAGTGTGAGCACATTGAGACCTGCGTGATGCAGCTGTTTTTTTGTCTTTGTCAAATGCCCTGTTGCATTTTCAGGGTAAGAGGAGGCACCGTCATCCCCGATGGTCAAACATTCGCTCAAAGAGACGTAAACTGAGTGAAGGAGAGGTGGTGGACACAGGGGGGAAACAAGGCGAGGGGGAGAGCGAAGGAGGGTGCGACTCAGAGGAATCATGTAAATCAGAGGAGATTCCCAGTGAAGACGCCTGCACTCACTGTGGCCTCCCCAACCACCCTGAACTGGTAGCACACAAGTTTTTCCACTGTTTTATTTCTAAAAGTATTTTGAATACACCTAATGGCTGGCATCTCCATATTGATAAATGGCTCAAGTAATAAATCGGTTATCTAAACTATAATCTCTAGAAAACACCAGCTGTGAACCCAAAGAGTGTCCACTATGAGTTATTAACTGCATGTTTGTTGTGTGTGTGCTCAGATTCTGCTGTGTGACTCCTGTGACAATGGATACCACACTGCCTGTCTGCGCCCGCCACTCATGTTGATTCCAGATGGGGAGTGGTTCTGCCCACCCTGCCAACATGTAAGTGTGTGTGAGAGACATTTTTTTTTTAGAAATATGTGTTTAGTGATTTTCAAAAGAATGAGGAAAAACATAACATACAGGACATATCACATCTTTGATTGCAGCTGTAGTCCATGGTCATGGTACCTTTAAAAAAAAAACATCTAGTGGAAAAATAAATGAATGAAATAGGCATATACAGACTCATTCTCATATGCACAGTGAGGCTTTATACAGCAGCCAGTATCTCTTACCTTTAAGGTAACTCAGTACCATGTCTTATCAAACACATCATCTCTATCTTAGTCATGGAGTCTCAATCTCTTCAGATGTAACGTGTCAGAAAATTCTCCCAACCACAAATTATATGGAAGCACATTTCACATAAAATCAGCTTTTTTGTAAACATCATCCCAAATTGAGATTCAGAAAAACACTGAAAAAGAAATGTCTAATATGAATGGAGTTTACTACATGACCAGAAGGAATGTGCTTGACTACCTGTCGTGGATTTACATGAATTACAGTGATCAGGATAGAATTTGTGTAGCGTGTGAATAATGGAGTCAGTGGAGTATTTTAAGTAGTGTTAACTGAACACTTTTGCACGTTCTGTAGACGTTCCTCTCAAATTTCATCCAGAAAAAACAGTGACTGCCCCATGAGTGCCTGGGTCAAATTTGTTCATTTCCTAAGACTGTCATGTTTATTCAGAGCTTCAAAGTTTGATACTTTTTTTTTTTTTTTTTTTAACAAAATCTCTAATCTGTAAAATATCTGAAAAATGCTGAGGAGGATGCTCTGTATATGTCTTGTAGTTGTGCAAATGAGGCAAAATGTCCCCCGATATACAAAGCATTTACTGTACATCTTTAATGCCGGTCATTGCTGGTAAAACAGTCTTGAGTCTGGGTGCTGTTTTTGATAGTATGATAGGGGTAGGCTTTATATATAGGCACACTTTATGTGTTGCTGTCATGGTTGGCTGCTGCTTTGAGTGATCTGAAGATTTGCCTATTTTTCACTCATGATATGTGGCTCCCAGTAAAAATGGACAGGGAAATATTTGTTGTCAGTAATATTGGTATAAGACCAGCTACACTGTACATAATTGACGCTTTTCACCACCTTTGACTTTCAATGTGTGTCTTAATAAGAACATGACAGAGATACCAGAATTTTCAAACATTTCATGTTCAAAATGGGATAGAAGACAGGATACCCTGCCTTCACCAAAGAATGAAAATTTTCTACTGCAAGATTAATGGAGCCTTAATTAATAGTGAAAGAGCGTTTTGGTCTTTGATCGTCCCTGCAGAAGCTGTTGTGTGAGAAACTGGAGGAGGAGCTGCAGAATCTGGACAGTGCTCTGAAGAAAAGAGAGAGAGCAGAGAGGAGGTAAAAAAAAAAACACACACACACACACACACACACACACAAACAAACAACATATTGTGATGGACTCATGTGATTGACCCTCCACTCCCACTGTTTGTACAGGAGGGAACGTCTGGTGTATGTGGGAATCAGTGTGGAGAACATCATACCTGTGAGTAGATCACAGAGTACAAGAGTGTACACAACAAGCAACAATTCAAAAGGCTGGTGAACATGGCTCAGCAGTGCTGTGTTATTGTGATGGCAGCCTCTGTGGTTTCTTACCTTCTCTAATTCAGCAAATCACAGCAACAGACACAATCATTTATAAGGACTTTCATTTTCTGGGTATTTTGTGTTAGGGTTAGGGTGTTGAATTTCAATTTCATATACTTTCAAGGATATGGCAGATGAGTGGAAACATTGTATAATGGTGAAATTGAGATATGAAGCTTCATTCATTTGCTGAAAAGAAGCTTGCATTAACAGTCATCACACTGCAGTGAGCCCCTAGAAAACTCCACTTTCAAACCCCTCCATGGAATCATATACAGTCTGAAGCATAACTGACTATACAGATGAATATCTCCACAAGTGTCTAAGCTAGAGATTTACTGTTCCTTTCTGTGTAAACTAAAAACATGGTGGATTTCATTAAGACCGCCTATGTCTCGTCAACTTGTCATCTGAAATCTTGTAGAAGTTGTGAGATATTAGAACTAATACTTAGAGTTTTCTGTTGCTCTCTGACTTCTACTTACATGTTAACGATCGATTATCATCTCCCATTGACGGGCTGCGAGCTCTCCCCAAAATTCATCACTGCTTGCAGCTGTAATTTATATTTTACTGTGTGACATCAAACATACTGAACTGTTTATTGTAGGAAGGAGATGAGGAGGAAGAGGAGAAGTCAGCAAAGAAGAAAGATTCCAAAAAGACTAGAAATCTTGGGAGGAGATCAACTAGAACCAGGAAACACATCAGCTACAGGTGGGTGTGGCCTAACAGGGATTAAAGGTTTCTAGAAAGAAAGATTAGTGAGATTAAGTGGGTTTGAAATGGGTAACCAAGAGACAGAGCAGTGATCTGTGTGCTTCCCTTCAGCCCTGTAGTCATTTGTAGTGTATAATATAAGCCCGATATTAACATAACAATGTAATATCTGTCCATATCGTTATCAGTTTGCTAATAATGAAAACCCGATAACGTAATGCATAGTGAATGTAAGTCGCAACCGTCTGCCGCTCATCGGAAATGGTTCAAATAAGCACAAAGTGTTTAGAAATACATTATAAATTCTCATCATGAAAACACAATATCTCAGTCAACATGTGTTTTGCATGTGTGTTGCAGGTTTGATGACTTTGATGATGCCATTGATGAAGCAATAGAGGAGGACATCCGAGACCTGTGTGCTGGTGAGTGGGTGGTGTGAGGGTGGTGAAAATTAGGCAGATTTTGTGTTGTTAATGGCCTCCCCTGGGACTGTTTCTAGTCTGTTGTTCTTTGATGGTAAAAGCCTATCAGAGCAGGGATGTCGCTCTCTACCTTCAGGGATCTGTTGAAACCTTCTCTCTTCAGAGATCACCTCCTCTCCTAATGCCTCCAACTCTCTGACATGACTAGCACTTTCTCTGCACTTTCTGTGACCTTTACTTCATCTCCCTTACTTATTAAATAGATGTAGCACTTGGTATTTTCTGATATTACGTTTCTGATATTACGTCCCTCACTCCAAGTGACTTGCGCCTTATTACCACCACGTGGTACTAGCTCAACTCGACTACTTGCCCTTTTTGTGTTTCCTTTAGATAAAAGTACGTAGAATCTGGTACCTGCTGCTAATTTTCTGGTACCACCTCCGGTGAAGTTCCAAAAATGAGATACTTAAAGGTATCTCAGGTAATCATAAAATCACCCAATACGTCACCAGAGACTAAGGAATCATGTCACTTTGAAATACTGATCTCACTGACAACAATAGTACAGCCAGAATATTCACATTTAAAAATTTTATTTGCAGCAAATGCAGCTACAAGCATTGTGGATTATGTCTGATGTTAAGAACATTAATTAAAACATAATAAGACCTCGCTATGACTCTCAAAAACGTATTGACACAAGCAGAAACAAAACCAGGATCTGCACAGGAGATGTGATTGAGATAGCAATTCGACCTACAGCTCTTTGGAAATTTACTGCTGGCTGATATAATTCCTTTTGGAAGATTAATGTTGGTCTCACAGATGAATTCTAACAACTGTGGCAGACAAATTTGTTTGTCTGAATGTAAAGTAAAGCTGGTACCACATAGTGGAAATGCAGCATCAGTCACTTTGAATACAAGCATTTGCCAAATCAGTCAGTAGTGGTTTGATGAATTTAGAGGGTGAAACAGTGGTGTGTTTTAGCTGCCACAGCACCACAGCAGAGAGCTGCGCCCAATGTAGATACAACCCAGTGACATTGAACCAGAAAGGAATATGTTCCAGACCAGATGCCAGCAGCTGATGGTGATGTAGTATAGACCTTGTATCGGTGTAGAGAAGAGGCACTGAGGCCTGAACCCGCAGATGGAAAAGAAACGGAAGATTTCATTTAACCCAAAGAGATGACTTTTTGATGTAGGAACAGGACGAGGCAAAGCCATCACTACCATCCTGTCAGATGATGGGAAGGACAGCCAGCGGCCAATCAGAAGCCAAGCTGTCGCTTCCAGGAACAGGAGAAAACGGAGACTGAATGACCTGGAGAGTGACAGCACGGCAGCAGAGAGTGAGGACGAGTTCATGCTCAGCAACAGGTGACTGACTCATACACAGTTCTCACCAGTTCTCTCGGCCACCTGGCTTAGTCCTTTCCTCCTCTTGCAGTTCAGAGGATGAAGATTTCTGTGGATCAGGGGCAGACGATGATGATGAGGAGGAGGAAGATGAAGATCCAGGCAGTGACGTGGGCAGCTGGGACAGCAGGGCGCGCCGCAGGCGGGCACTGAGAAGGGTGCCAAAACACCAGCACAGCAACACCCTGTGCAGGGGCAGTAAACGGCTGAGACGGCAGCAGAAACACTCCTCAGAGGAGGAGGAAGAAAGTGATGAAGAAATGGGTGAGGTTACGATGAAGGGAAACTGTCAGACTGCAAGACAGAATTCCTGTGCATACAAATTCATTACAAGTTCATTTGACAAAGCAATCAAATGTATCAACTAATTCATTTTGACCACTAAAAACTGCACAGTGAAACTGAGTTTGCATTAAGTTGTATAAATAACATTAAAACAAAACTTATTGGTGTCATTTCCTTGTTACTTGTAAGCCTTTTATAGGGCAAAGAAAAATCGATTAAAATAATGAACTGAGTTTTATGTAAAAAAAAAAAAAAATAAAATAATAATAATAATAATCTGAGATTTCATTTTTAGGCCATAACACCCAGTCTGACAGTTACTTGAGAAACGCAAAACATCAATCACAGTATGTATCTGTCTTCTCTGCCTCCAGACTCAGATCAGTTCAGTGACATGACTGACAGTGACTCTGACAGAAAGAGGCGGGGTCTGAGGCGGGGCCAGCTCCAGCAGGTCAACTACCGGGAGACATCTGAGTCGTCAGACAACTCCCGGTTCTCTGCCAGGAAAGAGGCTAAACCCCATGGCAGACCCCGCAAGGAGAATCTCTCTAGCGACTACAGTGATGGTGAGTCATTGCCTGCAGTGTTTGCTCTTCTCAGATAATTTGTAATGGGAAGGCAAACAGGAGATTTCAGAGATGTGTACAAACCACAAACTGATGTCTTTCAGGTTCCCCTTTGCAGTTTTACAACCAGTCAATCCAAAATCATAAATTTGCCTTAAAGAGTGAATAAGGGGAAAATTGTATCAGACACCAAATGCATATTGTTCATGTTTCCTGAAGGCTAAGAGTCTGGGGACCAGGCATTTCCCTGAGCTATTCTTGTTTTGTCTTGACACTAGGGGTGACGCCAACCTTGCTGTCGAATCATCGCATAATATAGTCATGGAGAAAAAGATCGGACCATTCTGAATATACGGGGGTGCTCAATGCTGCTACATATTATTTCTTTGTTTTCTGATAATTTTTTGATACAAACATCAGCAGTGCTTAATCTTTCCATGAGGGCCTCACAAGTTTTCATTCCACAGACTCATTAATCCACAGCACAAACTCGTATACTCATCAGTCCATACCCAAAAGAGATGCAGTGATGCATGTTGTGCACACAAGCCAAATAAGTGATATGTCCTGTTATTGTTACCTTATGCCAACTGTAGAGTTAAACGTGTTTATTCGTGTGTTTTAGCTCTTTTCTCCAGAGTGGAAAAAGGTGCAAATGGGATCATAATATACTTGGTAATTACACGTTATTTGTGTTCATTTTCCCACAAGCATCTCTGCAAAGTGTTGTGACCAAATATGGTGGGAAAACATGTTTAAGAATGTGAGCAACAGATCATAGTGACCAGGATAAGGATGAGTGTGCTACACAGAAATATATGCTGCAATATGCTGTAGTGAAAGCAAATTCTGACGTCTCTGTTGTGCAGTCCTTAATAATAAATGAATCTGAATCCGAGTGTAAGATGGAACATTAACAACAGTAAATGCATCGTTGATGTCAGCTGTGTGGCCTAAGGTTAGGGTTATTCTAACTTTTGTCACATCACAGCATCCTCTGTTTTTCTTTCAGTGTTGGCTTCTTCCAGAGACTCAGAAGAGGAGGATTATGAAGATGAGGAGGATGACAACCAGCGAAGGAGAGTAAACAGGAGAAGAAGACAGGAGGAAGACCTCCATAGAAAGAGGATTAACGAAAAGCAGAGGAGATACAAAGACGAGGAAGATGACAGAGAGAGAAGTAGGCGACTGAAAAGGAGATTGTTGGAAAAGGAGGATGACCGGTTAAAGAGGTTAAAAAGGACAGACCGAGATGAGGAGGACCTGGACAAGATGGGCAGGGGGAAGAGGAGAGAGATGTTGTCAAAGCAGCGGCGCAAACGGCTCGCTCAGATGTTGAAGAAACGGCGGCCTTCAACTGATGACGAGGATGAGGAGTCGGAGGAATCCAAGTCGTCTTCGGAAGAGGATCGTCCAATCCGCAAAAGACTCAACCGCATTGACTCTGATGATGATGATGATGATGATGATCATGATGATGATGAAGATGATAACGATAATGACGATGATGACGATGATGAAGAGGAGGGAAGACGGAGGATGACAACCAAGAAGTCTTCAGTGGTAGAGAGAAGGGTTGACAGCGATGCTCAGGAAAAGGGAAGGGGCCGTAGCCTGTCTCCTTCAAACAGACATCGGACCTCCAGGGTCTTGCTGAAGCCTGGGGCTGGAAGTCCCACTGTACCCACGGACAGTGCAAGATCATGCAGGCAAGGCAGACACAATGGCCCCATCTATCCAGAAGTGGGGGAAGATGATGAGGATGATGAT
The DNA here is from genome assembly GCA_019059645.1 of Caranx melampygus. Taxonomy (NCBI): domain Eukaryota; kingdom Metazoa; phylum Chordata; class Actinopteri; order Carangiformes; family Carangidae; genus Caranx; species Caranx melampygus. The sequence goes on along the minus strand of JAFELL010002524.1, from coordinate 227,626 downwards.
GATGAAGAGGAGGAGGAGGTGGTGGAGGTCCAGGCAGACTCACTAAACTCTGTCCAGAGCAGTCAGCAGTCATGATGGCTGTGAATAAGTCTTCATTCTTTCTTTCAGTTTTTCTTTTAACTGTCAGGCCTCTCAGGCACAGACCACCTTCCAAAGTGGATATATATCTCTCTCCACCTTTTCTCTTCTTCTCCACACTCCCCTGTGTTGCCCTTCCTCCCCGCTGTGGTATTGTAGTAGGGTGCTATCCACCATCACATACTGTACAGGAAGTTGTGACTACCCATTCACACTCATCATCTCTGGTGGAAGTGAGCAGCCAACAGGCCGGACCAAAAGCATCCTCTCAGCTGGAGGATTTCCTGACCATTTCCCTGAACTCTTGAGTTATGGAGGCCTTTTCTGTGACTCCATGTGACAGTAAGATGGTGGTTTCTGCCCATGTGGGCCTGTCTCTATTGGACACAGGAGTCTGTTTGTAGTGTACCTCATCCTAAAGCACTTCATCATTCTCATAGCACTTAATATCCTGCCACCAAGGTGAGGGCCAGCACCAAACCCAACACAACTGACGGATGGAGATCTGCATAACAAAGCCATCACAAAATCTCATATTTCCTCACTTCTGTCTAATGCTGTCCACCCACACACATAGTTTGCTTTTATTTGTCAGGTTTTGACATCACTGCCTCCAACACAATGGAAGTTAATGGAATTTTGTTGTTTGTTCATGAGGACAGTTGGTGTTTTCATCGTTGTGAAAAATGACCTTGTAGCTGAATGCTTAGTGTGTATCATCAGTGAACAAGGTTTGACCACTGTTGCATGCCATGCCCACCCACTCTTCTTCCCATGTATCCTATTTCAAAAAGGCAAAAAAAAAAATCTGATAAAAACAGTAGTTGACAGTATTGGGCTTTTGTAGAGAACCCCAGACAACCAGATGTGAGGAGGTCAACTGCCTTACTGACATAAACTCCAGAATAATCAGACCATAGTGGGATGAAGGTGAAACCGTTCAGGTCCCGACTTAGTAGCAGAAGCCACTGAAGGACTGATGACTAATGCTAATGCTCAGACTCCTGTGAACACAGGTGCATTCAGGTACTCCTCATGCATTTGGCAAGTCCAAAATGCACAGAAAATTGAAGACATTTGGATGTTTTTTTTTTTCCCAGATATTTTGTAGATCAACAATTACTCAGTTAATTCAGTCGAAAAGATTTGTTGCTGCGAATAAATGCAAACATATGATGTGGATGAAGACCGCTTGAAAAACTGGCCACCATGTATTAACTGCTTTTTATGAATATGTGGTTTGTTTAATCCAGTCCATCAACACATTGGCTGTTTTGGATCTGGGCTGTCAGTGTGTTGGGGTTGGCCACTCATTAGTTCCATGTGTTCACCAAGCCTTGGTTGGTGTGGATGTATTTGCTGTACATACTTTGCCTGTATGCTATTCCTTGTAAGATAATAGATGTTCTGTTCTTAGTCCTCTTGTAAAATATAGTGTTATATTTTCTATATGAAGGAGAGGGATTGAGATGCTGCTCTGGGTGATGTGTGGATCAATGGGGTTTCATTTGAACAGGGTTTCATTGACGGTTCACTCATTTGAGATTCTGCAGCTGTTGAGTTGTGTGAAATTAGACCAGCATGGACCACGTTCACCAGGAAACTGTGACAGAATACTGCTCACTTTCACACCTCTGTGGTACATGCTCCAAGGTTTTTAACACTTCGTATGCCTGGTGGGTACCCTCGAAGTTTTAAAGGGGGAATAAAGCTTTATTTTTTTGATTGAGGCTCAGGGGTGGAAAATTTACATCAGTCAAAAATCAAACAACCTAAACTTTGTTTTCTCCACCAGCCAACTCAGCTTCTGGATAAGTGCCGCTGTAAGAATCCACAGGGTTTTATCTGGTCTGATCAGCTGACATGGCAGATGAACTGTCACTGAATGGTCTGGATGTCAGGCAGAATGGATGAACTCCCTTAATTTCTCACTGTCAAATCGCTGTTTAGGCTTTGAACAACTTCCATCTTGCTGTGCACATAAACCAAGCTTTTAACAAAAACAGAATGGCCTGGTGTGACCCTGAATACCCCAGTTTGAATTTCTAATGATCCCACTGTAAATGCAGAAGCTCGGATTCACATTCCGATGGTCCCACATATTTTTCTTTTAATTCTCTCTGTCCAAAATCTGGGCCTATGTTTATCAACCCCCACTCTTAAAGACCAGATGGGAATAAAAAAGTTAGTTACTGTGAGCAATAAAGCACTTTTATCAAGCTCATTTACTTTATAGCTCCTGCTTTTAATCAACTTTTGTCTTGTGCTTCTTTTAAGTACCAAGAAATTTCCTGAATAACTTGTCTCCAAGACCATGAGCAGGATTTTTTTTCTTTTATCTTCTCCCTTCAGTATAAATTAGACTTTTATCCTGTTAATACATTCAGGTGCAGATCAGATTGATGTTTCAACTTTTTTGTTTTCACATCTGACTTGAAGAGAATATGTGAAATATTGTCTCACTTAACTTTCTTTGTAGCCTGGCCTTTTTCTAATGAACATCACATAACACAGTAATATAAGAGTATTTGAATGAGCCCTGGTTAGTAGCAAAAGCACTAACCTGAGCCTCCCCACAATATTAATTTGTTCTTCATCCTAGTTGCTAAACACAGTTTGCTCTAGTTCTCATCAGAAGGGGATGGGTTTTTTTTTCACCTTATCTGTCACAAAACAGATCCCTCAAAGTTGTGTAAAATTTGGTCAGATAACAAAACAACTGAAGTGTGTGTGTGTGTGTGTGTGTGTGTGTATATATATATATATATATATATATATATATGCATGTGTGTGAGAGCCAGATTACTTTGCACTTTCATTCCATTTTGAAACTGACATGTGAGTTACTGTGTGTAAGCTGATGCACAATCTGAAGAAGGTCCTTTCTGTAGCTGTGAGTGTTTATCAGTGACCTTATTTATTAGATCATATTCTGAACTTTAATTTATGACAAAAGTTAACTTACAATACTCTATATAATCATTTGAAAGAACATTCTGTAATTAAAAAAAAAAAAAAAAAAAAAAAAAAAACATAGTCAAATGTCAGATTCTTTTGTTGGTTACATCTAGATGATGAAAAATCTATCTGGGTGTGTCAACAGCAGCCTATAAAAATTGATGGTTAGGATTTCTGGGCGCCAGGTGACTGGAGTTCACCACCTGGTTAATGACTAAATGTTCTTTCTGTTTAGCTGTTTTCACTTGTTCCTCAAGATCCTACTGCAGATGGAATAGTCTGGATCAACATCTGGAACAACAGCAATGATGAGCTCACTGCTCCCATTAAACCGGGGCAGGACCAAAAATTATGTATATATATATATATATATATATATATACATTTTTTTTTTTTTCTTTTTTTTACTTGTTACGGTTTGGCCCCCACCTTTAGCAGAAAAGGGAGATTGATGTGTATTTTTGCCACCAGCCCCAAGATCAGTCCAGTGAGCCTGATCTGTATCTGCTTTTGCCACTGTGGCAGAATGTGTTGGTTTTCGATTGGCACCACTGGATGTGACTGCAGCTCCTTCCATTTCTCTGTTCTACTGTTACTGTAGTATTGCTGTAACATACATGTTTTCTATGTCATTAAAACCAACATCCCAGGCACCTCCTCAAACACACACCAAGTCTGTGCCCTGTTTTTATTCCTGAAATGATTGGTTGTTCGAAATATTATTCCTGGAATGATTAGTTGTTCGAAATATTATTCCTGAAATGAAAATGACAGAGAGCGTCATCCATCTGGCAGAAAAGGTTTCTTTTTTTTTATTTTCTCTATCTATCAGTGATTTACTTGCATGTTTTTATCGATCTGTTTGCATTATTGCTTGTGGATGTGATGTGTGTAGTTATATGACTATTATTAATATTGAATGTATGCTTCCCATTCATAACTGTGAGAATATAAAATGTTGTTTTTATTCGGCTTATTGCCACTTCCACCCTGTCCCTGTGAAGTGCCATGCTGAGCCATAATGTCTGCCACATATGTGAGAGTATAGAGTAGCAGAAGAACTTTGTAAAGAACATTGAGGTTTTGCATACTTAATACTAAAGCTGAATCTGAGCAGAGAGCAAGCTCTTCATCTCTATTTTGCAGCCGTTGTAGTGCCAGTCCTACTGCTGTCATCTCACATACAATACAGTCTGACACACTTTTAGATTCTGATTAACTATAGTTTTTAATTTACAGTGTCATCAACAGCCTCTGCCTTTGAAATGGCTGATATACAGGTGCATCTCAGTAAATTAGAATATCATGGAAAAGTTAATTAATTTCAGTAGTTCAATTCAAAAAATGAAACTAATACATGATACAGATTCATTACACACAGAATGAAATATTTCATGTCTTCATTTCAGTCAGACGACTCTTGAAATGAGAACAAATAATTTATTGAGAGCATAAGCATGGCAAGCTGAAGCACAGCATAGGTATTCTTGAGCATGGCTGCAGCAGGTTTGGCATCAGGCTCTGTCTCAGTTATTCATTCCCTGAATAATGATCTGCTTGAAAGACCTAACAGGGAGACAGAGCCCACAGGTGGATGCTGGGGAGGTGGTGGGTTTGCAAATCCTCATGGGCTGCAGGAGCAGCAGCAGCAATGTGATGGTAAGCAGTAGCAGCAGCGTAGCAATGACAGCAGCAGAGAATAGCAGCAGCAGTGGCAGCATTGCTAGGACGAGTGGGTAAGCTAGGGGGTTTAAATAGCCCACCCTGTTTAGAGAGGCTGATCAGGATGGGCACAGCTCGAGTTGTCTGCCTGAACTAACTTAGCAGGCTTCCTATCATTTATTTTAATTGTCATGATTATGGTTTACATTTAATTAAAGCTCAAAATTCAATGTCTCAAAACATTAGAATATTGTGAAATAGTTGATTATTGTAACCTAATGATGTCACACTCTAATCAGCTAATTGACTCAAAACACCTGCAAATGTTTCCTGAGCCTTTAAATAGTCTCTGGTTACGCACATTGGGCTGGACTATCATGGGGAAGACTGCTGACCCTACAGTTGTCCAGAAGACAATCTGTAGCTGTGTTCACGTGGGTCCAAAAATCCTATTTATAATCGGATTAATAGGTCAATCAGATTCATAATGTCTCATGTAAACACCTTATTGGATCTGATTCACCCGGATCTGATTAAATTTTTAAAATCTTTAAACAAACTTTATTCAAAAAAGGTCTTAAGATGAGGTTGACCAAATATGTTGATCAGATGAAGTGAACAGTATGAGGTCTGCAAATCAGAAAAATTATGCCAAAATTATTGCACATTCAAATCAAAATGGCTGACTTCCTGTTTGTTGCATAGATGGATTTCTGTGCAACGTCATCGCAGATTTGTGCGCGCAGCCAGGGGGCAGAAAGTGGGACATTTCTCATTGTTGACAAGTGGCAAAAGAAAATAACAAGGAGTTGTTATGCTGTTAACTGCACAAATCAACAAAAGGATGGATGGAAATTTTATAATATGCCAAAGGGAAAATTTCTCATCTGTTAATCAGCAGGTTAACAGAGTTTTTTTGTGGCTCCAGACATGGACCTATTGTAAGAACATGATACATCATGTAATATAATACATCCATGATCCAGGCCATTAAAAGGGCGGATTGGGGTCCCGAAGGTCCTAAAGCTGGTGAGAGCCTGTGCAACATCCACTTCGTGTTTGGTATGTTTGTGTTTGCCAACATGAGCTGGATAATGAGTAAGTTAGGACTGCGTGTGATTTTACCATAGTTAATGAGACAATATTAATTTGATTCAGTAGGACATAGCCTAACTAACTGGCCAACAAATTTGTCTGTCTTCTACTTAATGGTTGTAAAGTTTAAAGTTGGCTCTCTGTTGCAACATCAAGTTTAGCTTTTGATGTTAAGTACCAACATTAGCTGCATGGCTGGCTTAGGTTTCTTGGTTCAGGCTGAAAATCATACGGGAAATTGTCTTCAAACAGCTAATGTTACATGTAGTGTACGATTTTCCTTAACTCTGAAGTAATGTTAATGCTCGTGCTATTGCTGCTCATTATGTCTGAGCTCTTAAAATACCAAATAGGTATTATTAGGTAATATTAGCAGAGCTAATATTATTTCTTTCTCTTATCAGGGGCACCGTCCATGGATTGTGATAGTCCAGATTTTGTTCCATCCGTTTTTTCACACAGCAGCACTAAAGACACCTCTGGAAAGGTTGCAAGGTCAGTGTCATGTCATGTATTTGTAATTTTCTACTTTCTGAGTAGCTTGTTAACTATCTGAGCAAATAATATCTATTTGTATGGCCTTCTTTATTATGTTATTGCATTATCTCTTTGTGTTGATTATTTCAGGGTTTTAACTTAACTGTACTCTATTGTTTATGCATGAAAGAAAGAGAATACCTGGATGAAGATAAGGCCCCTGCTACCTGCCCCACAAGCGAGCCTAAGGGAGATCCTCTAGATTCTTCTGAAGGTATGCACAACTATCATATATATTTAGTGTACTATTTAGTGTGTGTTTGTGTTGGTTGGTTGGTTGGTGGTCGGGCCTACAGATTTGGGCTTCCATTCTCAACTGTATCAAAATATTAAGAGCCTGGATGAGGCTCCAGCACTGTGTGTGTGATGTGGTGCTGTGCAGCACAGGAGCCCCTCAGGGCACGGTGCTCTCTCCCTTTCTCTTCACCCTGTACACCTCGGATTTTAGACACAACTCGTCACACTGCAGAAGTTTTCTGACGACACAGCCATTGTTGGATGCGTATCTGAGGGGAACGAACTGGAATACAGACAAGTCGTTAAGGACTTTGTCAACTGGTGTGAGCTCAACCAGCTCCAGCTGAACGCCAGTAAGACAAAGGAGATGATGATCGACTTCCGGAGGAAAACACCACACTTCACTCCGGTGAACATCCAGGGGGGAGACATCGAGGTAGTGGAATAGTGAAACCTTTGATTATGTGGCCTAGTAAGGATGCAGTGAGCAAACATGCCAAAGTGTTTTAAACCCAAATTTAGGAACTGTCGTTGTATTATAGACTGTACTGAGATCTTTATAGAAAGAACATACAATCTTAAAGCAAGGACTGAAACCTGGTCAAATTCTAAGCACCAAAACACAGTGAAATGTCTAATTGGAATCACACCAGCAGGAGCTATATCTTTTGTGTCTAGTGGGTGGGTAGGTCATGCCTCTGACAAGGTAATAATTTTAGATTCTGGCTTTTTGGGTAAACTTGAGCATGGTGATGAGATCCTTGCAGATAGAGGTTTCCATGTTAGAGAGGAATTGGTAAGTGTAGGAGCAACATTAATAATCCCAAGTTTCACAAATGGAAAATCTCAGTTGTCTGGTTCCTGTGTTAATACTTAACAAAAGATGTCAAGAGTCCGCATACATGTGGAAAGAGTTATTGGTCAGCTTAAAAACTTTCAGATACTCAACACTGTCATACCCCTCAGCCAAGTCAATATGCTAGATGACATTTTAGAAATAGAAATAGAAAATACTTTATTGATCCCAAAGGGAAATTCATTATTCATTATTCCAGACATATGTGCTGGTCTTACAAACCTTAGGGGGACTGTGGTGGTCCGGTGAAAACTGTGTTTAGAGTCAAAGAAATGTACATTACTTTCCATGATTGTGTCAGGCTTTTAAGGGCTAATGAGGGCAATGATCACTCAATACTTGCTCTCTCTCTGTCTCTCTTTCACTTACTCATCACTCTCTCTGTATAGCCGTATAGCTGTATACAGTTATGAATAACTAAATTTTATCAGACAGGATCATTGAGAGTACAAAAAGGTTGAGAACCACACCACAGAGCTATTTTATTTATGATAATATAATAGAATAGAATAGAATTACTTTATTAATCCCCAAAGGGAAATTCATTTGTCTGTCAGCTCATCAACCATTTGAAGAAGAATTAAAGCTGGGGTTGGTAATCCTGTTCAGAAACACTTTTTGTTATATTGGGTGAAATGGTCCTTTTACCTTCTGAGTAATCAATACATTATGTATTCAGAAAAAGGAATGAAAATAATCAGTCCTCTGTGGCAGCTGCAGGACTGAAAAAACTACGACCAATCCAAGCTCTTTGGTGCGAGGAGCAAAAACCAATCAGATGCCTTCATGTCTAGTTCTGTATCCGCCCCCCTCGATCCCTGTCTCCGACGCGTGTGCACAATCTTCACGTGTCGCTGTTGCTGGAAGAAATCAGCGTACAGAGTTACAGGAGAACGGATTTCATGCTCATTTATGAGCAATGGCTGAGAAAATGCAGCCCCAGTTACTACTTTCACCGTTACTTGTAATGGCTCGCCCTGAGAAAAAGGCAAGGAAGAGAAAGCCGGAGGCTGAAAAGGCTGCTAACAAAAAGGCTCTGGATAAAGCCAGAAGTCAACCCAGAGTAAACATCAGTGTTGCTTTTGAGCGGTGGAGACAACTGAGGGATTTGTAGGGCCTGAAAAGTGATGCTGAGGTTGCTCTCTTTCTGTTGGACAGGTTATTTATTATAGGATTTGTTATTTTTATGAAATGTGTAACTTTTGCTAACGTAGCTACTTTTGTAGGTTGTATTAGCCTAATGCTAATATTAACTTCTCTGTGGGTTCAAAACGGGTCGTGATAAGTGTTGAATAGATTATAGTATATATATATATATATATATATATATATAGTACTCCTCCTGCCACTTCTCATTTTCGTGTGGTGCGCGTTTGTGGGGGGCGTGGCTTGAACATACACACTGACGGGAGGGGGAGGAGTGGGGTGGAACTCAGAGGAGGTGCAATTTTCAAATCTTGCTAGCTCTCTTGCCAGCTCTCCAGGATTATCAACCCCAGTTTTAAGAAGCCTGATGACTGAAGGTACACAGGATCTTCTATATTTCTCCGTCCTGCAGGTGGTGCTTGGTCCATCAGGGTGTTATGAAGAGGATGATCCGAGTTGTTCAGAATGGCCTCCACCAGCGTGTATCTCTCCACCACATCCTCAGTGAGTCCATCAGGGAGACATGACTGAGGTCAAGTGCCTCAGGATGTTTAATCTGTATCCTAGCAATGACTTCATGGAGAACTTCACATGGAACTTCAGCAGTAGCCATTGGTGGGATGTACACAAGTATTGTTTTGATTTGAAAAAATGTCTGCTTCCTGAGTCTACAGCTATATCTCCAGCTCCTCATCACTCTTGTTGGACAGAGAGCTGATATTTTGCATGATGACTGACAGCAGAAAGGACTCACAGTACATCTCCACTTCCAAGCCTTTAACTTCTGCAACACCAGCACAGCAACCACGAAAACAGCTCCTCATCCCAGCTGGAACAAGGTGGCATCCTCCAGACTTGCTCCATTTTCAATGATAGAAGCTCCTCTCCTGAAGAATCTCCTCTCCCCACAGAAGGATCCATCAGTTGTTGACAAAAACATACAAAAACACAACAAAATAAAGCAAAGGTTAAGTAAAAACTCAGAGCTACCAGACATTGCTGCTCCCAGTTGAAGCGCATATTCTGGAATATTGTCCAATTAATGGCCAATTTAGGAACAGGGTTAAGGGACCATTTAGGAAAAACTGCTTTTAAAACTGACACGCTGAATATTTACATGCACTGACAATGTTTTAAATGCAATATATTGAAGGCAAAGTGATGGAACTGAAATGAAATGCACATCTGTAACCAAAAGTGTTTTCAACAATGACAAGTGTAAATAATTAATACTATATGAACTCATCTAACATTTCTACCTGGAAATTTTTTCTTGCTTGTAGCCCAGGTGAAAAAATACTATACTTGAATTATACTTTTGCAGATTGTACTAAGTACACATTTAGTATGTTGTATGCTTTTTTTTGTCACCTTTGTAATTAAGTGCGCTCAAATAGTCACTGAGAACTACAGGATTACTACTTAAATACACTTATAATATAAATAGTATGTTAAATTGGAACAACATTTTACAAACTTTAAGTGTACTAAAGTATACCTGCTCAAGTACACTGTCACCTGATTTAAAATACACTTGCAGTACAATTGTATTAGACCACCAGTATGTTCAAAATATACTTAAAATGCTTTAAAATTAAATTGATAGTTGTGTAGGATTGTATTTTTAATGCACTTATCATTATTCTTTATAATACTTAAAGTTTACATCAATTGCACTTTCTGATTATTTATATTGCTTTTCAAGTGCACTGTTTTGTTAATAAGAATGCATTTATAGTGAAGTAATATCACAATTTAAGCATCAAAAATGTATGTACTTAAAGTATAGTATTATCATACCATAATGTATGTTTTAGAAGTGTATTTGAAGTGTAATAGGTGCTGCAGGTATTAGTACTGTATAGTACACTGTGTTAGTGGTGTAGCGGGCCCACTTGGATTAACCACATGAAATGCAGAGAGCTTTGACTGGTGCAACTTTAATTCTCTCTTCCTTTTTTACCAATGGCACCTTGACACCGTGAAAACTCTAAAATGGACAATAATACAAATACCATAGTACCATATTTCCACAAATAATACATAGAAATCATATTTACATTTTTTAAACTTAATACAAATCAATTTAGTAAACTTAAATAATGAATTTTGACTTTTGAATTTTTGAAATTTGCCTTTTAAATAATTATAAGTTGCAGCTCTTATTTAAATAAAAACAATGACAGTTTCCCTCTTTTCTTTTTTTTAATAAAATGAACCACTCTTTTTACAATAAATACACCATTAGTCTCCTCCTACCTCCTTCTGCTTCCAGGGACGCTAAGTTTCAGCCCATCTTCGACACACACCTCACAGTTACAGTCCGCACACGCGACATACAAACGACACAAAAACGAAGCGAACCACAATAAAATAACCTCTCACAGGTTTCAAAACAGAATAAAACAAGTAAATAGTTTATTTGCATGTTTTACCAACTCTGGAGCAACGAGAGCACGTCGTTACCTCGAAACGGGAGCAGGAAGTCTAGCGGTAGCAATAACAGGAAGTCGTAGAAGAAGAGCAGTGCTCTTCAAAATAAAAGCATGAAAATGGAACGTGACAGAGCCGCATCATTTACTATAAACAAAATTAGCTGCCATTTATAAGTGGTACAGAAGTATACTTAATGTCACCACATACACTTAAATCCACTTAATTTCTGGTACCACTAGTACACTAAAAGTGTGCTACTCAGTTCGATGAAAGAAATCCACTTAAAGGGACTTAGGGCAGGATCAAGAAATAAGACTCAATACTGACCCGACGGCCGTTACGCATATCTGCAGCAAGCAGCTAAACCGGCGCGGGAGCGCGCATGAACCCTTCACCGCAGTGCAGCTGATACTATGACACGTTACTTACGTTACTTTACCTGATACGTTAATTTAGTGGCTGATCACGTGACGGGGACAGGAACGAAACTAGAGCCTGTGCTGTGTATATTTCTAAGGATTCGGTTTTAGACTAAAGGACCGTGGAAAATGCGCAGTCTGTAACGTTGTAATGTTACACGGTGGTGGACTAAGTTATGCACGTTAGGTCACCCCAAGTCCTCGGCGATCTCATATGATTTTAAGATCCAGCTTTAAACATTACCTGTGGTGTTTGTTTTTGGTTTTTTTTACCTGGTTACTAGGAAATGAGCCATGTCCGCATCTGTTTGCGGTTCCAATTCAAGCTGATGCTGCCTCCATGACTTGAATGCATATCCAATATTTATTCGGGTGCCAGTCCGGCTTTTGTCGCAATTGCATTTTGATTGACTAGATGCCGCTTTCGTTTTCGTCCTTGTGGGACTTTTAAGTGGACTGTGTGTGGTAGTGGGTCGTTTGTCTATCGTAACAGAGTCCATAACTACTGCGCTCGTCTTCTTCCCATATCCAAAACTGTCAAGAACACGCATTCAGCGTCATCCGTCCTCACGTCTTCAGAACTGCGCAGGAAATTCGGACCCAGAATTGCAGTACATAGTGCAGCACACAGCCTGTTCAAGGCAATGGAGAGATACGTGGGATCTTTGTTTTGAACGCCTCATCACCTCATTAAAAAAAAACTTAAAATGCATGTTAATAAGAATACATAAGTCTACTATAAGTGCTTTGATAATAAAGCACACTTTTTAAAAGTATACTTAAAATACAACTTAAATTACAATACTGCTACTATATATCGACTACAAATATATTTTTAATATAATTAAGGGTAATAATTTTTGAGGGTTTGTCAGCAGAACTCAAACTGCACTTCTTTCTGGGGATGAACAATATTTATTAGTGCAGTTTGTGATTTTATGTTATGTACATTAAGAAAAAAATGAAGGAACACTTGAAGAGTCAGATGTGTGTGTTAACAGTTTTTGTCAGGTGTAGTTATTCATCTGTGCTCATTACATCAGTTTTCCTCACATGCTGTTGTCCAGCATCCAGTATTCATTATCGTTGGATGTATCTATTAACATCCACATTTCCATTTTTTGGAGTATCTGGTATGTTCACACATACAGAGTTCACACATACATAGTGAAAGTGTTGGCAGCAGTCTGTGCACTTGATCATTTTGCCAAAGTTTGGCTTTTTGCAGTACAAACATTTGATCTCTTCAGCAGGTTGGGTTTCTGCAGCAGCAGGCAAGTTCTAGGAGGAGGTGGTCCAAGAAGAATGATTCAGCCTTGGGAAGAGTTTCTTGTAGAAATGGCTCATCTCTCCATACCCTAACCCTGGGTGGGTGGGTCGCAAATAATAGTTTCCATCAATGCAAAAGGATGCATCAGCCTCTGACCCCTCTAGTCCCTCCCTGCACTTGTATGGACACTTTATCTCTAGCAGGCCTGTTCCACAGCAGTCTCAGGAGAATACCCAATCAGGAGAAGCAGCCAGGTATTGCTCATCTGCTCTCACTGTTAGACCCACGGCTTTTACATTAAAGTTCACGTGTATTTTCTTCATTTCTGTTTCATAATTTTTATGTGCAGTATCTTCAATTTGCCTCCCCCCAAATAACAGCTGGAACAGTCAGATCTGTGGCTGCATATTGCATGATCTGTTTCATCTCACTTTCAACTGAGGTGTCTTTGCACTTAACAACCCTGTGAAAGGTACTGCCTGTCACACGTACCACTCTGTGGATTTCCCATGTTGTGCACTTTGCCTGCTCTTTAGTCACATCCTGTAGATGTTCCAGTCTCAATTGTGCATTGCTCTCTCATTTTTCCACAGCTGGTTTTGCACTTCTCCTGAATCTCTCTCTCAAATTAAATCAAAGGCAACTGGACTTGTATTTGTCTGTGGAAGACGTTTCGCCTCTTATCCACGCGGCTTCATCATCAATGCATAAGAACTGATGAAGCCGCTATTATCACATGAGAGGGAGTAATTTTAAAATAACACTTATGATTTTATTAAAATGCTTTGATACGTAAATATTGTATTTAATTTAGCTCTGCAGAAAAAAATGTGTAGTTGTTAGTGTATTAGGTAAATAATACTAATAAAAAATACCTAATAATTGCCTACATGTTACTCTCCTGAAGCTTCAGTCCACTGTGGACGGTTGTGCGTAATAGTTCACAGAGTAAAAGCGCGTTACGTATCACTTTACTCTCATGTACGCTACCTGGTATATTTTGGGGTGTTAGTGTGTGATGGACTCGAGACTTACTTACTTACTTACTTACTTACTTAGCAAAAGTAAGAGAAATCATGAGCTCATACTGTGTGAGACTTACGAATACGAATACGAATTACTTTATTGATCCCCGAAGGGAAATTCATTTGTCTGTCAGCTCATCAACCATTTGCAGAAGAATGAAGAAGCCTGATGGCTGAAGGTACAAAGGATCTTCTATGTTTCTCCGTCCTGCAGTGAAGAGAGAGGAGCCGTCCACCACCGCTCTTTTCTTGGTCCATCAAGGTGTTATGAAGAGGATGATCTGAGTTGTTCAGAATGGCCTCCACCAGCGTGTATCTCTCCACCACATCCTCAGTGAGTCCATCAGGGAGACATGACTGAAGTCAAGTGCCTCAGGATGTTTAGTCTGTATCCTAGCAATGACTTCATGGAGAACTTCACATGGAACTTCAGCAGTAGCCATTGGTGGGATGTACACAAGTATTGTTTTGATTTGAAAAAATGTCTACTTCCTGAGTCTTCATCTATATCTCCAGCTCCTCATCACTCTTGTTGGGCAGAGAGTTGATATTTTGCATGAAGACTGACAGCAGAAAGGACTCACAGTACATCTCCACTTCCAAGCCTTCAACCTCTGCACCACCAGCACAGCAACTATGAAAGCAGCTCCTCATCCAGCTGGAACAGGGTGGCATCCTCCAGACTTGCTCCATTTTCAGTGACAGAAGCTCCTCTCCTGAAGAATCTCCTCTCCCCACAGAAGTGTCCATCAGTAGTTGACAAAATACGACAAAACCATACAAAAACACAACAAAAATAAAGCAAAGGTTGAGTAAAAACTCAGAGCTACCAGACTTTGCTGCTCCCAGTTGAAGCGTATGTTCTGGAATGCTACCCTGCCATGCATGTGCAGTTTGCGGTTAGGATGTACCCTAGATTCCTGTGCACGTACACTAAGGCATCATAAGGTCTAGTTTTTAGCCCCTGTCCCTGGCAGGGCAGGACACCTGCCCTCAAAGTGCAAAACCCTGAACCCGTGTCATGAAACTTCAAGTTTTGACCACAAAGTACGTAATCATAGGTGTCTAAAGATTTATATGCATGCAAATTGTCTTTTGTGTACACACTGGACTTCTCTATTAGATAACTGTATGTCTCGGGCCATACAATGCCTGGCCGTTTTGAAATATCTGAAATCCATTCCTCACTCGGAATATTATATGGGTCTGGTGATCTCTCACCATAACTGAAGACCAGTTTCTTCAGGTAACCAGTGTAGTCTAAGCTGCTTATGCTGCTGATATAATTGGTCTGAGCCATCTCTGTCCCAGACCTAGCTAAATTCATGGACATTTCAGCAAGTGTTTTTCTGATTTGTGACGCAACTTACAAACAATACGGCATCTACATTGATATCAGTTCACTCCGAAGCAGTCTTTTGCCCCCTGGTTGCGCGCGCACCTTGTATTGTTGTACACAAAAAACCCATCTATTCTTTAGCGTTACCTTATTTTTCTTCACCTTCATTTAGACACAAAACATTGATACTTACAGGTATCTTGATTAAAGCTTCAATTTCTTCATCAAAAAATGAAAAACAACCATCTACTGAACATCACAGATGTGACTGTCAACTGACACGTCGGCACACTGACAGAAGTGTTATTAATTGTTGTTATAATTAATGGCAATGGTCGTGGACACGGATGCATGAGCATGCTATATTAAAACGTCTTGTGAATTATGGCCCTCAAGGTTTTCCATAGCACATACGTAACGGGATCGTAGTCACGTGACATTTTAGCGTGGTGTTCGTCTCTTGCCGCGATATTTTGTCTCGGGAATCTTGGACCTGTTTATCTGTGGTCAACTTCAACGACAGACCGCTAGCTTTGATCTGCACACGCTACACTGTCTGCGGCTGTGCTCTGGACGGTTCGGCCCGGTTCAGTTAATTTCGGAGAAGAAGCACAATTCCTGACCCGCTGTTTATCCGCCACCATCTGTCGCTTTATTGACAAGTTGTCCCGGGTTAAACTGGCGAGTGTGGTGGCAGGAAATAGGTCACACAGCTCGGTGCAGACTTCAGTGTCTAGTTAATTCCCTTTCCTCATCCAACAGGTCGCAGACGTTCGCGATGGTTCTACTGAAAAACCTCCATCCACCCACTGAGGGAGTGCGGCACGAGCAAGCCGAGACCACGGCGGTGATGGACGGCCAGAGGCTGGGATGCGGCACGCTATACGTCGCTGAAACGTAAGTGGTAGTTGATGTGATTTAGTACTCGCTGTCAGGGTTTGGGGATTGTTTCAGAAGACGTCAGTGTCTATTCACACCCCACGTTGAAGGTTTGTCCAATGTGCAGGTTAGACAGTGTAATAACAGAAAATGTCCCAGAGTCCCCAGGTCGAATGCTAAACACTTCCGGGGAAGTGTCTTTCAAAATAATAACCCGAAATTTCTTTCGTCTTAAGAATTTATAAAGGTAAATTAAAGTAAATTGAAATCAGTATCACCGATAATTGTGCTTCATAGTGTAGCATTAATTACTCATTTATTTATTTAAGTTATTCTTGACACTGTATATTAACCATTATTAAATTAAAGACATTAGAGAGTATCATGAATTGACAACTCTTTTATTTGCAGGAATATGGAACATTCCACATGGTTGAGGCTCAGCTCAAGACTCAGCTTTATATGTTATCTTCCTGTGGGAAAACAAATAACTGATCTCGACTGAAAAATAACTGTCGTCATTTAGAAATAAAATCGCGGACTGTAATGAGAATCGGTATCGGAGAATATTGTAACGATACCGCTTCTCATCACGGCGGTATCGTTCAATTAAGTGTTCAGTTAACTCCTCCTGGCTGTATGAGAGCAGTCTCCTCTCGCTGCGTAAAACCACGTCAGTATTCTCGGTACCGCTTCTCATCAGAGTTGTAATTGTGTAGCGCTAAATGTGTCGCGCGTTTTGCGTCATAAGATCGGCTCTTTTGACCGGCCAAGTCTGATCAATTTCGATACTATGCAAATCAGCCAATGCCGATGTCGATCGTTTGGAGCACCCCTAATTAGTTTATTAATCGATTAGTTGATTAATACAACAAAAACGAGCTTTGATGAGTTATTAAATCCAAGGGTCCACTTTATGTAAGGGAATGCTAAATTGGTGTGTTCTTTGTGTAATGGTAGCTGAGGATCAGTTCACACTACTGACCCCAGAAAACTAGCTGTTTCCTACGGGGTCACTGATTTCTTTGTGTGTGTGTGTGTGTGTTTGTTTGTTTGTTTGTTAGCATATTTTAGAGTGTGTTAGCAGTTTAACCCTAAACTAAAACACTGTCAATTGTGTGTGTGTTTTACTTTTTCTCAGACGCCTGTCTTGGTTTGATGGATCAGGGATGGGCTTCTCTCTGGAGTACCCCACCATCGGCCTGCATGCCATCTCTAGAGACATCAGTGCTTACCCACAGGAGCACCTGTACGTCATGGTCAACGGCAAGCTGAGTGGTGAGGGAACCTATTTGAGGATAAAACTTCAGTTAACTTTTCCTTTAGACCCATGAAAGTTGAGAAGTAAGATTTGCCATCTCTGGTTTTGACCTGAAACTATAGAGTGTTTGAATGGTGAAAATAAATAAATATTCACCGTGTTGCTCAGCTTAAGTCATCCATGTATTTAGAACTGTATTGAAAATCTGGAAGTCCACCATTTCTGTGGTGTAGTCAGCCAGCTGCAGTATATATATCACATAGTCACTTGGGCTTGAAGGGGGATTACTAGACTGTCCCTGTGTAGGTGTATGCACTCACATCATTGAAGCAGACTACCATTCCCTTTGGCTGTGATGCTCTGCTCTACAGCCCCCATGGCCTCTGTCCCCATGCTAATCAAAATCTTGAGATGGCTTAGTGTGCTGCAGCAGTCCTTGCAGCTTGGACTGGTTGTGCACATATCCTGTATTGCACGCACTGCTAACTTCTGCTTCTAACTAACTCTGCTCTGGTTGCCATCCCTGTCTCCCTCTCTCTCTGTCTCTTGCCTGCACACACACACACTCACTCTTCCTGAGAGGAGCAGAGCTGCTCCTGTAACAAAATTGTCCATCAAACTCCCTGCAAGTCTCACACTGAGCCTCTAGTTTACTTACCACTGCTACCTCTTAACCAGTTTATCTTCCACACCCATTCTGCAACAACATTACCCCTCTGAGAACAGTGGATGCTCAGTCAAGGGCAGATTGACAAACTCCAGCCCAGCTTAACAGGATGGTCACACACACAAATGACTCAATACTTTACTGTGAAAACTGTTCTTACATTCATCTGCTGAAAGGGATCTGTTTTTCTGAAAATATATATATATATATATATATATATATATATATATTCAAACTGGCATATTTTCTCCTTCATCCTTCCCAGATGAGAATGAGGCAGAAATGGCAGAAAGAGCAGCTGGGGACGAGGATGAGGACAATGACAGCAGCAGCAGTGGTGGCGATGATGCTGATGAAGGAGCAATCACAGAGATTCGATTTGTGCCCAGCGACAAAGCAGCATGTGAGTGAGCACACTGATGCTTTGACTTCACAATATACAGCGGAAAAATAAGTGTTGAACGTGTCAACATTTCTCTCAGTAAATATATTTCTAATGGGGCTGTTGACATGAAATTTTCACCAAATGTCAGTAGCAACCCAAGAAATTTAGACATACAAAGGAATCAAAACATATATGTTTATAAATGAAGTGATGTAATAAAGTGAAAAGACAGGGAATAAGTATTGAACACATGAATAAAAGGAGGAGGTGGAAAAAGGATTGAAAGACAGGAAAGCAGCTGGAACCTGTCAGTGTTTAGAAACTCCTCCTGTCTCCTATCAGTGCTCAGTAATATCAGCTGCTTTGGTCCTGATTGATGCCTATAAAAATTTTTCTCATCACCAAGGTATCACACAAGAAGCATCTCATGATGGATCAAAGCAAAGAGCTCTCTCCAAACCTTAACAACCTTATGTTGAAGAACACACTGACGGAGATGATTACAGCTGTGTTTCTGAACCCCTGAATGCACCGGCCATGACCAGGTGCTCCTGCAAGATTTCTTACAGAGTCCAAAGAAAACTCAGAGGAGTTGACCAAGAGCCAAGGAGCATTCACAGAGATCTTGACACAGACCTGGAATCAATGAAGAATGCAGTCAATCACAATGGCCTCTATGCACACATTCAATACTAATTTTCCCTGCTGTATCTCATTTTTGTATTATTGTTTTTAACTGCTGAGCTTGTGTTTTGGTTAGAGAGTCAGCACAGTGCAGCATCTTATTATTATATCTGTGTTTTATATACAGTGGAGCCCATGTTCTCAGCAATGTGTGAATGCCAGGCCCTGCACCCTGACCCAGAGGACGACGACTCTGACAATGACTTTGAAGGAGAAGAGTACGACGTGGAGGAAGCAGGTAAGGAAAAACTAATACACACAGAAACATACATGCACACACACATTCTCACCCATCTCTGAACAACTCATTACATTTCCTCAGTAAATCTGAATTCCCTTGTCCGTACAATACAATTCTGGTATCAAAGCACTCTCAAACACAATGTTGGTCCAGAATTTATATGAAATATACCAGACATTATTGAATGGAGCAGTATTGAGGCAGTGGGTAGTTATAGTGAAGAGTTAATGTCAAAAGATCAATGTCCTGAACCAATCAGATGTCAGAACAGCAGTGAGGCTGTTGATGTCATTACTGTAACAGAGCTCCTCCAGACTAACTTTTTCCATTGGTTGGGCCTAACTATTTTTTTTTAGGTGGACCAGCACAAAATTTAGGTGCACCTGGATTTTTCATTGCGTCACCTTTAACACCATAACATCACCTTGAAGCACAATTATATATATAGAAAGAAAAATGAAGTGCTTAAAGTGCTTCACTGAGCTGAAATTCTGGGCTTTTTAATTTGAGTCTTGGGGCCGGGCTCCATCTCAGACTTGGTTGTCTCCTCTGGTTCCGAGTCTGATGCTATTAGAGCTCTGCAAGGAGGCCTGTCATGTGAATTTGGGCCAGGCTCGGGCCATTAATAACTCTCATTCTGCGCAGTGGTTCTCATAGGCATGTCTCACCATGTATGCTTAATTGCATTGTGTTACACATGACAATTCGACAACACATCATGTAGCCTACACATCCACAGAGACCTGCAATTGTACCGGACTGAACAGCAGCGGACGGATTTATTAGTTTATTTGTTACATTATTATATACTCACCCTCATTATAAATGAGGGTGAGTATATATGGAGCTTAGTGTTTATATCTAGCATGATGTCCCTGTTTACTAAATCAACATCTAGTCTGTTCTTGTAACATAAAGTTTGTGAAGTGTCTTTTGTCTCACGCTCGTGTACTCTCTCTCTTTCTCTCTCTCTCTCTCTCTCTCTCTCTCTCTCTCTCTCGCTCACTCCCGATTCGAATATAGAAGGCCACAACTGGCCACACTGGTCTATAATGGCTGTTTATGAAGCTGTGAATGTGATCACTGCGGCGGTTTGAGGAATAAATACAGAAATCGAGTGTGTTTCATCTGTTTCAGAAGCCATCAAACACATATATAGGGCTACAGGAAAAGTCGTGGACTGAGAGACCTGTAGTTTTAATGTAAACAAAGTCGCCTAGTGTTAATGATATTTATAATTTGTGTCGGGCCTAGGCTGTGAAATTGCGGACCTGTGTTGGGCCAGGCCGGGCAGAGAGATGATGTGCTTGTGAAATAAATTTATGTTTTCACCCGGCCAGCGTCAGGTGCACCAGTGCGACCTAGGAAAATTATTAGTCGCACTCTGAAAAATTTTGGTCGCACTCTGGAGCCCTGTTTAAATAAAAATATTTTGAGGAAATAGGATTTCACCAGACAGTATGATATCAAATGCTGAGCACTGATTTGAGAATGTTGACTCACTGTTTATTTCTGCTTCTGCACCGGTCTTTCTGACGGTCCCCTGCTTCTCTGGGCTCTGAACTGGATGCAGAGGCAGGTAAGACATCCAAGGTTCATCACTGCACATTTAAACAAATGAACTCTTCTCCTGAAGCTTGAAACAGTCATATGATGGACAGGTGGCACTGAATGGTTTTATAGATTCAGGGATTCTAGTTTGATGCTGGTCAACTGTCAGTAATTGTGTAGACAGTGAATCTCCTGTCTGTGCTGCTACATCATCCCAGTCTGGGTGTAGCCTTCACAATACAGATAAGTTATATTGAGCTTCAGTGTAATCATGGCCTGTCAGCCTGACAGCCTGATATACCGTATTGGCCCGAATATAAGACGGCCCTGATTATAAGACGACCCCCTCTTTTTCAAGACTCAAGTTTGAAAAAAGACTTTTTGAACACCAAATTAATTTTTAAACCAACACCAAATTAAATTTAATTAAAACACCAAATTAATTTTTAAACCAACACCAAATTAAATTTAATTAAAACACCAAATTAATTTTTAACGCACTAACGCTGCAACGCAGCGTTAGTGCGTTACGCCGCATCATTCTTTTACACCAGCCGAGGCTTGCTTTGAAGTCAGCGGTGGGTATGTTTAGCTCTTTGGCTATTTCTACGGCCTTGAGCTGAATGACAGCTCTGCTGATGGGCATCCCGTCCTTTCGTTTCTCGTCCACGCACGCGCACACCCTCCTGTCAAGTTCTTGGAAGCGGCCGCTCTGAGGACCACGGAAAGCTTTTCTCTGACTGTGAGCATTTTTTAGGTGATCTTTTTGAGCTCTCCATCTCCGTACATTACACTCTGTGACACCATATTTCACAGCCGCTTTGCAATTGTTTGAAGACTCTGCCTCATTTATCACCATCATCTTGAAGTTTACATCATAACTTCTCCTCAGCTGCCGGTTAACCTGGCCAATCTTCGACCCACTTTTCTCCAGATTGTCGCTACGTTTCTCCATTTTCTGTTATCTCTTCTATTATTTTCTTCTCTTTTCTTTCTTACCACTATTTTTATTTTTCTTCTTCGTGCTACCGCTATTTTTATTTTTATTCTTCGTGACAGGGGTTCGCTTTGGCCTGGGGAGTCAAGTTCAGCATTCGCTTCAATGATATCTGGCGCCATGTAGCGTCGTGAATGGGTATAATGTCTAGACCCCGAATATAAGACGACCCCCACTTTTTCAGTCTTATTTCAATGCAAAAAACACCGTCTTATATTCGGGCCAATACGGTAATAATATAAAGATAATGTACATGGGGAAAATAATAATCCTTAAATCTCTAAAAGGGTTCAAGTGAAGCCAGACATATATAAAACAGACATAAAACATCAGGCACTTTGCTGCTGTTGTATCACAGTCTCTCTCTTCCACCACACAGAGCATGGCCACGCTGACATCCCCACCTTCTACACCTGTGACGAGGGGCTGTCTGCGCTCACGCAGGAGGGTCAGGCCACACTGGAGAGGCTGGAGGGTATGCTAGCCCAGAGTGTTGCTCAGCAGTACCACATGGCTGGGGTCCGAACCGAAGAAAGCAAAGCTGAATTTGAAGGTCTGAGATACACACAAACACATACATGCTAGGCTAGGCATGAAGTATGCAAATATCACCCCATAGCTAATTTAATACAAAGCCGTGGCAAACACAAACCTTTGTCTTTCCAGTAGGAGTGCAATGGATCAGACACCGTTGTATATAGTATTTAGTTCTAACTTCTGCACAGTCACACATCTGTAAGATCCACACAAAGTCATAAATTTAAACATCAAGATCAAAACATTATTTTTTAGTGACAGTAACAAAAATGTTGACCTTGCAATGTTTAGGAAAGTGATATGAAACATTTCTGGACACTAATCCTAACTCAGGGGTGTCAAACTCATTCCACAAAGGGCTGTGTGGTTGCAGGTTTTTGTTCCAACCTATCAGGAACACACAGTTTGACCAATCAACTGTCTGAAGACTGAGATCAGTTGATTAACTGAGTGAAGTCTGGCGTACTGCTGCTTTGTTGGAACAAAAACTCCCCTGCTGTAACTGAATGGGTTCTAACCTCTTCTTTGTGTAATCCTGATCACAAACAAACAGAAACAAAACAAGAAGAGATGGTAACAGGTGGTGACAATGGCAGTCTGAACAGACAATGTCAAATGTCAAATTTGCACAGCAAGCAAAAAGCACAGAAAATGAATAAGTTGTTGGTATGATGGTTCATCAAAACATCTGGCAAGTGTGCCTCATCTAAGCCTGAGGTTGATCGCCCACTGAGTGCGGAGCAGGAAGCAGAGACGTGTTGTGTCCTCTTGAAGAATAAAGTCATGGATGTAGAAGTGAAACTTATTAAAGCAGCACTATGTAGTTTCTTGACCTTAAAGCTGGGGTTGGTAATCCTGTTCAGAAACACTTTTTTTTTATACTGGGTGAAATGGTCCTTCTACCTTCTGAGTAATCAATACATTATGTATTCAGAAAAAGGAACGAAAATAATCAACCCTCTGTGGAAGCTGCAGGACTGAAAAAACTCCAACCAATCCACACTCTTCGGTGCGAAGAGCAAAAGCCAATCAGATGCCTTCATGTCTAGTTCTGTATCCGCCCCCCTCTATCCCTGCCTCCAACGCGTGTGCACAATCTTCACGTGACGCTGTTGCCGGAAGAAATCAGCGTACAGAGTTACAGCAGAATGGATTTCATGAGCAATGGCTGAGAAAATGCAGCCCCAGTTACTACTTTCACCGTTACTGGTAACAGCTCGCCCCGAGAAAAAGGCAAGGAAGATAAAGCTGGAGGCTGAAAAGGCTGCTAACAAAAAGGCTCTGGATAAAGCCAGAAGTCAACCCAGAGTAAACATCGGTGTTGCTTTTGTGGAGACAACTGAGGGATTTGAAGGGCCTGAAAAGTGATGCTGAGGTTGCTCTCTTTCTGTTGGACAGGTAATTATATGTTTTCCTTCGCAGAGGATTTGTTATTTATATGAAATGTGTAACTTTTGCTAACGTAGCTACTTTTGTAGCTTGTATTAGCCTAATGCTAATATTAGCTTCTCTGTGGGTTTAAAACGGGTCGGTGACGCTAGTGTTGAATAAATTATAGTATAAATACACATATATATATATATATATATATATATAGTACTCCTCCTGCCGCTTCTCATTTTCGTGCGGTGCGCGTTCCAGTTTGTGGGGGTGTGGCTTGGATATACACACTGACGGGAGGGGGAGGAGGGGGGTGGAACTCAGAGGAGGTGCAATTTTCAAATCTTGCTAGCTCTCCAGGATTACCAACCCCAGCTTTAAAATAATGTTTCTAAACTCATTCAAGTGGTAGAAAAATCTGCCATGAAGGTGAAGCGCGCGACCAGCTGCGTGAGCATCCCTGAGGAAGCACAGTATGTGAATTTGTTGAAGGAACTGGTGCTGGAGGAAAGCACAGAGGGTTTTGTTGGAGGAGGCGAAGAAAAGAAAATCAGAACATGATGGAACACAAACTTATTCACAGTTTTGTTTGTTTGTGTGTGAGCTCTGGAGGGGAACAGAGCATTCCAGCACAGGGTGCCTATGTGCGGGTGAGAGGAGCAGGGACACCGGGCTTGAGCTTGATGTTGTTAAAGTTGTAAAATTCTACAACACCGATACAACGCTCCGATATTTAGGCGGCTGTGTCCACTCCGATATTTAGGCGGCTGTGTTCAGAAACTACATAGTGTTGCTTTAAAACACTGTTGAGTCAAGAGCAGGTAATGACACCTCATCTGGATTAGAGTGCCTTGAGAGGGAGAGTGGCAACAACGGAAGTTCAAAATGTTTGCCGATCAAGTGGTCCATGTACCCCTGAAAAGTTCCAGGAAGTGCTTGGTGGGCAATAGAAAACAATAGTTTTCACAGTTTTGTTTACTAAACCTGTACAGTCACCAACAGCAATAAAAATCATAATGTTTTTTCAGTTTTTTAACTTGAGGGGGACTAACAGGGGACTAACAATGATTTGCCAATTGACTACACAATAACTTGACTACATTGACTACACAACAGCATAATGATGATAACTGTGTTCTTGTAGGACATCCATGGCAAAATAAATCAAATTTTGATTTGAATTCATTGCAAATAAATGGAATTGTATTAATATTTCTTAACTATTCTTACCCCAAACTTACTCTACTCATTGATACACAATAAATCACACAATCTTGTTTTTTCCCAGTGCACTTAATACCACCATGAATTAAAAACAGTATCTAAACAAGTCAAACAGATCAGTATGTCAGACTGTTTGTGTCATTTCCTCTATGTTCTCCTTGAATACAGTCTTCACCACAGTATGCTGCGTTGCATGGGGATGCTGCAGTTGATCAGGGAAAAGCATGCACATGCATGGCTTCTGCAAAGACATTTGCACTTCTTCAAATACCACACCACTGGGAAGTTTATTATTATTATTATTATTATTTATTATTATTATATGATAATAATAATAATAAAAACAGAGAACACAGAACAGAGAAAACAACGCTAAAACCAAGGGAAGTTACGCTGCAAATTGAAGGGGGGGGCAGAAAAAAACAACACTTAAAAGATGGCCATCTTGGAAGACCCAAACGAAGGTGATGAAGAACAATAGCCTTGGTTTAACATCAGGCAACCCCAGAACAGCTGAACGTGCTTCAGGACAGTGCTGGACTAGGGCAGAGTGATACACAGCTGAGCACAGGGACAACAACTCAGCAACAAACCATCTTTTAGCTCCTAAAAGAAGTCCCACTTATCTCTTCTTCTAATAAATAAAACCAAGGGTTCACTGAAAAAAGTTAATAATAATAGTAATGTTTAATATAATAATTATAATAAACAACCACAGTCAAGCTGAATCACCATCTGTTATTATTTGCAATAAATTTGATCAACGGGATCAGGATTGGTGAGTCTACAGTCTACAGTTTGAATATTCGAATATGAACTCTTCACCCTGCACTCCTATACTCGAATATCAAATAAAAACTGACAGCCCTAATATAGTATTATATAATTGTATCGGCTGCAATATTTCACAAAATAGTTCTCTTTATTATATAACGTGAACTGAGTTAGTGCAATGTGGTGGTAAGACACTATGAGCCCGCAGTCCAGAATCATAGGATATGATAAGAATGTCCTCATATTATAAGCTTCACCCATCATTCCACAGCCTCAATGATATTAAATTGATGTGTAACTACAGTCACACTCCCTACACATTAACCTCGCTACTAGTATAATTTGACAGAGTTGGATTAAGTTATATTTGAAGAACAGGATTTACATTTATCAGCCTGTTGCATGAGTTGCTATCATTATCCAGTGTGTGAGCCTAAACTTTTTATTTTATATTATTTTATATTCTCTAAATCTTCTAATTTAGATGCGGACTATCTGCCAACATACTTCATTACTCATGTCAATTTGATTCCGATGCACTACGATATGAAAATTTAAGTATTCAGACATTTTACTTTGAACATGTGTAGCTCCAAAATCTGCTCCATTGAAATTACATTGAGCAACAGTTAGCTTATGCTAACTTCCGGGAACTTTTGAGGGGCTCCATGCTCCGCCATTGCTGTGAAAAGACTGAACCATTGCAGTGAACAGAGGTGTCGCCACTCTCTCTCTCTCAAGGCACTCTACTCTCGATGTTTTTCTCATTCCTGGAGGATTACCTCTATGAAAGTTACAGTGTCACTGCACAGTCTATAATTTACCTTAACAGTCTTCATCTAATATTACACATTGTGGATTTTGGTTATTATAGGAGTCAGAGAACACTCTCTGTTATAAGACAAGACCATGCAGGTTTTCATGTAGGACAGTGTGAGCAGAAATTTTTACATGATATTGAAGATGTACAGTAAACTTCTGTAGGCCCATCAGTCTCCATAACAGCAGATATGGTTCTTCATCCTCCTGTGGTAAAGAGGTAGGCTTTACACGATCAGGATTTTTGGGGCTGATCACCGATCAGTGAGTTTAAATAAACCAATAACCGATCACAATCCGATCGGGTGAGGGAGCAATATGTCTATTTAAATAACTTGTGTTTTGTCTGTCTCATTCACTTTGAAGATTTATATCTGACATTTAATGATTCAAGATTCAAAAACTTTATTGTCCATCACTGTTACGGTGGTTGTTTTATGGACTGTACAATTAACTGGTGTGAATCACTTGTGGCCACTGGGGGGCATCGGTCAGACTGATAGATATGGTGGGAGTGTGAAAGATTGTGTGTGTGTGTGTGTGGTTCTGCAACAGAGAATAAAGAACAGTTATCAGAACAGCACGTACATGAATACCAACACCAGTAGTGGTAAACACCAAAGGAAATAAAGTGTTAAACATTCAGCTTAATTAACAATAACCAATGATAACAACCTTATAATGATATGGACATATACAGGTGAGAGGCGTCTTACTATTAGCAACTATTAGCATTAACGGGCTAACTGATTAGCCAGGCTATCAACATATATAAGAAGATATAAGAAATAACAGGAAGACAATAACCATATACATAACACTTACTGGTCTCTGAACGCACACGACCAAGCTCACAACACCCGCTAGAAAGAAACAATAATAATCGAACAGAGTCTCTCTCTCTCTCGGCACAGTTCCACCTGATGCATAGACCGATTCTGCGGCGGCTCCCTTTCACCAGCAGCGGGTGTAGTTCTGCTGTTTAATACCATCTGAGGCTGTCATTCAGCACAATCACATAGTGACAGGGTTCAAAACATTAACACCACAAAGACATAAAAAACACATTCAAACCAATGAGATGTTGTTTTTTGCAAAACAAACACATCTAATTTGTTTATTTTATGTCTTTGTGGCGTCTATACTGTCGGAAAAACAACATCAAGAGCAGTAAAAAAAAATTGCTGCACAATGACTAGATTGCGATGATCGAAACTGTTGCACGTTGCCTCAAGAGTCTGGTGGGTCCTGGTTTGCAGTGGAGACATGGCAGCTGAGAGGACTGAGTGAGAGGATGGTTCCTCTAAAGTTCCTACCCCCTTCTCTTTACCAGGAACTCCCGCAGTGGAAACGCAGCTAAACATGTCGGAGCCGTGGAACTTCTTAGGAGTAAATGAGACAGACAAAACACGCAATGGGAGCAGCTGAAAAAAGTTTCAACACGATAATGATGTCATTGTTTGGATTGGTGAATTAAGACATTACAGCTGACCTCACAAATTGCATAAAATGCAGAATATCGGCTGATCCATTATAGCCGTTCAGATCGGCATAAAGCCTATAAAGATGTTAGAATTGGTTCTTTTATTGGAAGCCCAAGAACAAACCGAAGTCTTAAATTCACAGACGAAGAATTTATTGATGGTCACAGGTAAAGCACAGAAGTGCTGGGTGCGTAGTGACAGATCTCACTCAGGATCTCAGCCAAAACAAACACAGATTTGAGAAAACAGTTCATATTTATAGTTCACAGTTATCTTCTTGGGCTGGGCCTGCCCCATACAGAGGTTGGATTTTATGACAGTGTGATTTGTCATATGCTGCTAAGTGCTAAGTATGTGTGTGAGAATGTGCAGTGGCAGGAGGCTGTAGGATTGTAATCACTGGCCTGCTGCCAGGGCAGAAAAATGCATGCGAAACACTGCACTAAGATCTTTCGCCATCGTTTTGTTAATTACATCCCTCATCAAGTGTTCAGCAACACCATTATTCATATTTTAATTAAAAAAAAAAAAAAAGTCAAATGAAGCTTTGTTGTTTTCTCTGCACAAATCTGCAGATTAGAGTAACACCACATCAGCTGGTATGAGCTGTTTATGGGATGTTATAGGCAGCATGGTTCTTCTGTAAGGATGATGTTAAACAGGTTGTGGGACTTGTCTGTTAACTGGTCATGGTGTGTGTTGCTGACAGATGGCATGGAGGTCGATGCAGCAGCGATGGAGGCCGGTCAGTTTGAGGATGCAGACATCGAACACTGGTGAGTTTCACTGTGTCACTCACTCTGCACTCTGTAATACATCATCACAAGTGGATCCAAAGTCGCTACAACACAATGACTGTTGGAATAGTTACAGTCACCTTGGATGTTCACTGGCTGTGATACATGTTTATTTCCTTTCCTTAAGCACTGGTTACATGGTTAACTTTGGCGCCTGGTGTTTGTCTGTAACACTTGTTAGTTAGTTCACCTCTTGGCAGTACAACTGAAGTCTCATTTCTGACAGACCTGTCCCATTTTTATTGTGTTTAGTCACAAAGGTTACAGCTGTCCCATCATTTTTTTCAGCAGGTAGTGTGGCTCCCTGTGGTGTCTGCTGCATAGAAGCGAATCAGTAGTTTATCCAAAATGTAGTGGTTGGAGACATCTATATCTGCATTATCAATCAATCAATCAAACTTTATTTATAGAGCACTTTTCATACATTAAAAACGTAGCAAGGTAAGGCAAGGCAAGGCAATTTTATTTGTATAGCCTGCTTTTACAAACAGTTTGTTTCAAAGGGCTTTACACAGCATTATGACAACATCCTCTGCCCTCAGACCCTCACATCGACTGAGGAAAAACTCCCAAGAAAATCCTTTAACAGGAAAAAAAATGGAGAAACCTCAGGGTGAGCAACAGAGGAGGGATCCCTCACCCAGGACGGGCAGACGTGCAAGATATGTTGTATACAGACAAAGAAAACTATTTACAACATGAAATACGGAAATCATGGAAATGGAATCAGTCAGTTAACGAAAAACAAAAAATGATGAAGGCAGCTCCCGGTGGGCAGGGAGAGAAGGTCAGCTTAATGGGACTACTGGACAGCAGACTGGTTCATGAGCAGGGAGTGCAGGCTGGTTTAACAGCAAGAGAAAGGAGGTGCTGGAGGCGGCGGTTGGTTGGTTGGTGCAGGGGGATGGAGCTCTGAATCTGTGGAAATGCAGAGAGAGTGCGAGACACCAAGCCGGACTACAAAGTGCAACAAATAATGGCAGTTCAAAATGTGAGGGGAGAGGAGAGGAGAGGAGAGGAGAGGAAGGATAGGAAGGATAGGGCTCCATGTAACCTGATGTGTCCCCCAGCATTTTAAGCCTATAGCAGCATAGCTATAAAATGGATCAGGGCTACCTGAGCCAGCCCTAACTAAAAGCTCTCTCATAGAGGAAGGTCTTAAGCCTGGACTTAAATGTAGAAAGAGTGTCTGCCTCTCTGACCCATGGAGAGAGCTGGTTCCATAATAGAGGAGCCCGGTAACTGAAGGCTCTACCTCTCAGTTTGTTTTTAGACATACTGGGGGTCACTAACAGACCTGCATTCTGGGAGCGAAGTGCTCTGGTAGGACAGTATGGAATAACGAGGTCTTTCAGATAAGTTAGAGCTTTGTTATTAAGAGCCTTGTAAGTAAGTAGAAGGATCTTGAAGTCTATTCTATATCCTACAGGAAGCCAATGGAGAGAAGCTAGAATGGGAGAGATGTGCTCTCTCTTATTAACTCTTGTCAATACCCTCGCTGCAGCATTCTGGACCAGCTGGAGACTCTTCAGAGAGGTTTTTGGGCATCCTGACAAGAGAGAGTTACAGTAGTCTAGCCTAGAAGTAATAAATGCGTGGACCAGTTTCTCAGCATCACTCTGAGAGAGGATATTTCTAATCTTAGACATATTGCACAGGTGAAAGAAGGCGATCCTAGTCACATGCTTTATGTTAGAGCTGAAGGAAAGATCCTGGTCAAAAATGACTCCAAGGTTCCTCGCTGTTGGACTGGAGTTAAGGGTGATGCCATCCAGAGTAGCAATCTGATTGGAGAATGTGTCCCTGAGATGCTTAGGTCCAATCACAATAACCTCTGTTTTGTCAGAGTTCAGTAGTAGGAAGTTAGAAGACATCCAGGATTTGATGTCTTTCAAGCAATCTTGCAGATTGATGAGGTGGCTTCTATCATCTGGCTCTATTGATAGGTAGAGCTGAGTATCATCAGCGTAACAGTGGAAATTGATGGAGTGCTTACGGATTATATCCCTAATGGAAGCATGTAAAGAGAGAAGAGAACTGGCCCTAAAACTGAGCCCTGCGGCACACCATACATAACTCTGCTGTACTTCGAATGGTCATTATTAACATTAGCGAATTGAAATCGGTCAGATAAGTATGAAGTAAACTATTTTAGAGCAGATCCTTTGATCCCAATTTCGTGTTCTAGTCTATGCAGTAAGATGCTATGATCGACGGTATCAAATGCAGCACTGAGGTCCAGAAGTACAAGTACAGAGACAAGACCTCTGTCGGAAGCTATAAGAAGATCGTTGGAAACTTTGACCAGTGCTGTTTCAGTGCTATGGTGTTCCCTAAATCCAGATTGGAAAGCTTCAAAGAGCTCGTTACTGTGCAGATGTTCATGAAGCTGCACTAGGACAACCTTCTCAGGGATCTTAGAGATGTAGGGAAGGTTGGATATAGGCCTATAGTTGGCTAATGCATCTGGATCAAGAGAGGGCTTTTTAAGCAGAGGATTAATGACAGCCACCTTAAAGACCTGTGGCACGTAGCCTGTAACTAAGGAAAGGTTGATCTGGTTCAGTATAGCAGCGTTAACTAAGGGGAAGACATCCTTTAGCAGTCTTGTTGGGATTGGGTCAAGCAGACATGTAGCTGATTTGGAGGAGGTGATTACAGAAGTTAAGTCTGACAGGTCGATGGGGGCGAAGCTGTTCAAGTATGCACCAAGTCTGGGAGGTGCTTTCGTAGGGGCTGTAATCTGTGGTCCACTTTTCAGTAAAGAAATTTAGGAAATCGTTGCTGCTGAGAGTCGGAGGGATGCATGGCTCAACAGCACTGTGGTTCTTAGTCAGCCTGGCCACAGTGTTAAAAAGGAACCTGGGATTGTTTTTATTCTCTTCGATTAAAGATGAAAAGTATGTACTCCTGGCGCTGCGAAGCTCTTTTTTATATATTAATAAACTATCTTTCCAGGCTTGACGGTCCTCCTCACGTTGGCTGGAGTGTGTTTTCCTTTCCAGCTGTCTGGTCTTCTGCTTCAAGATGCGCAGGTTTGAATTGTACCAGGGAGCTATTCTCTTCTGGTTGATGACTTGCTTTCTCAGAGGGGCTACAGCATCAAGTGCTCCAAGGAGTGTTGCTGCAGTGCTGTCTAAAGATAATCTACCTGCGAGGGAGTAAGATTAGCATAGCTGACCATCGTATTACCAGAAGGTGTGGCAGCAAGCTCTGCTGGAATGAGCTCTTTAAATCTAGAAACAGCAGTGTCAGATAAACACCGACTGTAGTGGTATTTTTTCCCAGGCAAGGTGTAATTTGTTAAAGTAAATCCAAAGGTTATTAGAGAATGGTCAGACAAGACCGGGTTTTGAGGGAAAACTGTGATGTGATCCACTTCTATTCCATAAGTAAGTATCAGATCAAGGATATGATTAAAAGAGTGAGTGGGCTCATGTACCCTCTGGGAGAAGCCAATTGAATCTAAAAGCAACTTGAATGCTGAGGCCAGACAGTCGTCATCGAAGTCCACGTGGACATTGAAGTCGCCCACTATAATGACTTTGTCTGAGTTCATTGCTAAATTTGACAGAAAGTCAGGGAATTCTTCTAAGAACTCAGAGTAAGGAGCAGGAGGACGATACACCACAGCAAGTAAGGGTGGTTTCTCTGCTTTCCAGTCTGGGTGGGAGAAGCTGAGCGTAAGGCTTTCAAAGGAGTTATATGAAGCATTAGGTCGAGGGTTAATAAGCAGATCTGACTGATAAACTGCAGCCACTCCTCCTCCCCTACCAGTGTTACGAGGCACATGGTAGTTAATGTAACTGGGAGGGGTAGATTCATGTAAACTGACATATTCATCCTGTTGCAACCAAGTTTCAGTGAGAGTTAGTAAGTCGATTTGGTGATTGGTGATCAAATCATTTACTAGCAGAGACTTGGATGAGCTATAATGGTATAATTGGCTCCTCCAGCTTTGGGTTTAGGCTTATACAGCCTCGAGGCAGACACAGTTTTTATGGGATATAAGTAGGGTTGGGTGGGTGTCAGCACATAGGAACCTGCAGAGGGGCGTGTAAGACTGCGGCTCTGCTTGCTGGTCTGAACTCTGGGTGATTGTCAGGGGTTAGAATGACTAACAGAACGTGCTATGTTTCTAGATAAGAGAGATGCACCATCCAAAGTAGGATGGACGCCATCTCTCCTAATCAGACCAGGCTTTCCCCAGAAACTCCTCCAATTATCTATATAGGCCACGTTGTTTGCTAAGCACCACCTAGACATCCAGCGATGGAACGACCACATGCGGCTAAACATGTCGTCACTAGACAAATTGGGCAGCGGGCCAGAGAAAACTACGGAGTCCGACATTGTTTTTGCGTAGTTACACACCGATTCTATATTAACCTTAGTCAACTCCGACTGGCGAAGTCGGGTGTCATTAGCGCCGACGTGGATTACAATTTTACTGTATTTGCGTTTACTTTTTGTCAGCAGCTTCAAATTTGCCTCAACGTCGCCCGCTCTGGCCCCTGGGATGCACCTAACTCGCCGGAGCCTCTACCTTCACGTTCTGGAGAACAGAGTCGCCAATGACTAATGTCGGCTTCCTGGCGGCGGTGCCGCTGAGAGCAACAGAGCCAACATGCCGAGTATGGGTCTCAGCGGGTGTGTCGCTGAGTGGGGAAAATCTATTGGACACATGAAGGGGTTGGTGGTGCAACACGGGCCGTGTGGACTTGTGCTTTCTGCGTGCTGTCACCCAGCGAGCCTGGCTTCCTGGCTGCTCGGGAGCTGCGGGGGAGCTGTTAGCGGCGGCTAGGCTAGCTGGCTCCGCAGTGGCGAAGGGGGCCTGGGACGCTACCTGAGCTACAGGGCTAGCTTCCATGGTGCGGAGCCGGGACTCTAGCTCACTAAGCCTCGCCTCCAGGACTGCGAACAGGCTACACTTGTTACATGTACCATTATTGTTAAAGGAGGCAGAGGAATAACTAAACATCAGGCGCACGGAGCAGGAGAGAGAAGAAGTGGAGGGAGAAGCAGAGGGAGAGAGAGAGGCCATAGCTATGCTAGGTAAGTTTGGGTTTCTAGGACAGGTACGTTGAGTGGAGCAGTACAGATAGGGTCCTGTGATAGACCTGAGTTATAAAGACTTGTGTAATGAACTAAGCGTAGTGTGCAGTGGTGCTTAAAGTGATAAAGTTAGCAGAAAGCTAGACGGAGGATTGAGGGAGAGAGTCTAACTCAACAGGCACACACAACAGGAAATGACGTAATGACGTAATACGCTCACCGTAGCAGGAAGGCAATTGTGCATCCAGACTGCTGACATTGTTTCTTGAACTCAGAAATGTGCTTTACATGTTTAAAAGCAGCCATCCCCCCAACCCACCCCAAACCTCCCCAACCCCACACCCCAAAACCCCCCACCACAGCACATATTCACAGGCACCTTCACATGTGCACACACACACACACACACACACACACAGAAATAACACGATCTTAAGAATATGTGGCTGAATACAGAGGCACCATGTCAGGAAACACCTTCACAGGAAGCCGTCCGTGCTGGGTGCTGATCACGGCCCAAGGCCAGGACACTTCCACTTGGGCGTCCACATAGCTACAGGCCAGCGGGGGGTCCACAGCAGTGCAGTGAAGAACTGCCACAGACCCTGCACCCGGCCCAGCCAATGGCCACCATGAGTCAAGACATCCCAGCCAGAGCTGATCACAGCCCCCACCGCAGACGGCCCCCACTGAGGAAACACTGGAGATA
Organism: Caranx melampygus; assembly: GCA_019059645.1. Lineage (NCBI taxonomy): Eukaryota > Metazoa > Chordata > Actinopteri > Carangiformes > Carangidae > Caranx > Caranx melampygus. Next base: position 193,124 of record JAFELL010002524.1, on the reverse strand, counting down.
TGCACTAAAAACATAAAACATAAAACTACATAGATTAAGAACATAAAACTACATAGGCTAAGCACATAAAACCTAAAACTACATAGGCTAAGAAGATAAAACTACATAGTCTAAGAACATAAAACATAAAACTACATAGGCTAAGAACATAAAATAGATAAAATAAGATAAAATAAAATAATATAGTAAAAATAAAGTAAAAATAAAATGATATATAATCAAATGGATAAAATAAACTGACTAAAATATAGACTAGAAAATAAGACATTAGTTAAAAGCCAAATTAACTAGGTGGGTCTTGAGCCTGCTTTTAAAAATATTAACATTCTCTGCGGCTCTCAGGTCCTCCAGCAGGCTATTCCACAAATGGGGGCCATAGTGCTGGAACCGTAATTTCGTGTTCTAGCTTTGGGGATTATTAAAAGGCCAGTGCTGGAGGATCTCAGGGTCTGTGATGGTTCATATGGTAAAAGCAATTCTGAAAGGTAAGAAGGTCCAAAATCAATCCTAAAACACACAGGGAGCCAATGCAATGACCTTAAAACCGGTGTAATATGTGCTTGCCTTCTGGTCTTCATCAGCACACGTGCTGTAGAATTCTGTAGGAGTTGTAAAACTGAGATGTTTCTTTTAGGAAGACCAGAAAGCAGGGCATTACAGTAGTCAATAAGACTGGAGATGAAAGCATGCATTAGTGTCTCTGTGTTAGCACGAGAGAAAGGGGCGGACTCTGACTATATTTTTTAGATGATAAAAGCCTGTTTAAGTTACGTGTTTAATGTGTGGGATAAAATTAAGCTCAGAGTCAAAGAGGACGCCCAGATTCTTTACCTGATTGAATGGATTTAAAGACAGTGTTTGCAGTTCGCCTTAGGATCGATAATTAAATCCAGTCTTGTCCTGGTTGAGCTGTAGGAAGTTTTCTGCCATCCAGGCAACTTCTTTTCTTATTCTCAGTTGACTCTGGGTGAATTAAAAGCAGAATGTGAACAGGTATATGAACGATTCTAACATAAAATCACAAGCCCCTTTTAATGTTTAGCTTTCAAAAAAAAAAAAAAAAAAAAAACACACACAAAATGATGTGCAAAAACTTAGTTTAGTTTAGTTTAGTCTTTGGTTTGACAGAGCATCTCATTGTACAATAGAAATTACAACTCAACATAAATACAGCAGCTAAACAAGGTCCAAGAAAAGATGACCAAAGAAACATAGGCAAGTCAGAGTAAACAAATAAAGAAAGAAATAAGGCGTGCAATGGATATTTAGACCAAAAAGGTGTAGGCTGAAGTTAAGCTCTGGGAAATGAAATAATCATACAAAGGATAAGTCAAGCAACATCATGGAAACCACTGGTAAGACATGAGTTACAATGTGCGTTGACATTTTCTTTCCTCCGTGATTCTTAACCTCCTATCCCCCACAAGCACATCATTCCAGCCAACTTCTGGCCAATTAACCATTATTCTGTAATGGCTATAATTGGCCAATAAAATCTAATCCATATGTTCATACAATTACTTTTTAATCCACAAAATGTGCTCCCGTGCATCTGTTAGTCATGGGCTGGACACAAACTCCTCCATCTTTTCTGTATCAAACTTTTTTGTAAAACTTTGACAAGAACATGACAAACTACTGTCTGTAATGGGCAGCCTGGCTCATGGCTTTTCTAACTCTTTCTGTAGATGAAAGTCTTCTCAGCAGCCAAAACACACTGGAACTGCATCATGGGATTGGAGAAGAGGACCATGGGAGTTCTTTAAGGCCATCAGCACTAACCTGTACTTTGTTCCAGCCTTTTCTCATGTACTCGTCAGTAGTCCCCTGTAGCTTCCAACATTTCTGTTTTTTTTTTTTTGTTTTCTGCCCACCATCCCTCCATCTCTACTGGTTTGTCCAGGTGTTCTGAACTGTGCTGCACTTACCTGATGAAGCTGAGTCAGCTACAGGAAGCTGCTTAAAGACAACCCAAGGGCCCTGATCCTTTTGAGTATGAAAGCAATCTCCTGTTTCTGTTTTATATTTGAATACTTTGATATTTGATCTTCCTGATGAGGAGAGTCACTGTCTTTGTATCAGTTTGTCAATAAATGCATAGTTTTTTTTTGTTTTTGTTTTTTTTGCTTATAACAGAATCATGGTCTTTTTGTAACAAGCTCCTGCATTAAAAAAAGTACTTGGTATTAATGACTGCACTGTTACTGCTTTACTGAGCCCAACTACTCACTTAAGTAAGTATGATGACTCTGTCACAGCTGTGATGTCATCACCATAACAACATTTATCTATAGACACAAAACACCTGTCAAAGTCCTCCCACCCACACCTATGGTAGATCAGATCTCTCTCTGACACACTGACACACACACACACACACACACACACACAGAGGCTCATCTGTGCTTGGCTGCAGTGACTCTGACAGACATGAGGGGACTATATGCACTTACTTTTACTGTTGATCAGCGAATAAACCAGCAGTTTCTCACCTTTTAGATGCTAACATAAACGAGCCAACCAGTTAATGAGTCAATCAATTTTATTCTAACAAATCAGAAGATAAAAAGGTACCAGTTACATCTGCAGTCTGTACGGTGCTTGGCACTGGAATGTCACATTAAGTATAAATATAAATCATACAAAGCACAGAAGTGCTATTCAAATAAATTTCATGATAATGTGATCTCAAATCAACTTCCCATGAATACCTATTTTATTACACAAAAAGAATAATTATTGGCTCAATATACAATATTCTATAATAACTTAAATAGTTCTGCAGGAGAATGTTTTCAGCAGCTTCCAGGATCCAGGAAAGTTGTGAAAAGTTGTGAAAGGCTCCAAAACAGCTAATGGGCTGAGGAATGAAGGTGAACTGACCATCTCACTCCAAGACCTCCCACCTGCTGCTCTGCCTGCATGGTACACCCCAGGAAACACACTGAGACAACCAGGCTGCCAGCCTGGCTCCCAGTCTGACTCTGGCTCTGCTGGCTCCAGCATATTTGGCTGGATTTTTCTAATATGGATAAAGTCCTGTTTCTTTTTAGCATAAAGCAAACTGACAGGGAGTCTGGTTTCAGTGCCTTCAGTGGTCCAGAGCGATGAGTACTAGTTGTTTGTTTATTAGTTTATTCAAACTTGGCATGTTACCAAACTTGGCACGTTACCTGTTTTCTGAGTTGTGACAAAGTCAAAAATCATATTATGTTCCTGCTTTACAGAATCTGAAATGAGTGTCTGTGGATAGAATGTGTGCTCTGGGGCGCCTTGTGGTGTAGTGGGTCAAGCAGGCGCCCCATATACAGAGGCTACAGTCCTCGCTGCAGTCAGCCCCAGTTTGAATCCCGCATCGGGCAGCCCTTTACTGCATGTCATTTCCCTCTCTCTGCCTCCCCATTTCCTGTCTCTCTCATACTGTGCTATCAAATAAAGGCAAAAAAGCCCAAAAATATACTTAAAAAAAGAGGGTGTCTAGGAGTGAAATCATCCAGCAACTGGATAATCACAGAACCACAGGTATTGTGCCCTTAACAGGGAGGAAAACACAGTACACTGTTCTGTTCCTCTGTGTTGTGCACCAAGTGTTAAATGACATAATATATCAGTGACAAATCAAATACAAATACACACAACATGGCGCAACAACAGTTGGACACTTGAGTGGGATAATAACAGTAGCTTGCTTAGTAAGTTAGACGCAAATCCCTCTGCAACATAAACTTATAGAACTCAGTCTTTCTGAGAAAAGCAATGATAAAAGAACAATATACTAAACACTGCTATATTCATAGTGTTTTTTGTGTGGTAACTGCCTTAATATAGGCAAAACAGTGGGGAAGGAGGGATGAAAACAGCACAATGTTCTCTTCACTCGTGTAAATTAATTCATTAAAATGAAATGAGTTTTTTCTATAAAATCAAATTATTTCTGAATAATTCTGCCTGTTTTAATGTTGCGCACACCAGTACTGTTGAAAACAGCAACAGGCTCACAGTCCTCCTGTCTTCTGCCATGCAGCGCTCAGGTCTTCTTCTTGGTCTCCAGAAGGAGATGAAGAGACTGTGATTTCCCAGACAACAGAGGGACGATTTTATCAAACAGAAGCACTGAGGTCATCATACCTACAACAGCAACAACATACAGCACAACAGGAACATGGTTTTAATCAGTAAGCTCTCAAATCAAATCATACAATACGAATATGAATTACTTTATTAATCCCCAAAGGGAAATTCATTTGTCTATTAGCTCATCCATCATTTGCAGAAGAATTGAAATTGAAATTTTGATTGAAAGTTTGATAGCTGTGGGTATAAAAGATGTTCTGTATCTTTCTGTCCTGCAAAAACAAGCTTATCAAGCCTCTTTTCCTGCTTTTTTCCTAAACTTCCCCCTTCATCTGCAACATCTTACTGCAGATGTTTAAAGATCTGAGCTTTCGTAGGCAGGAGAACTGATTGAGTTCATCAGCTCTTTCAGCTCATTCCACATCACCCCCTATTGGCTGTCTTTTCTTTTTGTAGCCAGAGATGGTACTAATTCCTCTCCATACTTCATGGATGTTGTTGTGTTGTAAATTCTTCTCTATCTTCTTTTTCTATTCCAACTTTTCCATCTTCTGTAAAACAATCACCCTGTCTGTAAATGTCCATATGGTTCTTGTCTGTTTCCAGCAGCACATCCCAATCTGTGCATTCAAAGCAATGGCAATGGCCCTGCTGTCCCAGGTAGCTCTGGGCCCATTAGGTTCTCTTTTAGACTGTTCTCTGGTCTGGAAGTATTTCATGCTCTGTCTACAATAGATCCTAAGAAATCCACTGGTGCTGAGTTGGACGCACAAATTTTAAAACTGGCTGCTCCTATTATAACTGATGCACTGACACATATTTTTAATTTAACTGTGATTACTGAGAGTATTCCAACTGTGTGGAAGACTGCCTTGGTATCTCCACTTAACAAAGGTGGTCCTGTGGATGATTTGAATAATTATCGACCAATTTCTAAACTGCCTTGCCTGGCTAAAATATTAGAGCGACTAGTTAACAATCAATTAAAAATGTTTTTGTCTGCCTTTAATATTTTAAATCCTTATCAATCTGGGTATAGATCTGCACACAGCACTGTCAGCAACAGTCAAAGGCATTAATGACATTGTCAACGCTTTAGATGATAATCTGGTCTGGAACTCACAATGAGAGAGTTTCTAATTATAAATATTTGGACATATGATTAGATGACATATTGTTTTTTAAAACTCATATCTCTGAACTGACCAAAATCTAAAAATGATCTTTTATTTATTGTAATAGAGCTTGTTTAACATTAGAAAATAAAAAAGAACTTGTTCAGGCCACTTTTTTTTATCTGCACTTGATTACGGTGATGTTATTTACATGCATGCTGCTCTCTCTACATTGAAGCCCCTTGATGCACTTTATTATTCTGCAATTTGATTTATCACTGGAGATGTGTTCCAAACTCATCACTGTGTTCTCTATAACAAGGTCGGCTGGCCATCCTTAAGTGTAAGGAGGGAGCAACAATGCATGGTTTTTATTTACAAAGCTTTACTTGACATTTTATCTGTTTATCTTTCCAGTTTAATCTCACTTAGAGTTTGTAACTTGCAAACTCGTTCACAGGATGCCATTGTTTTAAACATTCCTAGTGTCAGGACAGAATTGGGTAAGACATGCCTTTCAATTCTATGCCCCTCAGAAGTGAAATAATTTACAGAACTGTCTGAAACTTTATCAGTCTATCATCATCATTCGATCATATTTCTCTAGATGGCTTTAGGAAGTTACTATTAAATGTTCTGCAGTCTGTATGTAACTGTGGACTATGATTTGATTTGTATTGTATAGGATGTATATTTATGTTGTTTTGTAATCAGGGTGTCATTGGAAAAGAGAGCTCGCTCTCAATTGACCTCCCTGAATACATAAAGGTGAAAGAAAAAGAAAGAATCCCTTAGAGCCTCACTAGCCTCAGGTGTCCATTTCCTTACTGTGGGTGTAGTTGCAGGTTCCTTCTGCACACAGATTTTGTTACAGGCCTGCAAAAAAACAAGTTTTGATCTGACCTAAGGCAGTAGCTCTGTAAGCTTTTTTGACATTGGCATACAGCAGATCAAGGGTTTGGCCACAGCCCACAAACATCCACAGCAGGTTGACTGGTCAGGTGGAAAGACAGGGTAACATGGTCTCCTGATATTATTGCAAGTGCCTCAGGATGTTTAGTTTGTATCCTAGCAACCATATCATGTAGTATCTCACATGGAACTTCAGCAGTTGCCTTTGGAGGGATGTACACAAGTATTATTATAATATGACTGAATTCTCTTGGTAGCTACATTGTATGGCCGCATTCCAACAGCCAATAATTCGATTTGTGCAGGATCACACCATCTCTGGTTCACAAATAAGGCCAGTCCTCCTCTTTTTTCTCACCACTAGTCTTAGCATCTCTGTCTGATCGTATGAGAGTGAAGCCAGGTATATCCACAATGGAGGATGTTTTGATTCAACCAGGTTTCAGTAAAACACATCAGGCTGCACTCATGGTACTCTTTCTGAGTCTTCACCAATATCTCCCACTCATCACTTTTGTTGGGCAGTCAGTTGACATTTCCCATGATGACGGATGGCAGAACAGGCCTTCAACGTTGCGTGGCAACCATGAAAACACCTCCTTATCTCAGCTGGAATAGGGTGAAAAAAGCTCTTCTCTTGAAAAAACTCTTCTCCCAACATAAGTATCCATCAGTAGTTGACAAAAAAATGACAAAACACAACAAAAATAAAGCAAAGGTTGAGTTAGAACTCAGAGCTACCAGACCTTTATGCTATCAGTTGAAGCACATGTTCTAGAAGAACTAAAAGGTAACTAAAGGTATTCCTTTTGATGCATTTAAGGACCTTTACTGATATAAATGTTTTACATCACTAGTACACATTACTGAGTGTTACCAAGCAGCGGGCCCAGCCAGTAGACCAGACAGTACTCCAGGAAGGAGTGTCCGCTGCAGGGGAACTGTGTGGAGAAGGCCAAGGCTGGATTAAACACTGCTCCTGTCACACTGCCACCTGAACACACACAAACACACAGTGAACTGTAATATTTCCCTCCTTGTGTTAGAAACTAAACACCACAGCAGTTTGTGTTGCGAAGATTTACATTTACATGAAGTCATTTGGTAGATGTTTTTTTTTATTCAAAATGACTTACAAGTGAAGACCGTCAATGCAGTACAAAGCTTAGTGTAAATATGAAGTGCTACACTGAAGACATGCAAGGAGACTGTAGCTACCCCTGGTCCCCTCTGTGTAGTGTTTTGAATGTAGTAAGGAAATGAGGCACAGCACAGAGAAAACAGTTAATTAACACACACACACACACATATATATATATATATATATATATATATATATGTAGCCTACATATAGTGTTATACATACATATATGTATACATACATACATATATGTATATATATATATATATATATATACACACTACTCACAAAAAGTTAGGGATATTGGGCTTTCAGGTGAATTTTCAGAATGCACCTAAAACACATTATAACGTTTACAGGTGAACTTGAGTTGAAATTAGACAAAATGCCTTATACTTTCATGATATAATATCACTGTAGCATGACCTTTTTACATTTTTCCATAATTTTTTTCCCAAAAGGCAAATATCCCTAACTTTTTGTGAGAAGTGTATACACACACACACACACACATATATATATATATATATATATATATATATATATATATATATATAGCCTACATATGGTGTAATGTATGTAATATATATGTATATATATAGCCTACATATATATATATAGCCTACATATGGTGTAATACATATATGTATTACACCATATCTAGGCTATCTCTCATTCAAACATTCAAAAAATCTTACCCGCATAAACCACTGTCGCGATGACCGCAGCTACGACATGCACACGGTATTTCTCCTCCACTGACCGCGTGTGCGTGATGACAGTTTGCACCGCAAAGGCGCACGCGAGCTCCACGACGGTAGCCTTCGACAGCGGTGCATTAATAGGGCTAACGCACCGGTACCCGAGCAGCTTATGCCGCACGTGCAGTCTGGACAATCCAATACCCCAGATCACCGGCACCGCGGTGCGCGAAGCGGCGGCCGCAGCGAACTGGCACGCGATCCGCCGCAGAGCGCACCCACCCGATATTCTTGCGTGGTACGCGTGCTCGAGCGCAGCGGAGGGGTTACCGATGGCCCCGCTGAAGGTGAGCCCATGGACCACAGCTGCCAGGTACGTCAACGTTAGCGCGAGACGATATTCGATCCCGCCCACCTCTGACAACAACCTGAGCTCGTGCGTGCAGGTGCACAGCTGGAAGGTGGACACGAGCTCTATCGCGTAAATAGTGAACCGACTGCCTGCGAGGATCCTGGACAACACTCTACGGGTCACGTCGCTCAGCCCGACGATACCGGCGAGCACCAGCAGAGACGCCGCTACGTCTGCAGTCATCATCTGCGCTGCCAGTCTGGGACTCTCGGTGTCTTTGCGCCGCAGCTGCCCCCACCCCCCCTTCCTCCTCCGACGGGTATCGGTATCGCTGCCGCGGATGGGAGCCTCGGCTTCTGTTGCTCTCTGCTAAAGGATGGTGGAGCAAATGGGCTTCAGTCACAGTAGCTCACATGATGCGGAAGTAGCTGAGCTCCGCAGTTTTCCTCCGCCTCTTCCCTCTGTTGATTGAAATCCCTCTGCCATCCTCTGCTCCTTTCTCTCCTCTTCAGTCAGTTGTCCTGCTGTCATCCTCCAAATTAACGGCAAACAAGAACGACTATAAATCAAAGCAAATAAATCTGTCAGGTCAGTTCAAACTGGACTAAACCATACCTGTTTAACACTGACTGGCCCAGGGGTCTTGGTGATGAGATAAAGTTCGTCTACTACCAGGTATCTAGAGGAGATTGGAGGTGAAAGAAAGAAAATACATGATCCGTGGACAAAACTACAGCGAAAAAAAACATGAAAATACACCAGAAAAAGCAAGCATTTCCAGCAGGGAATGCATATGAATGCTGAAAGCAGTTGAGCGCCATTGCTGAAGCAATACTGAAGTATCTAGAGAAGTTTCTGAAGCAATGTTGAAATGGCTGATGCTACAGCTGAAATGAATAACTTGAAATCTGATATATAAATGTCTTTAAAAAGGCAATGGCGAATTAGCTGAAGACATTGCTTACACAACAGTGAAAACACTGGATTTATAGCTGAAAACTAAAAACAGAACTTTCAAGATGAAAGATGAATAGCATGAAAAAGCAGAATAGCAGTTTAACTTAGTTATAGGTCACATACCAGACACACCTGAGTGTAGGTGTACACTCAGGTACAGGACAGTATAGATGTCCTAACTGACATCATCTGATCATGTCAGTTGGTAGTGAGTGATAGACATAATGCCTGCCTGTCATAAGGAATAATTATTAAGTGATAATCACCAACATTTCCTGCTTACCAGCCTGCCCTCAGGTTGCCATGATGACTGTAACTGCTTAGATTTTACTGTGACATAGGGATACATGGGATGCATGGGAGAAAGGGGTCCATGAACGTGCGAGTTAGTAACAGAGAACTTTTCTGCTTTTCTCTGAAAATCAGCTCCTACTTTTGTATGGGAGTCAATGAGCAGCAGGAAGGGACCTGGCTGCACTCCCACTTCAAATTGTGTAAGTCTCTCTGCTTTTTTGAGCATATTGCGATAGAGAGATAAAGCCTGTCTACAACTGTGGAGAAAATCATGTCTGTGGAGTGTAATTTGTGGCTGGGAGCAGCATGAAAAGAGAAAAATTTCAGAGGATTTTTAGACTCTCTCAAACTCTAGCTGATGATGTCACCCACTGTAGCCCTGAACATTCCGCGCAATACACACCCATTATAAATTTGAATTTTGTCTGGAATTTGAATGATACTTAAATAGTCATCAATCAAAAACTATTGAAAATATCAATAAGCTGAGTGATGGCTGAATAGTTGAAAGTTTTGTGAACATTGTAAAGGTTGAATAAAGTCTGTAGCTGAAAGTATGCTAAAGTAATTGAAGTTCAAACAAGCAGAAGATTTGAAGAGTTTGAAGACCGTTTCAATTCCTTTCCCATGGGACAAAAAAAAAAAAAAAAATCAGAAAAAGTTAAATATTTTAAAAGTACAAGTAGTATGAAAAAGATATATAATAACAATAATGTCCCAAAAAATCAGCACATTTTAATATATGAATTGTTGAAATAGCACAAAGTATGAAGGAGTAGTTAGTTAAGAAAAAGGGAAGAATCCGAAAAAAAAAAAAAAAAAAAAAAGGTCGACGGGAAGAACAATAGTGTGACTGCTGGAAGCATTCACACTAATGTACAGTGGGTACGGAAAGTATTCAGACCCCTTTAAATTTTTCACTCTTTGTTTCATTGCAGCCATTTGCTAAAATCAAAAAAGTTCATTTTATTTCTCATTAATGTACACTCAGCACCACATCTTGACAGAAAAAACTGAAATGTAGAAATTTTTGCAAATTTATTAAAAAAGAAAAACTGAAATATCACATGGTCATAAGTATTCAGACCCTTTGCTCAGTATTGAGTAGAAGCACTCTTTTGAGCTAGTACAGCCATGAGTCTTCTTGGGAATGATGCAACAAGTTTTTCACACCTGCATTTGGGGATCCTCTGCCATTCTTCCTTGCAGATCCTCTCCAGTTCCGTCAGGTTGGACGGTGAATGTTGGTGGACAGCCATTTTCAGGTCTCTCCAGAGATGCTCAATTAGGTTTAGGTCAGGGCTCTGGCTGGCCCAGTAAAGAATGGTCACAGAGATGTTCCGAAGCCACTCCTTTGTTATTTTAGCTGTGTGCTTAGGGTCATTGTCTTGTTGGAAAGTGAACCTTTGGCCCAGTCTGAGGTCCTGAGCACTCTGGAAGAGGTTTTCTTCCAGGATATCTCTGTACTTGGCCGCATTCATCTTTCCTTCAATTGCAACCAGTCGTCCTGTCCCTGCAGCTGAAAAACACCCCCATAGCATGATGCTGCCACCACCATGTTTCACTGTTGGGTTTGTATTGGGCAGGTGATGAGCAGTTCCTGGTTTTCTCCACACATACCGCTTAGAATTAATGCCAAAAAGTTCAATCTTCGTCTCATCAGACCAGAGAATCTTATTTCTCATAGTCTGGGAGTCCTTCATTTGTTTTTGGCAAACTCCATGTGGGCTTTCATATGTCTTGCACTGCGGAGAGGCTTCCATCGGGCCACTCTGCCATAAAGCCCCGACTGGTGGTGGGCTGCAGTGATAGTTGACTTTCTGGAACTTTCTCCCATCTCCCTACTGCATCTCTGGAGCTCAGCCACAGTGATCTTTGGGTTCTTCTTTACCTCTCTCACCAAGGCTCTTCTCCCACGATTGCTCAGTTTGGCTGGACGGCCAGGTCTAGGAAGAGTTCTGGTCGTCCTAAACTTCTTCCATTTAAGGATTATGGAGGCCACTGTGCTCTTAGGAACCTTGAGTGCTGCAGAAATTCTTTTGTAACCTTGGCCAGATCTGTGCCTTGCCACAATTCTGTCTCTGAGCTCCTTTGGCAGTTCCTTCGACCTCATGATTCTCATTTGCTCTGACATGCACTGTGAGCTGTAAGGTCTTATATAGACAGGTGTGTGCCTTTCCTAATCAAGTCCAATCAGTTTAATTAAACACAGCTGGACTCCAATGAAGGAGTAGAACCATCTCAAGGAGGATCAGAAGAAATGGACAGCATGTGAGTTAAATATGAGTGTCACAGCAAAGGGTCTGAATACTTATGACCATGTGATATTTCAGTTTTTCTTTTTTGATAAATTTCTACATTTCTGTTTTTTTCTGTCAAGATGGGGTGCTGAGTGTACATTAATGAGAAATAAAATGAACTTTTTTGATTTTAGCAAATGGCTGCAATGAAACAAAGAGTGAAAAATTTAAAGGGTCTGAATACTTTCCGTACCCACTGTAATTGAATTTTTCATAATAAAAAATATTTAAAAATCTCAGTGTTCTGTGTGGTTATCAGTTTTAATAAGACTAAGCACAGTCATCACAATGAATTTTAGAACAGTAGATCCACTTGGCTTGGTGGAGCTCATGCTTCAGATCCTCCAGGTTTGTGTTGTAAATGGTTCCAAACAAAAACAAAGGAGCCTCCTCTAAAAAGCTGTTGCTTTTAGGATTGAGCACCTGAATCCCCCTCATGATATCACAATTGGTTTTTGAAAACTGCCTCTAGCTCAGCATTTACACGGTCTAGGATGAGATGGTAAACAGTCTTACAAAAATAATCCTTGCTGATGTCACAGTATTGCTGACCACCTGTGGACATGACAACAGTGTCATTAAGAACAGAGCTTATTTTAGGTTGCTTTTTAGAAACCCTCTCTGTGCTGATGTTCCACTACTGAGCCATGCTTAGCACTTCTGTCCACAGCTGGTCAAAAGATGATTCATCTCTGTATTTTACTCCTGCAGTGCCTCAATGAGGTCAGTTGCTCTGGTGAAGACTGCAGCATATCACTCAAAAACTTTGTATCTCCAAGTATTCTTCGAAAGGTTGCCAGAAGGCCAATGAAATCTGGGTTTAGCTGCCCTTGCAGTCCACATCCCTCTACACATCTGTCTCCATTATTCTCCTCATCAGTGTCATGAAAGGCACATGGCACAGCTGGAAGCTGGTCCATTAGGTTTCGACAGGTATAAGACCTGCAAGCCCACCTAACATCACTGAGTCAGGGCAACTCTCGAGGCTGATTCTCTTGATACATTGAGTGCTGTTATGTCCCGCCAATTCTGGAGGAAATACGATCCTGACACAAACACATATAGGTGCTGCAACAAAGCAAAAAAGCATGACACTGCTGGTACTGCTCTGACTGCATCTGCAATAACCAAATGTGCATTGGCATGCTTGGCCAGGGACAATATCCTTACAGACACTACGCTTGCCACTCATTACTGAAGCTCTGTCATAGCCCTTCCCTACCAGTTGTTCTCTGTATTCTAAACCATACTCTTGCAGGCTATTAACATTTTTTTAGTTAGCCCAGCAGCATCAAGTTTGTCTGCATACTCAAAATGCATGACGCTTTCATGCACTGTTCTTCTGTTGCGCCTGAGTACTAATGAAATTTGTTCCCCTCCGATGAAAATCATGTTTTTCATGTCGTTCACATGTTTATGTGGCATTTTTCTGATGCTAGAGGACGTATCAGCAGAAAAGTAAGCGCAAAATTGCATTTTTGAGTATTTCAGCCTTCAAATTACAGTGAACCAATGGCAGGCCCTAATGGGCAGGTTCAGGCAGACTGGGGTTGCTGCATCACAAACCCAGGGTGGGCCATGACTGGTTACACACTCCCACCCCGCTCTGTCCCTGAGGAGTCTAGAAGGCAATGGCTGGCAGCTAGTGTGAAGAGCCAGCTCTCAGCATTGGGGGGGGCGTGAATGGGGGAGGGTACAGAGCAGCACTGTCTCCGCCCATGACTCAAAGGGGGCATTGCTAATGAGCTACTGGTGCTCTGCAGAAAGAGAGCCCTGAGAAATGGCACAGGTTTTGTGGCTAGAAACTGGAGGATTGGAGTTGGGCTTTAAGTCTTTTGTTTCATCGGCTAGAATACTGAACACCTCATGTTCTTTTACCACTTCAATAATGTCCTTTCTGAACAAGTCTGCTAAAACCTCTAAAATCTCATTTTGAATAAGATTGCTGGTGTACTTGACATTTTCTGTTTTATTAAGTAGTCATGCTTGGCTATGAGCTCCAAAATGGCCAAAAAGTTGCCTTTGTTTCCTGGGTCTTCTGACTCCCAGTGGCCACATTGTGGTATGTTTTGAGTGGCTGTGCATAGCAAAACATCAGCAATTGTTTCAATTGTTTGTTGCTGTTTTCCTCTACTTTTTGTTGGTACTGTTTGTCCTTTGCCTGGAGTAAAGATGTATTGTTATGGATCCTGGATTTCCTGACTAATAGACCTCTCGTCATCCATCATCCTCAACACTGGTCCCCAGGGCTGCGTCCTCGGCCGCTGTTCTACACCCTGCTCACTCATGATTGCAGAGCTCACTGTGATACTGTTTGGAGATGACAGAGCTGTGGTGGGGCTCATCACCAATCGGGGCGAGACTGCAAACAGGCAGAAAACATCAGGAAAATCAAGGATATAGTCAGGGACTTCTGGAGGTCTGACACTACACCCTCCCCTCTACATCAAGGACACAGTTCACAGTTCTCAGGGCACACCTCTCCAACGCCCTCACCTGGCAAGACAAGACCCGGAGCATCATCATGAAGGCTTATCAAAGCCTGTACTTTCTTGGGGAAGCTGATAAGAGCAGGACTGAACTCATCCTCGTCTCCCTCTACAGATGTGTGGTGCAAAGGACGCTGTCTTTCTTCACAGTGTGGTATTGTAGCTGCACAGTGGCAGAGAAGCAAGCGCTATAGTGCTGAAGTCTGCTCAGAGGACCATCGGATGCAGTTTACAAGCCCTCTCAGACATCCACCCTCCCTGCACATGGACTGTTTTCACTCCTCCCCTCTGGCAGGAGGCTGCGCAGCAGAACAGCTTCTTCCTGGATGCTGTGAGACTGTTGAACTTCTCACACTTTCTGATGAATCTAATATATTTTTATTCACTTTTACTAATGTAGACTTTTTTCTATTATAGTATTTTAGTATGATAGTTGCTATTAATTGTTTATTTTTTTATTACTATAGTACTGAGACCTGAGCACTGCATCTCATTCCTCATGGTGTGAATGACAATTAAAAATCAATCAGTCTATCTATCTATCTATCTATCTATCTATCTATCTATCTATCTATCTATCTATCTATCTATCTATCTATCTATCTATCTTTTGTATTTGTAGCAGTTATTCATTTAATGATACAGAGCAATGATCAAACAATTATATATCAATGCAGCACTGTTACCTCCAATTAGCTATACCTATGGCTGATATGAAATAAAATCAAAAAATATGGAGAAAAAAACTTTCAAGTGAAAGCACTGATAAATGTTGCCTGCTAACATGTAATAAATAATATCCCGCTTTAAGAGTCAAGGTGCAGCCCACAGCAGTGGAGTATCCACAACAGGGCAAGGCACAACAACAACAACCAAGTAGTAGTTCTTCCCTCTCACCACTAGATGATGCTGTCCCCATATGCTTCATGTCATTTAGTTCAGTCCGGTTGAGGCAATGGCTGCCCATCCAGAGCCTGGTTCTGCTCGAGGATTCTGCCCGTCTTGGTGGGATCTATTGGGTCTCTGTAAACACTGTTATACTCTGTAAATACTGTAAATACAGTTATGAAGAGATCTACTGTCACATTGACTTGACTAAGTCATGATTCAATCCTAATTCTCATCCCTTTTTTTTAACTATGAATTTGAGGTCTTCAATATGTGATAAAGGAATAAGTTATGCATGACTGTTTTATTTTATTGCTCGAATAAGTGTGCTGAACTGAACAGAACGACCCACACTTGGAGACAAGGTAGAGATATTTGCATTTGCCAACATCTTACCAATGGAAGAAAAGCCTTGTTGTGCACAAAGCTCAAAGACAAGATTGTTATTCAAGAAAATGTGTGATTTAGATCTAAGATACAGGCTACATTGTGTATTTTTACAGTGAGGCCTAGTGTGGGCATAGCAAATATGATATAGGCCTTAAAAACAGTTATGTTTTTTTTATGATGGCCGAGAGAGAGCGCTGCCATTTAAGGAAACATGCAACCTGACAAAACAAAGGAAATTAATGTTCATCAGTTTGACACTTGAACTAGCTACGGGTACACACCATACAACCAGACAGAAACACACTCTGTAGCAGCACACACAGCTAACCCAAGTGTTTTCAGGGGACACAAAGAAGGTATAACCTTGGCTGCGCTGGTTGGTTAACTTGGTTCAATCAAAGATTCTTCATAATAAAGATGACCCATTCCGTGCTGCACCAATGGAAGGCTATGTGTAAACTCCGCAGCTGGCCTGACATTAGTAATTAATCACTTAGCTGACTGCAAAGAACATGTTATCACAGACTGTTGCTGCAAATTTTAACAACAATACCTGCTTTTTCTTTTAACACTTTTAATGTACAAGTTACATGACGACGGTGTTAAAATAGCACTTAACCAGAGTAAACCAGATCAGTTTGGTATCCTCTAGAAACGCTTCTCTTGTTGTTTGTGCAACATGCATGCAAGGCACAGCTCTTAATGTAAGTAGCCTATGTGTAAATATACACAACCCAATAATAATAATGATAATGATGATACTACTACTACTACTACTACTACTAATAATAATAATAATAATAATAATAATAGGTCCAAAAATAATAATTGTAATTTGTTTTGACACTCTTCTCAGTCTTGAAAATGCAAATGTTATGTAAAGTGGTGAATTCTTGATGAATTCTTTTTGATTGATGACCCACCCACCCTCTCACCCCCTAGCCCGCTTTCTACCGGCGAGCTAAGACCCACCCTGAATTCAAACAGACATCCACGCTAACCAATGGGCAGGTGAGGCTGAACACTGACCAATGGCATATCTGGAGCTGCACATAGAGGGGCGGGCGTTTCTATACAGCAGGTTTCTCTGTGCACGGCTAACAATAGCCGGGGTTCGGCAAGTTCAGAGTGCTGTTTTAAGACTAGGGAAGCGACAGAGCGCTGCGAACCTGAGCCGCGAGGAGAGCACAGTTTGCCGAATACACGAGACGTTGCATCCCGGTGTTGGAAATAATCATACGATTGTGGAATTTACATTAGCTTCCAGATAAGTGGTGAGTTTGCTTTCCGACTTTATTTCTAAATCCCACATTTAGTCCTTTATGTCCCTTTGCAGCCAGGCATGGTGCGCTTTGAAACAGGTCTGTGGTTCGGAAGGGGTTAACGATTACTGTAGATTGGGGTCCCACTATTATTCTCTCATTCCTCATGATCGACATCCACGTATGAACGCCCCGGACCCCGTAGGCCCATCACTCTGCACACAACTGCCGCGGCGAATCGCAAGGGGATGGTGTAGTTATTATATGTTTTATTCCATCGGGTTCCTCCCAGTTTACCGGGAGACTGGGATAAAATGGGTGATTTTGCTGGGGAATTGTTCTCATGACAGGATTGGCGGCTAATGAATGAATGAATGAATGAATGAATGAAGTCCTGCCAGTTTCCACTTTTCATCTTTGAAATTTATCCATCATGATTCATCAGAAAGTGCACGACGAACCTAAAGCTCTTCTGTTGTAGTCTAAGTACAGACGCTTCTCCTGTCCTGTCCTTCTGTTACAAGTTGAACTTATTTGAGGTTTTATCTGAAGTCATGAATCTTTATCCTGTTTTCAACCGAGTGGCTGTTGTGTGACGTGGTCCTATAATGCAGCCTTGTGGATCTTTAGTTGCTGTGAGCCGTCCTCCAGTTTTCTATGGTCCGTGTACAAGAATTCGCCTAAGATGCACTGAAGCTCTAGTTTCCACATGGCTCAGCAGAAATCTGTGGCCTCTCTTGTCCTGGAGAGTTCAGTCACTATTTAGTGAATGTGTGGAGGAATGTGGCACTGGTAGGCCAGATTTCCAGTAGGTAAACTTGCTACTCGCTATTGATTATCCACAACCAGATAACTCACTCTGCTCAGAGTTAGATCCTTTCTTTCAAACTAATTTCAGACTGCCAGATAAAGAGACTAATCAGTCTGTCTTGCTCTCTCAGTTGCTCTGCTGTGTGGGGCTGACATTACCCTTTGTTCCATGTTGTAATGAAAACTTTCCCCTTGATCTTTTCCTTCAACAATTTCCTTGAAAATGAAGTGGTGAGTGTGTGGAGCTTACTAAAAGCCTAATTCAATGTGTTTTGGCAACTAGCTAGCGCTCAACTCAGTGTGATGTCACTTGACCAAATTAGCTTAATGCTGTTTTACTGCTGAGAATTCAATCTGGATCAGCCTCTTTCTGAACTGAATAGTTATAGTGATTAGTGCTGAACTCAGTATATCATTAGCTTACTAAGAAAGTTTTAATTGTGGACAATTAATTATACTCAGAACCATATTTACTTGGTCCATCTCATTTAGTTTCAACAAAGTGAGATATTTGGGATCTCTTACTACATTCAGTGCATCATTAAAGAATGATCATTAAAGAATGATGCACTGGTGGTCATGTGTAGGTGAAGATGTTTCCAAAGTAGCTGCATCCAAGCTATGCAGTGCACCGCAGGAGTCTTTGTCGATTTGAATTCAAGATGTTAACCATACATTTACAATAAATGTCCACAAATGGTTAGTGCAGCAAGCAGAAAGTAATCCATGTGTTACTGATAGTAATTTGCTCTCTGCTGTAAACTCCTCTGACCTACAACAGCTCAGAAAAACATCAGAGCAGTCATTCTGTGAAATTTGCAGATGACACAGCCATGGTAGGATCAATCTTCCACAAGTCAAATCTGAGTACAGACAGGAGGTGGTAGACTACTGCAGAGCAATAAACATCTGCATCGACGTGGGGAAGACAAAGTAGGTGACTGTCAACGTCAGGAGTGGCTACAACCCCCTCCTCTTCTCTAAATTGGTGGAGCAGTTGTGGAGGTGGCCCCCAGCTGGATGAGCACATGACCTCACATGGACCTATAACTAGAGGTTGAACGATATGGGTTTTTATCTGGCCGATGCTTTTGTTGAAATCAGGGCAGCCGATGGTTGATATATGATGCTGATTTTTTTTGGCCAATATGGTTGGCCGATTTTTTTTCCCCCTTAATCCCAGAACAGCACCTTACGAAAATACAAAACAGAACTCACCCAGTGGGTGAGTTGATCCTCACCCAGTGGGTGAGTTCTGTTTTGGGTGAGTAGGTGAGTTCTGTTTTGATCTGTTTTTGATCATGGTTAGCTCATGGCTCCATAGACAGCAATATTTTGCTATTGTGCAGTCTTTGCTGAAGTCGCTACAACTAGAGAAGTTTGCAACCGGCAAAATTGATCTCTCTAGGGGGTGTTCTACTTGGTCTCATGGTGCGATAGACCATGGGTTAAATTTATGCTGGAATATCCCTTTAATTTGCAGGACAGTAGGCCAATTCAGATTAAATTTTAAAAAAGCCAATATACATCCGATTGAACAGCTGGACGATGAATTGGTCAACTTTTACCTATAACACAGCCAGCACCATAAAAAAGGTAAAGAACACCTTCACTTCTTGTGTGCTAGCATCCCAGTGCACTGCAGAGTGGGGTCATATTGGCTCCAAAAATCCTGAATTACAGCCTTCACTCCATGAGAACATGTGTCAGCAGATACAGGGCAGAGCTTCCTCCATCATGAAGGACACGCCCATCCAGCAAATGGACTGTTCGTCCTCCTCCCCCAGGCAGAAGGCAGGGGAGCATTAAAAGGCTGTGAGATTCACAAACTCACTGCCTCATGAACTGAATGCTTGGCCCCTTGCTGCTGCTGCTGCTGCTGCTGCTGTGGACCTTTAACTGTCATATTATTGCACTGCTGGGACCTGAATACAACTACTCTTCTTTTCATGTTTTAGAATGACAGTAAATGAAACTTGAACCTTGAACTGGAACCCAGTCATGGCTGAACATGACTACCTGACAAGGTAACTTCCTGGTTTGTCTGAGTGGCAGAGTTGAACTCAAGGATTGGGTTATGGTTTAACAACATTAGCAACCCAGTGACAGTAGTTTCCAAGGAAACCTAGGTGGGGCTAAAGGTTTGTGTTTTATGGCTTCATGTGAAGCATGAGGCCAGCCAGTTGTCATTTTGACATTTTTGGGCTTGGCTCTTGAAAGAGGTAGGTGTGTGTGTGTGTGTGTGTGTGTGTGTGTGTGTGTGGAGATTACCAGGCAGATAATTGGAGGTCACAGAATATATATAGTGTATGTGTGTACAAATACGAATACGAATACAAATTACTTTATTAATCCCCAAAGGGAAATTCATTTGTCTGTCAGCTCATCAACCATTTGCAGAAGAATGAAGAAGCCTGATGGCTGAAGGTACAAAGGATCTTCTATATTTCTCCGTCCTGCAGTGAAGAGAGAGGAGCCATCCACCACTGCTCTTTTCTTGGTCCATCAAGGTGTTATGAAGAGTATGATCTGAGTTGTTCAGAATGGCCTCCACCAGCATGAAAGTGTATGTCGATTAGCAGGCAGATAATTAGAGTTCACAGAAGCAGTGAGGTGATGAGCACATGGAGTCCTGTCATTTGTCTTCAGATAGTATCAGGACACCCACATGGCCAGTGCTGTCATCAAGGGTAAAAATAGCCTATAATTCCTGCCTTAAGTGGACTGACTGTGTTGATGATCTCTGGATTCTGTCTCTGCACTTTAATAATAATAATAATGATAACAATAATGAAGGTCATTTATACACACTTTTCCCAGACAAATGTCACAAAGTGCTTTACAGAAGAAAAGGGTCAAGTAAAAGCGGTTCCATGGTCCACAAAATGGACACACGAATGAAAACGATATACATTTTATACAAGGACATAATCAGAGGAAATAAAGATGAAATTCCAGAACAGCAAAATACATTAGACCATGGAAGACTAGTGGAGATTAACCAAATGCTTGTCTAAACAGATGAGTTTTGAGTTGTTTTCTGAAAGTATCAGTGGACTTAATAGACTGTAAGGGTGCAGGGAGAGTGTTACAAAGTTTACGTGCTACTGCTTTTAATGCTCTATCTCCATGAGTCTTCAGGTGAGTGAAAGGAATGGTGAGAAGGTTTTGCATGTTGGACCTGGCAGAGCGATGTTTCAACTCTGTTTCATTTAACAGGTTTTTTTTTCAGTAGATGACCTAGCATCTGGATTTTCTCCCACTTGGATAGAGGCCGGCTCTCTGCACCTCCAAAAGGTTGTTTTTAAATGTGAATATTAATGCAGAATCAGCTGTATTGTCGGCATTAGGCTATTGTGGTCAGGGCTGGCCATAGGATTTTGGTGGCCCTAAGCAAAATTTCTCTGGTGGCCCCAAAACACTACCAGCACAACAACAAAATTAAATGCATGCACGCACACATAATAGAGATGGACAAGTGAATTAACAACAAATCTCTTGCTTTATTTGAAAAGGATATAAAATTTAAGTTCCACAATTAACAGTGCCCCTGAAAAGATTAAAGGTTAAATGTATCTTAAAGTCCTATTTATTAACCACACAACAGATGTCATTGTATCCAAATATTTAAATTATCCAATTAACAAAATATGTCCAATATATGGAAGTCCAAATAATGTTATAATCTACAAAAGTACAATTTATCATAGATCAAAATCAAAGGGTTATGATAAAATTATTAGGGCAATTTGGACATTGTTATGTATTAAAATAACACACCAAAACACGATTAATTAATCAATATTTGCATTCATTACTTTTTGACCAGCTTGTCAGATAAGGAATATTGTTCAGATTAATTTGTTGGAGACCTGTTTGATTAATCGATTTTAAATTGTAACTGGATTATTTAGTTAGGACAATGTTAAAAACGTGTAAATTGTAGAAACAATTTTCACTTCAACCAGTGAGTCAGTGGCAGATCTAGAAAAATAAATATGGGTTGGTGAGAGGGGGCAGGAATTTTTGAGGGGTGGCAACATATGTCATAATTTAGAACATGTATTCCATGTGTGGATATATGTACACTAGGAATGGGCGATGTTTTATCGTTTGTGATATATCGTCAAAAAATTTCCCCATGGTAAGAATTTGTCATCTCGCGGTAAAAACGATAAATTCCCGTTGATGACACTGTGTGTGACCACGCACTCGCAGCCCAGCTCACGCGAGAAGCACCTGCCTGCAGACCTGACCTCTTGGCTCACGTGAAGAACAACAACAAACACGGCAGAAGGCGGAACTGAGAGCGGGGAGCTCGTTGCTAAATGAAACGCCAGCTCAATTATCTGGAACTGGTTTGGTTATAAGTCAGACGTGGAACAAACCTCTGTTATATGCAGAGTTTGTAAAAAAACGACCATTACAAAGGGTGGTAACACCACCAATTTGTCCCACCACCTCAAACACCAGCACAAACCAGAATATGACGAGAGCCAGAAAATGCGAACGAATGCAGCAAAAGCGACAGCGTCAAATTCAGCCAAAGCCTCTGGTAAGAAAACTCCTGTCCAGAGAAAATTGGTGACGCATTTACTCATTCCATACAGTATGATAAGCAAAGCAAACGATGGAAAGAATTAATGGAGGCAGTGACGTTTTGCCTGGCTAAAGACATGTTGCCACTCCAAACTGTGGAGAAGGAAGGATTCAGGCGAATGATCCATAAAATCGACGTTAGATACAACATGCCCTCAAGGAAGTATTTTTCTAAGACAGCTCTGCCTAAGATGTCGAGTATTATGTATGTGAAAAATTGCTCTAGTATCTCATTTGTGGCATGTTCCAGCCACAGGTTAATTTGCACAGACATATTTTATTTATATTAGAAGAGGTCATCACTGATTGGATTTAATTTTAATTTTTTTACTTTTATTCAGTTTTTTACTCTTTTTGCACTATTATCCCACTGTTTGTGCCTTAGAGTTTTAATAAATATTGAATCTGTTCTTACATTTCAAACTTGTTTGATTTGAGTCATTACAGTTTTGCAGTACAGGTGAATTGGTATTTTTATTGTCACTTTTATCGTTACCAGGATAAATGCCAGAAATTATCGTGATAAATTTTTAGTCCATATCGCCCATCCCTAATGTACACACTACATAAGGGCATGGGCTTCCAATTACAAAGCCATACAGACAAGCTTTATCTCATGCAATCAATGTCTTGCATTTGAGATGTCATGTGAAACAGTTCAGATTAGGAATAAGTGACCATACAATGTGATCTCACTTAATATAGGAGAGAGAAGTATGGTAACACTAGGTGGGGCATTATCAATGAATTTGGAGCTGTCATTAATTAGTTGTAACCATTAGACTGTGTTAATGCACACTTACATTTTGGTCTCGGGGGAGTATATCATGGTTCATTTAATTTTGGAATTTAACTTGAGCAATATATCTAAAATACAATGTACACAATATATATATATAGCCTATGTTGGTACAAACATCACAGTGGGTCCTTGAGCACAGGCTGGCACCCGTCTCTCTCTCTCTCTCTCTCTCTCTCTCTCTCCTCATATTGTTTTCCTTCGGTGGAGGGAAAATTTAATTTGGGCCGAAAGTTTTTCTATTAAACTGAGTGACACGGTCTTTGTCTATCAATCGTGAAGCACAGCACCTAATATAACACAAACACGCACCCACTACACATAACAGTGCTGTCCATGGTCTTGTGACAGTCGACTCCTGGCCCTGAACCGACTATAGTTTTACCTCTTTATAGATTGAAGTTGCTGTGCTGAAGGAGGGAGGGGGAGGGGCAGCAGCAGTCACAGGTGACTGAAGTCTTTTCGTTTAATTCCATATTAAATGACTAACCGCGATAGGGTATACATGACATAATTACAATATATATGTAAATAAAGGAAAAAAGTTTTTTTTTTTTTTAAATGCCCCCCCCCCCCCAGTGTGGCCTTAAGCGACGGCTTATACTGCATATGCCAGCGGTCGGCCCTGGTTGTGGTGAAAAGACAGCAGAGCTTGGGCGCATCAGGAAACCCCAGGAGGGGATGGAAGTTGTGGCTACAGTGGGCTTTCCTGGTGTTTTCTGTTACACAGATTCCTACAATCAGCAAAGAACTAAATTGCATATCAACATGGATATTTTTCTTTGGAGTATTGACTGGCTGTCTCACACTGTACCAAAATAAATAGTAATATTGGCTGTGGAGCAGCCAGAAGCCTGCCAGCAGCTGAATAATGGATAGTGCGTCTGCCTAGAAGGCTGCTGGGGCTGCTGAGCATGGTGTCTAGATCAACACTGACAGCACACAGCTACATAGACTGCTCTCTTCTCTTAACTGGCTGCATTTAAATAAAAGCTGTGATCCAGAATTGATTTATTTTATCTCACTGATGTGCAGGTAGATGAAAGCAAAGCTGATGGTGCACCTCTAATCAGTTAATGGTATCAGAAGCAGCAAAAAGATGGTCTTATACTGTTGGTACTGTGGTTGGCCCACATAGGAGACTGCAAGGACCCTACTGTATATCCTCCATTTCTTCTTCTTCAGCTGGGGAAAAATCAGTAGTTTTTTTTTTGATGGCCCGAACATGTGTGAAACTCACGAAACTTTGTATTACTTAACTTAACTTTGTATTAAACATAATATTACATATACATTACTAGAACACACACCTAAACAGATAAGTCACTTTTAAACATATCGACAGAAGAAGGCAGTACTTCAAACAAGATCTAACAAGATCTAACAAGATCTGGCACCTCGCCGGTCAGGACCGGCACCTATTTGATTGGATCCTGGACCTCGATCCTGATTTTGATCCTCGATCAAAATCAGTGAATAAAGTACATAGAATAGGTCTGTCTCATTGTATCTGTGCTCTGCCTGTGTTTTATTTCTCTTTGAAGTTACTCATAGATCGCCTGTTTGCCTACTTTGGATGCATTTTTTTTTTCCAACATTATATTGGATTTTCAACATGTTTCCAAAGTACATAAATATACAGAAATAAGAGTGCTCTCACAACAAAGGAGATGTCAGGGGTAACTAAATTATTATCCAACATTCACATTGTCCTTCCTTGCAAGTCAGGTATTTATGAAATAACATAGAGCAACACTTACGTGAAAGTACAAGTATATATAATATTTTAAAAAAACAAACAAAAAAAAAACAAAAAAAAAAAACAAAACAACCAGAGAAAAAAATGGGGGGGTTTCTCTATCTTATCAAGAGTTAGCCCAGGTTATTTCACTATTGTGCATGGTTCAAAAATACAAATTCAGATGTGCAATTCACACAAAATAAGGAAGTCAAATATCAAGAGAAAAGAAATTATTTTAGATTTAGATTACTGCAAAGGACTACCAACAACTACGCCTCGTCGTCCTCATTCCCCACATTACTTAAATCCACACTTTCCATATATTCCATAAAAGGACCCCAAATGTTTTGAAATAATGATAGTTTTCCTTTAATAATGTAAGTTATCTTCTCCATAGGTAAAGTTGTGGATATTTCCTTAACCCAGTTGGTGAGTTGACTCTTTTTGCAAGTAGTAAACATAAATCCAGTGCAGTGATTATTTTTCTAGACATATGCTGTCTATCAGGGTATAAACCTAGAATAAATAATTTAGGGTCAAGAACTCTTTGGATGCATTTTAATCTGAGAAAAAAGAAAAGGGGGGGGGTTGATTGACAGTCAGTCAGCAAGTTACGCAACAATGCAACTGGTGAATTTTGGGCGTGAATAAAGAGGAAAGCAGGAAAAAAAGAAAACAAAAAGTCACAACGGAAGGACATAGAAAAGCCGTTTGTGACTTTGTGTTTTGAATTAATGTGTGTATGGTGAATGAAAACTTGTAAGTCCCATCATTGTGTGGGCATGATATGTGCATTAGCTGGTTCAGGGGCTCAAATGTCACCATGGACAGCAGTGGTGTGTAGTGGTTGCTGGTTGATCAATCGATAGACAGAGGACGCACCATTTAGTCTAGTCTTGCAGGTCGATTTCTTCCAGAGCCCAATTATCCAGGCGTGCTGGAAGATGTTTCAGTAGGGGGGGCTGCCACCTGAATGCATGTGTTGGCAATTATATTATTATTTTTATTATTATTATTATTATTATTATTATTATTATTATTATTATTATTATTATTATTGTTATTATTATTATTATTATTATCGTTGTTATGCCTATGTTAGGTATATTCTTTTTATGCGCAACGCACATTTGCGGACACTTTCAGCCATTTGAAGCATCCAGACACAGCATGAAGCTGTTCTAGTAAATTCAAACTTTGTTAGGCCTACATTTATTCCATAAACTAGGCTACATATTCAGTGCAACAGACCTACAACAGATAAGACAAACTCTAGTTAGCGCTGTCCATGGTGTTGATTATTATCTCCCCTTTGTCAGTGACATCTTTGTCAAGGTCTATCTTTCACAACTAAACCCGTATTGTTTTTACTATGCAGCACAACGCACATTTGCGGACACACTCCACCATTTAAAACAGGAGCACTCTTGT
The DNA here is from genome assembly GCA_019059645.1 of Caranx melampygus. NCBI lineage: Eukaryota > Metazoa > Chordata > Actinopteri > Carangiformes > Carangidae > Caranx > Caranx melampygus. The sequence continues at coordinate 166,869 of JAFELL010002524.1, read as the reverse complement.
AGAGAAGGGCAACTGCTTGCTACCTGTGTCATTCCTGGATAAGCACAGTAGGTCTAGGTCTGTGAATTTGTTGCTGGAACTGTTGCCGATAGCCTACTGGTAGGGCCTACCATTGCCGTCGCTGGTGATGCTACTGGTGCCGATGAGGGTTTTGTGTGTCACTGGAGCACTGGAGGGGAGGCTGGCTGGCTGGCTGGCTCTCACGGCGTAGCACAGGGTGCTTGTGTGGTGGGTGAGAGGAGCAGGGAGACTGGGCTTGAGCTTGGTCTCTGGGGCTTAGCAGAACTCTGGTGTACCAGGACCATGGTGGCACTGTGTTCCTACCCGAACAGGAAAGTTACATAGTGCAGCTGTTCAGGCTGCAGCAGTGGCATGATTCATCCTATTAACCATTTTTCTACCACTCAAATGAGTTTACAAACATTATTTAATCAGCACCATTCCAGCCAGGGGGGTTGCAGCCCCAGCAGCACCCCACTTCCCATGCTAATGCAAATATCTACATTATATTTTATGCTAAACGATTAAATGATGCTGCAACTACACAGCAGTTCAAAGTGTTATTTGTCACATGCTGAGGTATAATTAATAACATTACATTAATACACACACACACACACACACACATATATATATATATATATATATACATACATATATACATATATACATATGTATATGTATATATATATATATATATATATGTATATGTGTGTGTGTGTGTGTGTATATATATATATAGATAGATATATATATATATGTGTGTGTGTGTATATATATATATATAGATAGATACATCTAGATTATAGAACATGTGCTTCAACTGGTAGCAGCAAAGTCTGGTAGCTCTGAGTTTTTACTCACCTTTCCTTTATTTTTGTTGTGTTTTTGTCATTTTTGTCATTTTTTGTCAACTACTGATGGATGATAAAGAGATGAGCTTTTTTCATTGAAACGGAGCAAATCTGGAGTATATCACTCTATTCCAGCCGATATAAGGTGTTTTTGTGGTTGTTGTGAGGGGGCAAAGTTGAAGGCCAGGAAATGGAGATACAAACCCGTTCTGCCATCTGTCATCATGGGAAATGTCAACTCTGTGCCCAACAAAAGTGATGAGCTGGAGATATTGGTGAAGACTCAGAAAGTGTACCATGAGTGCAGCCTGATGTGTTTTACTGAAACCTGGTTAGACTAAAGCATCTCAGACAGAGATGCTAAGGCTAGTGGCAAGAAAAAAGGAGGACTGGCCTTATTTATGAACTAGAGATGGTGTAATCCTGCACATATTACTGTCAAGAAGAGGATGTGTTGTCCAGACTTTGAACTATTGGCTGTTGGAATGCGACCATACTATGTACCAAGAGAATTCAGTCATATCATAACAATACTTGTGTACATTCCTCCAAAGGCAACTGCTGAAGTTCCATGTGAGATACTACATGAAATTGTTGCTAGGATACAGACTAAACATCCTGAAGCACTTACAATAATATCAGGAGACTTCAACCATGTTACCCTCTCCTCCCACCTGACTGGATTTACACAGTTTGTTAATTGTGCTTCCAGAGAAAACAAAACCCTTGATCTGCTGTATGCCAATGTCAAAGAAGCTTACAGAGCTACTGCCTTATCACCACTGGGCAGGTCAGATCACAACTTGGATTTTCTGCAGACCTTGTGTCTGTCTTTGCCCGGCTTTGCTCCGTCTCTCCTCTGATCGCTCCTCTGAATTCTGATGACACTGTGCGTCAGTAATAAAGGTTGAGTATGTGCTGTATAATGCGAACGAAAGTAATTAAACAAAGCTTAGATTAAGCACCTCTCTCTCTGCATGCTCTACAGACAGGACAAGTGTCTTCAGCCAGCTGTCCCTCAGCGGGTTTGTCCAATCCAAAATATGCCCATATAAATAAGGATTTTTCTTTTTTCTTTCCGCCGTGCTTTTGATCTAGATTCCTACTTTACAAGCTATATACGCGCTGTGCTGTGCCTCCATGGGGAGACTTGGGTGAGGCTGTTATTATATATCCCGAATATTCACCGAGATAATGCGATTAATTTACACACAGACGCTAAGTACTATCACATAAAAGAGATTAACTGTAATACTGGTAAGCATTACATCCCTAATGCAGAGGGAACCCGCAACTACACTCACGGTAAGGAAATGGACACCTGAGGCTAGAGAGGCTCTAAGGGACTGCTTTGAATGCACAGATTGGGATGTGCTGCTGGAAAGAGACAAGAACAGTATGGACATTGACAGACAGGTTGACTGTTTTACACAGTACATCAACTTCTGTAGACACAGTCATACCTACAAAGACTGTATACTGTTTCCCCAATAACAAACCCTGGATTACAAGTAACATAAAGGCAATCCTCAACCAAAATGAGGAAGCTTTTAGAGATGGTGACAAAGAACGGCTCAAACAGGTGCAACATGAGTTGAAGAAGAGATTGAAGATGGCAAAGTTGGAATACAAAAAGAGATACAGAAGAATTTACAACACAACATCCGTGAGGTGTGGATAGGAATCAATACCATCTCTGGCTACAACAAAAGGAAAAGACAGCCAATAGCGGGTGATGTGGAAAGAGCTGATGAACTCAATCAATTCTTCAACAGGTTTGACACTGGGGCGAGATCCCATTCCACTGCTGCTCCTGCTCCTCCTTTTCCTCCTCCTCAACGTGTGGGCATCTCCACTGTGGGTCCTTCTTCTCCTCCACAAGTGTGTTTCTGTACCACGGCTCCTCGTTCTTTTCAACAACGTGTGAGCATCTTCACTGTGGCTACTTCTTTTCCTCCACAATCGTGTTTCTCCACCACGGCTCCTTCTCCTCCTCAACATATGAGCATCTCCACTGCGGCTCCTTCTTCTCCTCCACAAGTGTGTTTCTCCACCACGGCTCCTCCTCCTCCTCGTCCTACACCTGGGTACATCTCCACTGCTGCAGCTACTCCCCTTCTCACACCTGTTCCTCCACCATTGTTTGTCACAGAGACAGGGGTGAGGTTGGAGCTTGGGAGACTTTGCTCTGGGAAGACAGCTGGCCCAGATGGTGTGTTTCCAAGGCTGCTTAAAGACTGTGCTGCCCAACTGTGTCAATCTCTACACAGTATCTTTAACCTGAGTCTACAAGCTCTGTGGAAAACATCTTGTACCACCTGTATAGTGTGGGTACCAAAAAGAAAATGTCTGGCTGAAATTAATGACTCCAGACCAGTGGCCCTGACTTCGCACATCATGAAAACCCTGGAGCGGCTGATTCTACACCTACTGAGGCTTGAGGTCAAAGATAAACTTGTTCCCCTGCAGTTTGCATACAAAGAACACATTGGAGTGAATGATGCAGTCCTCTGCATGCTCCACGGTGCCCTCTCTCATCTGGAGGAATCTGGTGCCTATGTAAGAATTATGTTTTTTGATTTTTCAAACGCATTTAATACCATCCAACCCAACATACTCAAAAACAAGCTCAAAGAGATGGGAGTGGATTCTTCCTTTGTCTCCTGGGTCACAGATTACCTGACAGAAAGGCCACAGTTTGTCAGGTTGGGTAACTGTTTTTCTGGGACATTAATGAGCAGCACAGGGGCTCCACAGGGGACTGCCCTGGCTCCATTCCTGTTCACATTGTATATAGCGGACTTTAAATACAAGACAAAGGAAATGGTCATGGATTTACGTAGGTCCAAGCCCTCTCTTCACCCAGTGAACACTTGTGGAGTGGATATCGAGATGGGGAGAACGTATAAATATCTAGGTGTACATCTGGATAACAAGTTGGACTGGTCACTTAACACAGATGCACTCTACAAAAAGTGTATATATATATACACATAGGCTGAAAATCACAGGACATGTTGGACGCTACACCTGAATGGCCCCACATGCACACTGTAACCAAGGTGGCAGCCAAAATCACCTTAGTCAGGTAGGAAAACCCTGTGTTAAAGTCAGGCGGACATCGGCGTGTGTTTCACCTGTAAAGACGGCGCCTGGTGTTTGGCTGTGCTTTGCATAAAAAGAGTGTAACATTGGAAGATCTAACTTCTATCTGCATGCCGATCAGCTGAGCCAGAGCGCAACGGATGTGGCACTGCACAGCTGTAGCAGTGTGTGTCATTTAAGTGAGACAGTCTGACACAGTGCTCCTATAGTGTGTACCAATGCTAACATTGGCTGGTTTGAAATGTGTGCAGGAATTTCCCGCATTATTGCTGCAGCGAATTTCAGGCCCTGACTCCCAGAGCTTTGCGTGTTCTTCATATTTAGTGTGGTGTTTCACAGATAGAGATGGAGTGAGTTTATTGTTTATTGATGTGAATCTTTGGGCGTCTTGTGATGCGATTCCGATTCTTAGGGTTGATTTGATTCAAAAATCAATTCTTGATGGGCATCACCTGTAAAAAAAACAAAAAAAAAAAAAAAAAAAAAACAAAAAAAAAAAAACAAAAAACAAAACAATAAAAAAACAGGTGAACCAGTGAACCAGCTGCGCTTTCCAGCCAGTTCACCGGAGCACTTTGTATAAAAAGAGTTCAACATTGGAATATCTAACCTCCTCTGAGCACTGATCAGCTGAGCCAAAGCACAGTGGATGTGGTGGCTCAGCTGTAGCAGCGTGAGTTTTATAACACAGAAATTCAATAGAGCATTTTAATTGTATTAGTTAAAGGGAAACTATGCAAGTCAAGTTACTTTTCCACTGTTTTGCTAACCCTCCTCCCGGCCATGTGCGTTTGTTTTTAATGAAGCCAGTGAAAAAACAATCCATGGAGTAGTGGATAACATTATACAATATAAATGATGTTGTGACGTCTATTTTTGTGTAGTCTTAACTGTCATAAACGAAAGATTATGGGTTACCGATTGTGTTTGTGTCGCGGTGTGCAGAGATGAGAGCTGTGCCGAGTGGAGGACAGAGAGACTCCATTCTCCCTCATAACACGTTACAAGTCATGTAACCATTACAATTACTGTGAAACTGTTTAATTAAGGCAAAAATATAACATAGCCACAGGAAATCTGAGAGTTGTTTGCAGCAACTTAACTAGATCAGCAACACAGCTTGCTGCAACGCTGTCCACGGAAGCCTGTGAGGGTGCGCGAGACAGAGGAACCATTAATAAAAAATCAGTTTTTGAAATTTATGAATCGATTCAGAATCGTAGAGGATAAGAATCGCGATTCTTACATGAATCAAGTTTTCCCCCATCCCTACTTTATTTGCAGATTGGTGTATTTTGAGCAGCGTACATCTTTTCCAAGCCAAGCCACCTCCACAAGAGGTAACCCTAACCCAAGAGAAGATGATCCAGCAATTCAGTCTAAGGTTGTGGATGCTGAGGCAGATGGCAATTGTGTTTTGTCCTCTGATGCTGTTTGTTCTCTTATTGTTAAATTCAGACAACCAGACAGCTAAAAATGAGCAGACAGCTCATGTTGCACATTATTAATGCAACATTTAAGATATATCTATCTATCTCTATCTATATATATATATATATATATATATATATATATCTTAAATGTTGCATTACACACACACCAGGCATAAACTCAGCAATGTTGTGTATGCTGTCCAGTGCAACGAGGAGTGCTCAGACCTGTACATAGGCGAAACCAAACAGCCCCTCCACCGGCGCAGAAGAGCCACATCATCAGGCCATCTATGTCCACTTAGAGAAACCGTCGTTGAACAGAGGTGGGGGCCTAAGACACCTACAATGCAGTCCTGGGAGCTCTCCCCAGGAAATTTAAACCCCAAACACACCTGAGGAAATGTGACTCAAAGAACCTCATGGAACCAGGAGTGTCGACTCCTGACTCCATGTCTCCATGTCTCCATGTCTCCAGAGCCACATGAAACCGGGAGTGGAGGGAACATCACATGACACCCCCCCCCCCCAGTTGGGGGTGTGTGGTCATGTGACTCGAGTTTCACCCGAAACCACCACTCAGGGTTTAAATACCTGGCTTTCCTGCAACAGTCTCAGAGCTGAAGAAGCCTCTTGGATGAGAGGTGAAACGTCTTCAAACAAGATAAGAAGTCCAGTTGCCTTATTTTCTACAACCCACAGGATAAAGATGACCTGGATGACTGAGAACCTTCACAGACATCACACACACACACACACACACACAAAATGTTGCATGTCTGAAAGTCCGGACAAGAGACAAAAAGACACTTCCCATGAAAATAGCAGCAAAGCCTGCAGAGAGTGAAGATACAGTTAAAGCCAAATCCCAGCTTCTTAAGAGGTGACGTGTGCATGTTTCCCAGAGACCATATGGTGGATGAACCACCCACTCATTGGGACCAACCACACCTTCCAGCAACCCAGTACAATATGCACAGACACATTAAAACACACACAAGTTTGAGTGTGATGAAGAGATAAAAAAGTCATACGTGTGAGTGAAAGTATGTTGAGTAAACAGAGGAAACTTCACATTTCACTCCTGCAGTCAGCTCTGTGCGTGTGGTGCACTCCCTGGATGTTTCAGTGCTTAAGTATTAAACTCACACCCTGCATTCACTGAGCGATACTGTGTGTGTGTGTGTGTGTTACATTGTGATATGAGCATGGATAATGTGTGTCTGCTGGGAGATGGTCACCAGTGTGTTTTTGTATGTTGACCATGTATTAGCTAACAGTGTTTGGCACACACACACACACACACACATATACACATATACACAGTGATGATGACTGACTGGACGTGGGTCAGGCTCTCCAGTGACTGAGTTGGTGTGAATTCATGATATTTTCAGATGCTAACATCTTGAGATCATTTTTACAGACTCTCCCAGCCAATAACTGAAACTCAACCAAATAATCAATTGGAAAAGCACATTCTCTTATATCTCTTTCTTCCTCCTCAGATCAGCTGCTTTTCTGTTTTTTCTTTTCTTCTTCCTTTTCTTTGACATCCTTCTTGTCTTCTTCAACCCACCAAGTCTTTTTCTCCATCACATTTTTCCTTCCTCTCTTTGTGCTCCATCTCTCCTTTTTTCATCGTCTCCCTCTTTGTCCTTTTCTTCTTTCACCCGTTCCTTGTTTTGCTTCTTCAGTGTTTCCTTCCTCTTCGTCCTCCACGTCACAATGGTAGCTCTCCTCTTGTTTATCCTTTTTTCATCCTCCTTGTATCTTCTTTATTCCTTGTTCACTCATCTCCTAACCAGTGAAGAAACTATAATACTGTCATTTATAAATACTCCTCCATATCTCTCTCACTATTGAGTAGATCTCCCATTTTCACTCATCTCCTAACCAGTGAAACAACTGTAATACTGTCACCTATAAATACTCCTCCATAACTCTCTCACTATCGAGTAGAGATCTCCCATTTGCTCTCATCCACTTTCCTTCACCCAGTAGTTATAGCAGGAGGAAACCAAAATGAGTCATATTTGCTTGGCATCATGCGTGTGGTGATACATGAAATGAAAGAGAGTGAAAGCGCTGAAATAAACTGTGCTACTGATACCAAAGAGCAAACATTCAAACTACAGGGAAAATAATTAGTCAATGAGCAGATCATGAATCATTCATTTTTAAACAGCTGTGCAAAGAAATTCACTTACAAATTTGTGAGTATTAATTTTTTCAATTCAATTTAATTCAATTCAATTCAATTAAAACTATATTTGTCTCTGGGGTGCTCTGGTTGAAAACTGAAAATCCCTAAGTTTTGGATTGTTGGACAAACAAAATTGTGAAGCTATGTGGGCTCTGGGACAACATGATGGGGATTTGACATAATTAGGGCTTTGAGTGCCCCAGAAGGTGTGAGGACCATTTTGAGATTATAGTGTTTCTTCTTCTTTTTGAGGACAAATAAATTTTTGGTAGCATAAAAACACTTGAAAACTCACAAAACATGCACATGCTTTGGACCAGATGAAAATGTACATACTTAAACTTTACAGTAATGGGAGCATTTCACAGTAGCACTAGAGTGATGCACAAGCATATCAAACGCAGTACCCTGAAGTAAAGGTTAGATTTTCAGCTTGAGCTGGTGACCGTTGTTGATTCTTCAGCCATGATTTGGACAGACAGTGCTTATGTGGAGCTAAACATATCCACTCTAACAGTAATTCTTTTACCACTGATGCTGAATGTACAGCATTCCCTTTAACTTAAAATCTACCTCTGTTACCATCTTCAATGAGCATATGACTTTTGACCCATGGATTATAGGGGTGGGAATCACCAGAGGCCCTGCAATACGATATTGTTACGATACTGTTGCGATATAATGTTATTGTGTATTATCTGTTAAAAATATTGTAATATGCTGCAATATATTGTGATTTATTATCTTTTTTGAACTTTAAATGATGTCTCCAAATGAAAACTTTAACATCTTTTTCTACTAAGATAAACTATTCTGTTCAGATCAATACTTATCATCCATTTATTGGAAAATATGCTATACTATGCTGTATTGATTTTTTCCCCACCCTTAATGGATTAGTGAAATCGTCCAGTCCAATTGTCTTAATTCAAAAGCCCATATAGTAACAAGTGAGATTTCGAGGCACCCAATCCCTTGGGCCCATGATCAGACACTGTGCCTTGAAATGAGTCATGGGGACTTGTGTATATATTTATGATGTCATAATAAAACATCACTGCCTTCAGCTCTACTCTTCAGAATGTTTTGTTTGGGCTCTAGTAGGACTTAACCTTTTGGGAAATTAATTTAATTGCGATATTTTTGGCCATTATTGCGATGGCGTTTTAATATGCAATTATTTTTTAAGTTCCTGCCAACTGTCACTGTGTTTGTGTGTGCGTGTGTGTGTGTGTGTGCATTCAAGCAAGGTGAATAAGTTTCACACACACAGGTGGCATCAAGTCGCATTAGCGATAGCAGTCGCATTAGTTGTAATGAGAGTTAAGCAACACCTAATCTACAGCTACATGTGCCTCACCTTCTGGCTGCTGGTATTGCTGTGTGTGTGTGTGTGTGTGTGTGTGTGTTTTGTCACAGTAGGATGTGAATGTATGGACAGCTGCAGGTCTAATGACTTCACCTCCTGCCCCCCCATGAAACCTTCATCTGTTCAGCTGTGTCTTAGAAGACAATGACACCAACATGTTCTATATGTGAAAACAGTTCCTCCCACATTCACCACATGGCAGAATGGGCAGAGAGCTTTCACAACTGGCAAACCGTCAGGTGTGAAGGGGGGTTGAGTGTGAGGCCAGGGTTAACGTAGACTGCATCTAGTATGTTGGTGAGGAGATGACACACGGGAGAGACAGATAGGAAACACAAGGGGGCAGGAAAACACAGGACAAACTAGGAAAGGAGGGGAAGAACTGTCGATCCCTAACACACCATTCCTATCACCAAGCAACTCTAACAGCATCATTTCTTTTTAAAGCCCCTCTTTGACTAGTTGTATAGTAGATATTGAACTGAGCTGAAATATAACATTAACTTACTTGTGTTGTTTAGCTTGGCATTATGGGTGTACATTGAGGCTGGTTTAACACTGCATTTGAAGTGGGATGTGACAATTGAGTCGTGTTGGTGTGCCTGAAGTACAGAGGGCAGAGGTGAAGTATGGACAGTGGGATGTGACAGTTGAGTCGTGTTGGTGTGACTGAAATGCAGAGGGCAGAGGTTAAGTATGGACAGTAATACATAGTAATATAGTAATATAGTGCTCCACTCACACAATAAGCCATTGACTGATTATTTTCACAGACATGTGACACCCAGCCTCTGCCTCTTCTCCTCAGTGTTTTGATAGTTGGTCATTTGTGTGGAGAGTCCAACTAAGGATTTATCGAATATTCTCGATATATCCCGGCTTGTTGCATGTGAGATATAAAAAATGACCATATTGCTTCCATTGAGTACAAATTTTCACCAGATGTTAAGCTGTCAATCATGTGGCTAAATAGGGCCATGCCAAGTTAGATTGACACACTCAGCAGAAGTAGATGTGCTGGAGTAGTAGCTGGTTGCAACACTTCAACATGTGCTAATGTTTGGGCTGCTGTGCATGTCAGCAGTGGGACACAGTATATATAAAAAAGAGCATTTCCTCAAAAGAAAGAAAGAAAGAAAATGTGGTTAAGAGCTCAGACGACTGACCAAGAAAAGAGGCGCGGCTGTCCGCATTGATGAAACTCTGATACAGTGCTAGGGTTGTCATGAGAACCGATTCTTATTACCAAGTCCATGCCAACATGCCAAAAATAAGATTGTAAGATCAGCCCCTCAAACCTGGTGTCCCAGCTCCCAGCATCGTGACACAAACATGCTCTGTAACCCATAATCTCTTGTTTATAAGATTACACAAATATACATGTAACATTGTATATGATAAATAATATTATCCACCGCTCCATGGATTGCAATTTTGCATAGTTGCTTGCCTTTAGGGGTGCAAGGGATCAGAAATGTCATGGATTGGACCATGGTTTTCTTAGTCATGGATCAGATCATTTTTGGAATGGGGGGGGGGGGGGTGATAAAACAAACAATTTTGTTGTTGTAGTGCGTGATGTAGAGCTGTGTTAGGGAGAAGTTCTGAGGTGATGCAGGAAGAAGAAGCACCGGAGTCTTTGCTATCTTATACTGAGGAAGTTTAATAGACTTGATCAAGGAAAACAAAAGAGTCATTGACACAACATGAGTGCATGATGCCACCTCAATTCTGAGTGCCAAGCTGCAAAGTTCAGATTCATATACTAGGAAGGTGGACCGAGCCCACAAAGGGAGATGTGCTAACATTCCATTGGCTATTGGGCATAAACATTAAGATAAAGACTCACGCCATCTAGGTGACGTGAGAACAACAATGGTCTCTCTCACTCAGAGTGTTGTCCGGCAAAGGCGCCAGGGAATGAACATGGCCATGGCATGTGCCTAAGAGAGAGTGCAGGGCAGATAAACTGTCTCTAGCAATGTATCTAAAAAGAAAACATCAAATTCTCAACTTTCATCTATGAACAAAGAGGGATTGACCTTTAATTACACAAACTATACAGAGAAGTGAAATTCTTCCCTAACAATCCCTTTTATTGATTATAAGATCAATAGTCTACATTTTAGCTCCTTAGGGGTGAGTTAAAGTCAAGCCCTCAGAATCAAAGGTTCACGCAATACCTCATCATACATACATACATCAAAGAGATCAAAGGTGAAAATGTAAGTCACAATATATGTAAACATACCAAACAAGTAAATGCTTCAATAGCAATCAAGATGGTGTTGTAAAATAAATCACATTTAAACAAACAAAATCATTTGAGTCAAACAGTGAGACACACCCGTCTTATATAGCATGTCTGCCTATCTAAAATGTGACCCGGGGATCCGACCTTCCCGTCAACAAGGACCGCTGGAGGCAAACCCTCAATGGGATAAAGAACCCCTAAACACTGGATTGTTCAAAGGGCTCACGGTGGCAACCACAGTCACATGGGCCTACTCACAGGAACCAAAAACCCCCCCGTCATGGGCGAGAGGAGGGAAAAAGACACCTGCGCTAACTACACTAAGCATGGAGACAGACCTACGGTAAAAACCTCAATGTCAGAGAGGAAAACCCATAAGTCATGTCTCATTCAGATGATGTCATAGGGGCGATCAATCACTTACTACAACACATGAACCAACGTGTTGGTGTATGTTTATGAAGAGTATATAAGATGCAACTTAATCAGTGTCAGACTAAATGAATTAAAGAGAAAATGAAACATTCAAAATGAAAACACAACAGTACAATCACTGATAAAATCATCATGTGAGAGTAATAGTCTAGAGAGGAGTGATCTTCAACCCATGTGCTAAGCGCACTGTAGAGGGCCACCACCATGGAGAGGTTACTGGCACATATGATGCATGGTGGTATGGAATCCATCTCGGCGATTGCAGATTTTCTTTGTCAAACGCCAAGCCATATGTATGGCAATACTTTATTACTCTGAATGAGTGATTCAAACTACTGTGTGGTTAAATGAGGTAATATGTGTAGAATGTATTAAAAAAGTAAGCTAATTTTAATAACTTTCCTGCTGCTACACTCCCCTGCCACGCCTAAACCCCTGAGTGTCAAAGCATGCATCAACGTTATCAACAGGCTCGTCATCATACAGGCAGAAACACTACATCCATTTGTCACATCTGTATGGGAAGAGCAGTGTTACCTGCATCTTGAGCCACCAAGTTAGGGGCCTTAGTCAGCACACTGGCAGTTTTCTCACAACACACTTTGATCACCACTCTGAGGCAGGTACACAAAATAGCTAGGAGAACAACCGCAACAACAACAACAACAACAACAACAAAGATCGAATGTCTGGTTAAGTCCCGCACCAATGGCCAAACATGGCAGTGAAATCCCCAAATGTGAAACTGTGTATGTTGTGTAACTCCTTAATACCTTGCTCAGTAGTGTGCATCAGATCCATGAGGTCAGCCGTAGCATCAGAGATGTAGGTGCAACATTCAGTACCCAATACCTTACACGTTCCATCGTGGGGAGCCAGGATCCAATCAGTAGCCATACAATTTTGCAAAGTAACTGTTTTAATCTCCTGGACTTCTTTGTTCTAAGCTACCATGGCTTTAGCAGTACCATTGAATTGCTTCTCCATAACACTGGTTAAGGCTTTAAGCTCTTTTTGTGTAGTACACACCATACCAAGGAAGGAGAATGCCAGCTCTCTCTTCTCTGACGGGAACGCACAGGGAGATACATGGAAGCGATTTCAGCTGAATCAACCTTACGAATGAGAGGTATCAGGTAGGCTAGATAACAGATACCCTGAGGTTCACCTGGGGGAACGCAGCGATAGGCCCGATCTCCACACACCAGATACACTCCTTCAGGCAGGCTAAGTTGTTTAAGAGTGACATTTTTTACAATGCTACAGAGACTCTCACTTAGATTTCCACATCCGCAGCCAACCAGTCTGAAACAAAGTGAAACATTGTACAGCTCATGAGTTAGTTCCGATGGCATCCCAGCGGAGCAGTCCCTCAAGGGTCTCTGTCCTGTTTGCAACGGTTCTGAGCAGTTGCGAACTTGCACTTTAACAGAACCCACCAATTTGGTGCCTATCCAAGGTTGGACATACACCAATGCTTCAACTAAGGCAACGTTTGTGTAAGGTTGAGGCTCACAGTTGTGCTCCTGGAAACCAGCAGTGCAGTTGGTCTGAACAAGTGCCATCTGAACACGATACTGGAAACCCAGGTACACATACATTTGCACATCTATCACTTTAAGGAGAGCGATGCGATTGAAACCGATGGGCAAATATTGATCATTTATCGTTTGAGTGACTTACTGAGCTACGAAAGCATACTTAGAGTTCTCGGCTGCATCTACAGGGTATGTGGGGGTGTAACATTCATCAGCTAAATCATTAAACCGTGTGTTCAGATCATTCCAATTATACGGCTCATAATCAGCCTTTGAAAAAGGGATCAGAGAAGACATAGGGGAATGGATGGAGGTTGGCATATTTTGGCACAGCCAGCAGTTATTGAGATTACGATGTTGCGCATAATCAACCATGAGGCTAATGGCTGTGTTTACCTTGGTTGTTCTCAGTTGCGCATCAACAACGTGGCAACATTGTAGGGGATGAAACTCTTTTTTCCTTACATTCAACAGCATTATTACATGAGTTACAACTACGAAGTCTTCCAGGTCTCTCCTGGAAACTCACCTTCCAACTATCACAATCAGGAACCCTATCAAACTGTTGTCTAGTAAAACACCATAACTTTAAACTTTTTTTTACCTCCACCTGTTTCAAGTTGGATTCGTTTTTTATCTTGCAAGATCCAAAACGCTTTCCCTGTGGGATGAACTGCAGGTTTAGCAACATAACAAGTACCAAAAACACATCTCCCAGTCGGGCACTGAAACACAACAGTGGTTGGAGATCGTCTGGATCAAGGATGAACAACAATCTTTCTTTCTGTGTGATCCGTGGACATCTCAGCATAATCATTTGTGTAAAATGCAACATCTTTATTCAAATTTATGTCAGTGTGGAGTGCTGGAGGGTTCATCAGTTCATTCTCACCACAAGAGGTCGCTGCATCATTCGCAGGATCTCTCAGCTGGGAGCTTCCCCTCTCAGTCAGCTCTGAATCAGTGTCGTTGTAGTATGCACTGCCTTTCAGCTTACTCTGATGGTTCACCATCTGTAACCAGAGCAAAAGAGATCCACACAAGAGAACAAAGAGAAGTGCTCCCCCAATCACTAGCCATGGATCGCCGCTGCTGCGATCTCTGCTCTCGGTGCAAATCTGCACCTTGTAGCATGCACCCATTCTGGTTTGCCCTCAACTTTTAGAGCCGTTATCGTCCACAGCAGCACCTGGTATGGTCCCTTCCACCTAGGAGACAAAGACACTTTTTCCAGAGATCTTATTAATACAAAATCCCCTTCTCTAAAGGGGTGAATGGGCTCATCTGAAGGTCTCGGGAGTCTGTCAGCCACCTGCAAGTGATATTTTTTAAATTTCTGTTAGATTTTTTAAATAGTCAGTTATGTACTCATCTGTCCAAATCAGAGTGGTTTTGCTTGGTGTCAAAGGAGGACTTACCCCTATGGACTTGGGTCTGCCCATCAACACTTCATGTGGGCTCAGCCCTGTTGTTACATTCAGTGTACTCCTGATGGAGTACAACACCAAAGGCAATGCGTTGGGCCATTTCAAACCCGTTGCCATTATTGTTTTTGTCAGTCTGTCTTTGATGGTTGAGTTCATTCTTTCCACTTCACCTGAACTTTGTGGATGATATGGAACATGTAGTTGCCAACTGACCCAAGAGCTTTTGAGAGAGCCTGTGTGATCTGCGAAACAAAGGCTGGCCCTCTATCATTGTCAATTGCGCGTGGCACTCCAAATATTGGAATCAGTTTCTTCAACAAACATTTTACAATAGTCTGCACATCTTTTTGTGTTTGATAGCATTCTACCCATTTAGAAAAACGGTCAGTGATCACAAGCAAGTGTTTGTACATTGGCCAAACTGTCAAGGTTACAAAGTCTATTTGCATATTTACAAAGGGACCTGGTGGAGGTTCTGAATGGTCATGTCTTACAGTGCTGTTCATTTTCCTGTTCTGTTGCCATTTCATACAGCCATCTACAAGTGTTTGAGATACCTGTGTGATACCTGGAACGAACCACTGCGAGCGTATGACATCATTCATCATCCCTCCTCCTACATGTGATGGGCCTAACCCCACATGTAGGAGAGCACGAGGACAAACAGGTTGGCTGTCAGGGTGGAGCCACAAGCCAGACTCCTTGTCAATAGCACAACCTTAGTGAACCAAAGACTATGTTCTCTGTCATTGGCCTGATCCTGCAGGGCCACAACGTCATCAGTGAGAAGCATGGAGATAGGTTCGCAAAATTGAGCGGAAACACATTGGTGAACCAAAGAGGAAGAGGAAAGTGCAGCTTGTTTAGCTGAAGCATTAGCCCGTGCATTTCCTTGTGAGACAGGATCATTACTGTCCATGTGTGCGGCACATTTCACAATAGCGAGTTTAGAGGGAAGCAAAATCGCATTCAGGAGGTCACTGCTCAATGTGTGATGTTGTAACGGTTTACCGGAAGATGTGACAAAACCATGCATTTTCCAAATTTGGCCAAAGTCATGAGCGACACTGAAAGTGTATCTGGAATCAGTGTAATCAGTTGCCACCTTCCGCTGGCGAGTACACATGCTCTCGTGAGTGCGATCAGTCCCGCTGCTTGAGCAAAGGTGTGTTGTGGCAACGCATTAGCTTCCAGAACATCAAAATCAGTGACAACAGTATAGCCAACCAAATGAACTTTAGCAGATGGTCGGCTAGCAGAGCTGTCAGTGTAAAGAACAATGTCAGAATTGGAATCAGAGTCTGCAGCAAATCTGGTCTGGGGGAGGTGCATTCACTAATCACAGCGTGACAATTATGATCAGAAATGTCGTCAATCATCGGATGAAACGTGGCAGGGTTTAAGGGTGGTGAGTGTTGTAGAGTGATGTTTGTGCTTGCAAGAATGATAGCTTCATACCCAGAATGACATGCAGCCGACAAATGTTGTGTTGCAGAAGTGGTCAAGATTGATACAACAGCATGAGGTGCATAGACGGCTTTGGCCATTCTGATTTTGATATGGAGGATAACCCCAGGTATCAAGGTTCAAACGTTTGGTGATGCTCCCTTTGGCGGTCCAGTTGGGCAGAAAGCTGGGATAGCTCTCTATAACAACTGGTGCACTGGGAAAAAGCGTCGGCGGAGGGTCGCGGTGCATTTTATTACCTGCGTGACGTCACCGGGGACCCCCGCTGAGTGCGCTGGCATTCAGCCAATATCCGTGCTCAGTTTCCGATCAAACTTAGATTTACACCTAGGTGTAAATCATGGGGGTTGTGGGGTGCTTTTTCAAGCAGGCCGACAACTCTAGCTCAGGCTTTTGGAGGGACATGTAGGCCTCTCCATTGTTCTTTCAGAGCACATGTGAGTCGATCCCAACACGTATTTCCAACCTTTTAAACGACCAACTACACCAGCTGGTGTTCTCGAGGAGAATATTCTCTAGAGGTGTTCTGGTTGCATACTTCCTACACCATGTGTCTCTACATCAGTTTGACTAGAGTTGGAGTGTGGTGTATTTGTGTCATTCTGTTTATTAGATGTGTGTGCCAATTTGGTGTGAGAATTTGTTTCACTCTTTGTTTTGGACAGATGACCTCCCATTGTGACTTCAAACAAATACACTCAAATAAACATACAAGAGCAACTTCAGAAGCATACAGGTCTCCGGGCTTACACAAATTTACAGTGATGTTGGTGTGAAGGCATTGACAGTTTCTCCGTCCCGTGTAAACACTTTTATTGGCGCCTCTTGCCTCCAGGCTTATCTTCCGGGGCTATTTTGTTTCCCGTTGGACACAGAGTGGGTGGTCTTGGATTTTGATCTCAGGCGAAGCAGACCTGTTTCATTCTACCCTGAAAAATGTATTTTTCTATAGCCAGAGATCGCACCTCGGTCCCTCTGTGTCGGGCCTGGTTTTTCACCGCACCCAGAAACAGTCGCAGTAACCACTCAGTGGCTCTGCTGGTGATATAGCTTACCTCACACTCTTCCTCACACCCCACATGCACTTGCAAAATTGGTTTAATTTCACTCTAGATTAAAGCATTTTTCTTACACAGAATTAATAATAATAATAATAATAATAATAATAATAATAATAATAATAATAATGAATACATCGCTTTAATAGAATGACAAATGTTTTGTCTCCCATTTTAACATTATAGTTCATGATCTCATCAAACTCAGACAAGGTAAGGCATGATATATAAAATTATACATCTGCACTTACCGAGTTGTTGTTCTGTTGAGATCCTGTTTGTGACATGAATTGTTAGGGAGAAATTCTGAGGTGATGCAGAAGAAGAAACACCGGAGTCTTGGATGTCTTATACTGAAAGACAGTATAAGACATGTTTAATAGACTTGATCAAGGAAAACAAAAGAGTCATCGACACAACATGAGTGCGTGATGCCACCTCAATTCTGAGAGCCAAGCTGTAAAGTTCAGATTCATATACTATGAAGTGGACCGAGCCCACAAAGGGAGATGTGCTAACATTCCATTGGCTACTGGGCATAAACATTAAGATAAAGACTCACACCGTCTAGGTGACGTGAGAACAAAAATGGAGTGTTGTCCGGCGAAGGTGCCAGGGGAATGAACGTGGCCTTGGCATGTCCCTAGGAGAGAGTTCAGGGTAGATAAACTGTCTCTAGCAATGTATCTAAAAAGAAAACATCTAATTTTCAACTTTCACCTATAAACAAAGAGGGATTGACCTTTAACTACACAAACTATACAGAGAAGTGAAATTCCTTCCTAACAAGCTGCAGCTTCAAATATACGAGCAGACTATTTTTTAATTGCCTGTTTATTCGGCTAGGGTGGTGCACCTACATATTCCCACACTACAAGAACATATCTTTTTTTTCATCAATCGATCCGTGGATCACTTGCATGCAGATCCGTGGAGATCAATCCGAACGGATCATGGATCAAGTGTGATCCATTGCACCAACTAGTTCTCCTTTAACTTCATGTTGTTGCCTGCAATTTAAATTCTGTGCAGTTTGATTAGTTGTTGAAGCACAGTGGGCTTAAACACAAGACCGTTTCATGTAAAACAGTTTTTTAATAATGTAGTAAATTTAGAAGTCCATGGGCTGTGGAATTTTTTTTTTTTTTTCTTTTTTTTTAATAGTGGTATAGAGTGGCGAAGTCCCACCCTTCTGTTTCCGATACATGGGTCCCCAAAGCAAAAAATTATCAACGAGATTCAATGGTAGATAAAAATTATTTTCTGGACCCGTTTGAATTGTGCCATGGATTTCACATATGTTGTTTGTGGTATTTTAAAGATAATTTTTCCCACAAAGAAGACTACAATTTTGATAATGTTAGGTTTTGTGTGAGCCCGTTTTGTGAACTATAGCTCTTCGCTGCTCTCGACGCGAATGATATACGTCACCACCATGAACTCTGCAACACACATAGCAATCTCTCTGCTCTCTGATCTCCTAGTCCTCTTATTAGATGGGAAACGAAAGAAAGTACAGCCATTCCTACTGGAATGGGGACATTCAGGAACAAAACACACCGGCATCTTGACTTGAATCACTGTGGATGGAGAAGAAAGGGAGGGAAAGGGCTTTGATGTGACATCACATACGTGACACAACATCTAGTCTTTCTAATTGCGTTTTCTCAACAGCATTTAATTGAACAATGGCACAATAAATGGTCAAACTCTTAACTTGAAAAATGATAATTTAAGCCTATAAACAACATTTGTGTAATCCAAGGCATGACTACTGGGGGATCAGAAAATAATTATTTTCTGTCCATCATTTTTTACACTCCGAAAGGTGGTATCAACTAATGAAATTCTGGTATCTTGACAAGCCTATACAGTACTGTAAAGCTGTTTTTTGTTTGATGTGGGTTGACGCAAGTCGGTGATTCTTCCCCACTGTCATCAGAAGCTGTTATTGGGTTTAAAGAGGTTAGTGCTGCACTAACTGGGATTTCCTGTGCCTTTTCCCTTAATGACTGAACTGGTAACAGTGTGTGTATGTGTATAATTTTTATTTCTATGAGACAATTGTATAATGTTCTTCAGTACTAGTGTTGTTTTTGGTGGCCTGTTTTAATTTTAGTTTTAGTCTAGTCTTTGTGTCAAACTGTCATTTTAGTTTTTATTAATTTTGGTCACGTTCATACTCTTTTTTTTGTCTAGTCAAGTTTAAATAGACAAAATGTCTGAGCATTTTAGTCTTATTTTATTCAAAATAATCCATGATAATTTTCATCTAGTTTTAGTCAACGAAAATTGTATTTTAATCTGTTTTTAGTAATGTATTTCTATTTAATTCAGTCTATATAGTAAAATTACCTAGCATAGTATAGGCAAAACAGAATTTTGCTTTTAGTTAAACCCATTTCACAATTCGAACATGGTTATTAGGGTTCTAACCCCGAAGGGGTAGAACCCTTCTAAAATCCTACCGGTTTATTAGGGTTCTAACCCCGAAGGGGTAGAACCCTTCTAAAATTCTACCGGTTTATTAGGGTTCTAACCCCGAAGGGGTAGAACCCTTCTAAAATCCTACTGGTTTATTATTATTAGGGTTCTAACCCCGAAGGGGTAGAACCCTTCTAAAATCCTACCGGTTTATTATTATTATTTGTCGTCTGCCGCTTGAGCTCAAATTCCCGTGAGCTGGAATAGGCCAGAAAGCTGAAACTTGGCCCAATGATTGGAAATGATGTGCATCAACTTCTATTAAAATATGAGCCCAGTTGGCCAGATGGTGGCGCTGTAATTAAGGTTTAAAAATTATTTTTTTGGAAGGCCACGCCCCTCACACCGTAAGTCCGATTGACTTGAAATTTGACACACAGGTCCAGCTCAATGTGCTCTACAAAAAAGCCAATGGGACCATTAAAGCCCGCCATGATAGATTTTTTGCTAATTTGCATAATGTGAAAAACAGTAAAATGAATAGAACTTGTGAAAGATTGACTCTATCAACACCAAATTTGGTATACAGCCTCGGGGGATGAAAATACAAATTTCTATTATAAATGAGCTAGATCGGATCAAAAACATGGCCGCCACGGACCAATGAATCTCCGTGATGGGCGGAGCTTATAAATGATTGGCCATAACTCCCACACCCCTTGCCCTATCATCACCAATCTTGGTGGGTAGGTTCACAACGGGACTGGGAAGCTGCCTACCAAAGCGTTTTGCGCTCAGCCTATAGGGGGCGCTATAAATGCCACACATGCATATCTCAAAGACCATTCAACAGAATTTCACCAAATTTGGTATGCATACTCTAGGGGGGACTGTTAACTTATATCTTGAGTGCCATGTTGATTGGTGAAAGTGGGCGTGGCCTGTTGGTCGTTAACTGCTGTTGTTTACGTTTTTTGAATTTATGATGAGCTGGAAGGACCTAGGGACATGAAAATCGGTACATGGATTATAAATGACATGCAAATGCTTGTCAAAAAATTTGACCCCATTCGGCCTAACGGGGGCGCTGTTACATGGCGTGTGAACTTCAAATGGCTCTCCCCGCCCAGATATGAGTGCTATTGACTTGAAATTTTAGACACATGTCCTCCTGATGGTCCTCTACAAAAAAGCCTCCTGCACCATTAGGGTGATTATGACGGATTTTTCAATAATTTGCATAATGTGAAAAACAGTAAAATGAATAGAACTTTTGAAAGATTGACTCTATCAACACCAAATTTGGTATACGGCCTCGGGGGATGAAAATACAAATTTCTATTATAAATGAGCCAGATCGGATAAAAAACATGGCCGCCACGGACCAATGAATCTCCGCGATGGGCGGAGCTTAGAAATGATTGGCCATAACTCCCACACCCATTGCCCTATCATCACCAATCTTGGAGGGTAGGGTCACAAGGTGACTGGGAAGCTGCATACCAAAGCGTTTCGAGCTCAGCCCATAGGGGGCGCTATAAATGCCACACATGCATATCTCAAAGACCGTCGGACAGAATTTCACCACGTTTGGTGTACTATTGACTTGAAATTTTACACACATGTCCTCCTGATGGTCCTCTACAAAAAAGCCTCTTGCACCATTAGGGTGGTTATTAGGGATTTTTTAATAACTTGCATAATGTGAAAAACAGTAAAATGAATAGAACTTTTGAAACATTGAGGTGGTGACAACCTATAAATATCTAGGTGTTCATCTTGATAACAAGTTGGACTGGTCTGTTAACACAGATGCACTCTACAAAAAGGGCAGAGCTGCCTCTTTTTCCTTAGAAAGCTTAGATCTCTAAACATCTGTAATAAGATGCTGCAGATGTTCTATCAGTCTGTGGTGGCAAGTGTTTTATTTTATGCTGCAGTCTGCTGGGGAGGAAATTTAGGAAAAAAGCAGGCAAAGAGGCTGGATAAGCTTGTCAAGAAGGCTGGCTCTGTGATTGGAGTAAAGATGGACTCTCTGGAGGAGGTGGTGGAGAGATACACAATGAGGATGGTGGAGGCCATACTGAACAACATGGATCATCCACTTCATAACACCTTGATGGATCAAAGAAGCAGCGGTGGTGGACGGCTCCTATCTCTTGGGTGCAGGACAGAAAGATACCGTAGATCTTTCATACCCACAGCCATCAGACTGTTTAATTCTAATGCAAATGGAAGATGAGCTAAAAGACAAATCAATTTCCCTTTGGGATCAATAAAGTCATTTCTATTCTATTCTATTCTATTTGTAGTGGATGTGATAATAGCCACATATATAGTTTTTTTTTTTTATTAACGGACACCCCCCTTTTTCATTTTAATATTCGAACCTTTTATTTTTTACGTTTTGTAATAACCGTTTGCACCAGCAGAGGGTGCTCCAAGACCAGTGGATCCAAGCGTTCTCTGCTCTGCTTGCTCTGCGCGGGCGCAGACAATAGAGGCGCTTAGCGGAAGCGACAGTAGCTAACGAGGGACCGTGTCCTATGTTTGGATCCACAGGTTGGTAAAGTGTATGGTTGATACAGTTTTGTTAAGTTGAAATGAGTAACAGCATGTGTTAAAGCACTGAAGTTAAGATGAATGCTTTAAGTTGTGAAACACTTACTATATTGTCGTGGTTCGTGATCAGACGTTCACGTCCCCATGCAAGCGGTTGAACAAGAATGTGTGTGTGTGTGTGTGACGAGCTAAATTCCGAATGTAAACGTTACTCGCTTCGTGTTATTTTTTTGTAATATTATCTTGAGAGTACTGGTAGTTGGTACGGTATGTTGTAATGTTGATTATATGGAATGTGAACTTTGAAGAGCGGGCGCAGACGATAAAGGCGCTTAGCGGAAGCAACAGTAGCTAACGAGCGACCGTGTCCTATGTTTGGATCCACAGATTGATTGGTTGCTCAGTCACACCGTAGCTCAGCCGCTCAGCGCCCGCCGCCTGAGCGGTTTATGCTGCCGGCCAGGGACCCCTAGCTCTGGCGCCGGTAACATATTCTATTCATTTGTTGTTTCATCGTTTCATTTCATATCACAGCCACTAGACTTTGCTTCTCCCAGTTGAAGCGCATGTTCTGAAAGTATGTGACTCCCAAAACATTTTGAACTCGGCCAATATGGGGTGTCACAAATGTGTGACCGAAAACCCGGTTTGGAGATATCTGGGCCGGGTAATGGGTGTGTATCGCGTGGAGCCTTTAGGAACGGAGCGGGCGCTGTCGTCGACCGTGACCGGCGAGGGTCGGGGTGGCCGGTTTGGGCCTCAACAGGTTAGAACCGGGGATTGCCGCTTGCGGCTATATTTATTATTTGTCGTCTGTCGCTTGAGCTCAAATTCCCGTGAGCTGGAATAGGCCAGAAAGCTGAAACTTGGCCCAATGATTGGAAATGATGTTCATCAACTTCTATTAAAATATGAGCCCAGTTGGCCAGATGGTGGCGCTGTAATTAAGTAAATAAAATTATTTTTTTGGAAGGCCACGCCACTCACACCGTAAGTCCGATTGACTTGAAATTTGACACACAGGTCCAGCTCAATGTGCTCTACAAAAAAGCCAATGGGACCATTAAAGTCCGCCATGATAGATTTTTGCTAATTTGCATAATGTGAAAAACAGTAAAATGAATAGAACTTTTGAAAGATTGACTCTATCAACACCAAATTTGGTATACGGCCTCGGGGGATGAAAATACAAATTTCTATTATAAACGAGCCAGATCGGATAAAAACATGGCCGCCACGGACCAATGAATCTCCGCGATGGGCGGAGCTTAGAAATGATTGGCCATAACTCCCACACCCCTTGCCCTATCGTCACCAATCTTGGTGGGTAGGGTCACAAGGTGACTGGGAAGCTGCCTACCAAAGCGTTTCGAGCTCAGCCCATAGGGGGCGCTATAAATGCCACACATGCATATCTCAAAGACCATTCAACAGAATTTCACCAAATTTGGTATGCATACTCTAGGGGGGACTGTTAACTTATATCTTGAGTGCCATGTTGATTGGTGAAAGTGGGCGTGGCCTGTTGGTCGTTAACTGCTGTTGTTTACGTTTTTTGAATTTATGATGAGCTGGAAGGACCTAGGGACATGAAAATCGGTACATGGATTATAAATGACATGCAAATGCTTCTCAAAAAATTTGACCCCATTCGGCCTAACGGGGGCGCTGTTACATGGCGTGTGAACTTCAAATGGCTCTCCCCGCCCAGATATGAGTGCTATTGACTTGAAATTTTACACACATGTCCTCCTGATGGTCCTCTACAAAAAATCCTCTTGCACCATTAGGGTGATTATGACGGATTTTTCAATAATTTGCATAATGTGAAAAACAGTAAAATGAATAGAACTTTGAAAGATGACTCTATCAACACCAAATTTGGTATACGGCCTCGAGGGATGAAAATACAAATTTCTATTATAAATGAGCCAGATCGGATAAAAAACATGGCCGCCACGGACCAATGAATCTCCGCGATGGGCGGAGCTTAGAAATGATTGGCCATAACTCCCACACCCATTGCCCTATCGTCACCAATCTTGGTGGGTAGGGTCACAAGGTGACTGGGAAGCTGCCTACCAAAGCGTTTCGAGCTCAGCCCATAGGGGGCGCTATAAATGCCACACATGCATATCTCAAAGACCGTCGGACAGAATTTCACCACGTTTGCTGTGCTATTGACTTGAAATTTTACACAAATGTCCTCCTGATGGTCCTCTACAAAAAGCCTCTTGCACCATTAGGGTGGTTATTACGGATTTTTTTAATAACTTGCATAATGTGAAAAACAGTAAAATGAATAGAACTTTTGAAACATATATGGTATTGACTCCAAACTTGGTATGGCATCGGGGGACCGTGACGGTCATTTCTTTAACACAAAAAGTTGTATTTTCCTACAATGAGCCCAGTCCCATTGTATTACCCACTCTGGCTTTATTATTTAACTACATTGGACCTGGATGACATATGTATCGCGTGGAGCCTTTAGGAAAGGAGCGGGCGCTGTCGTCGACCGTGGCCGGCGAGGGTCGGGGTGGCCGGTTTGGGCCTCAACAGGTTAGAACCCGGGGATTGCCGCTTGCGGCTATATTATATTATTTGTGTATGTATTTTAGTCAAATTACCACTTGAGATCAAGTATCCCATTGTCTGTCACCTGGGATCAACAATCAGAGAAGTGATATGTGCACCTGGCTATTAAAATATATCCCAGTTGCCAGTGGTGCGCTGGCTAAGGCTTAGTTTGACTTTTTTGACAAGGCCAGGTTTGTTAAAGTAGTGATTGACTTGGAAATGACAACTGTTGCAGATACATTGTGTTTAGGAGGAAGCCTTTCATTGAGTAACTAAATTATCCAGGGTACCCTGTAACCCCCACCAACACATGTGACACACACACACAGCCTTTCACTTTTGACCAAGTGACTGCTATCCACCAATGAGCTGTTTTCTTCTGGCCATGTAAACACAAAACCTGATTCCGTAATCAGGGTTTAGAGAACGGATTAGAAAGACCTGATTTACGCAGCCATTCTGGAACACTCTGTATACTCCTATCCTTGTATTTGAAGTAAGTCATTGGCCATAACTCCCACACCCCTTGCCCTATCATCCCAATCAGGGGTAGTTCACAGGGACTGGGAAGCTGCCTACTAACAGCGTTTGAGCTCAGCCCATGGGGGCCTAAAATATCCACACATGCATATCTCAAACCCATTTAACAGAATTCCACCAAATCTATACATGCATACTTAGGGGCTACTAGTTAACTTAATTTGAGTGCCATGTTGATTGGTGAAAGTGGGCGTGGCCTGTTGGTCATTAACTGCTGTTGTTACGTTTTTGATTTATGATGAGCTGGAAGGACCTAGGGACATGAAAATCGGTACATGGATTATAAATGACATGCAAATGCTTGTCAAAAATTTGACCCCATTCGGCCAAACGGGGGCGCTGTTACATGGCGTGTGAACTTCAAATGGCTCTCCCCGCCCAGATATGAGTGCTATTGACTTGAAATTTTACACACATGTCCTCCTGATGGTCCTCTACAAAAATCCTCTTGACCATTAGGGTGATTATGACGGAGTTTTCAACAATTTGCATAATGTGAAAAACAGTAAAATGAATAGAACTTTTGAAAGATGACTCTATCAACACCAAATTGGTATACGGCCTCGGGGGATGAAAATACAAATTTCTATCATAAACGAGCCAGATTGGATAAAAAACATGGCCCGCCACGGACAATGAACTCCGCGATGGGCGGAGCTTAGAAACGATTGGCCATAACTCCCACACCCATTGCTCTATCGTCACCAATCTTGGTGGGTAGGGTCACAAGGTGACTGGGAAGCTGCCTACCAAAGCGTTTCGAGCTCAGCCCATAGGGGGCGCTATAAATGCCACACATGCATATCTCAAAGACCGTCGGACAGAATTCACCACGTTTGGTGTGCTATTGACTTGGAATTTACACACAGTCCTCTGATGGTCCTCTACAAAAAATCCTCTTGCACCATTAGCGTGATATGACGAATTTTTCAATAATTTGCATAATGTGAAAAACAGTAAAATGAATAGAACTTTTGAAACAATATGGTATTGACTCCAAACTTGGTATGGCATCGGGGGACCGTGACGGTCATTTCTTGAACACAAAAAGTTGTATTTCCTACAATGAGCCCAGTCCCATTGTATTACCCACTCTGGCTTTATTATTTAACTACATTGGACCTGGATGACATATGTATCGCGTGGAGCCTTTAGGAAAGGAGCGGGCGCTGTCGTCGACCGTGGCCGGCGAGGGTCGGGGTGGCCGGTTTGGGCCTCAACAGGTTAGAACCCGGGGATTGCCGCTTGCGGCTATATTATAATATAAGTTATAATAGTAATATGTATTTTCAGATGACAGGTTTTTACACACTTGGTGATCAAGTATCCCATTGTCTGTCACCTGGGATGTAAACAATCAGAGAAGTGATATGTGCACCTGGCTATGGGTCAGTTATATCCAGTTCCGTCGTGCTGCAGCAGAAGGCCTCAGTTTAGTTGGAAATCATGACAAAAGGCCAGGTTTGTTAAGTAGTGACTGTTGTGGTGAAAATAGTGACTGTTGCTGAACATTGTGGTGTTTAGGAGGAAGCCTTTCATTGAGTAACTGAGGTTATCCAGGGTACCCTGTCACCCCCACCAACACACATGCACACACACACAACACACACTTGGTCACTCTTTGACCAAGTGGTTGCAGTTGGCTTCCTTCAGTGAGCTGTTTTCTTCTGGCCTGTAAACAAAAAACCTGATTCCGTAATCAGGGTTTAGAGAACAGGGATTAGAAAGACCTGATTTACGCAGCTACATTCTGCTTCAGAACACTCTGTATACACAACATATCCTTGTATTTGAAGTAAGTCAGGTCCAAGGCTTAGCAGCTGGAAGTCGCACTTCCTCTATACAAGGTCCTTATTTGGTTTACTAGTGAACAATTTGCATATGTTTCATGTCTGATCGTCTCCTGAACAGCACAATTTGTTTTCTCTCTCTCTCTTCTCTCAATCAAACAGCACACAGTCGTGCACACACATGACACACATTGCACAACTTTTCGAGTAACCACAGTTAAAATCTTGGGTGTTATTTCACAGATTCGCATCAGAGCCTTCATACTTCATCTTCTTATTCATCAGAGCTTGTGATCCAAATTAAGAAAAGACTTTGAAATCGAAAGTTAAGACGCTTCCACGCAATCTGCGCATTGCTATGCGCCGCCATTTAACGATCTGAAAAGGTGAAAGTCCAATCATGCATTGTCCCAGTGGCTTGAAACTTCACATGTGTAATGAAGGTCCGCCCCGAAATACGCTGGACAGGTCTGCCTGCGCTCGTAGCGCCACCTGGTGGATCACCCGTCAACGTGCTGTAACTCCTTCCTGCATTGTACGATCTGCTCCAAACTTCACGTTGTGAGATCAGGGTCTGCCCTCTATGCACCCGACCGGCCCTGGCAATGCTTGTAGCGCCGCCCGGTGGACGAGCGACCATTGCGTTTTTCCTCTTCTCCAAGACAGTCTCTCTCCCGCTTCGGGCCGCAGGGCCCTCCCGACCCGCAGGACCCTCCCAGACCCGCAGGCCCCGCGGTCGCATGTGGCGAGGGCCGTTCACAGCCGCTTGCGGCTTTAATTATTATTATTATTTTAAACTTGAACTGCTTCAGCATGTGTAGAGGAGCTGATGATGGAACTGCCAACCCTGATCAGTTCTGCCCTAATCTTCTATCCTCTGACCCATTGAATCCTTCACTGAGATGGAAATGATAAAAGGACTGTGCAGAACAGACCAACAGACAGATTGCACCAAAATGATTATGTATATTTTTTTAACCAGCACTGATCCCCTAGAACACACACACAAAGTGGCCTCAGTTGGACCCTGAAGGTAAAATGCGAAGCAGGCTGGACAGATGGACAGATGGTAGCATGCTGTAGGTTGTCCCGGTGTGTGTGTGTGTGGTGTGTGTGTGCGTGTGTGTGCGCATGTGTGAGAGAGGGACTCTGGGATGGGATGTCTTGCTTACAATAGCCTGCATAATCAACATGCTGCACACACACACAGATGGGTGGACAGCCAGCCTGTGGTGTGTGTGTGTGTGTATCTGGGTATTTCAGTTTTCTTTAATGTCCTAATGTCCTTAATTTATCTAACTCATGTATTCAGTGGGATTCACTGTGAGTACAATTAAATAGTGTAATTTCTCTGTTTTAGAATGGTTCAAAATCTGTAATGCACTTTTATTCTAATGAGACATTTTTGTCTATGCTGTTGTTGGTATTTGTGATAGAAAGTCTTACTTTGTTTTCAATTAAAAAATTAAAAGTAAACAATAAATCTTAATTTCAAGGAAATAGATTATGGCTGCAGAGACAGTTCTTTCCAACATGAATTTACCTGCAGATTATGGCCTGTAAATGTAATGATGTGCTAGATGCAGCAATCTCAAAGCCCAAGCTGATTTCATTGAATGTATTGTTTTCTCCAGCCAACGGTCCAAGAAGGAACACTGAGGTGTTTGTCTAAGGAGGACAGTCCACTTGAAGTGAAGCATCATCTGAGGCCCTGAAACAAAGAGGTTGAGTAAAATGAGAGGAATCTGACATTTGATATGCTCTTTCTTTGCCTCACCTGTGTGTGTGTGTGCCTGTTCCCTCCTAAAATGCAGGCTGTTGTTTGGAAACACACTCTCATTACTTTGACCACTACTGTTCTTTCTTGCTTAACTCTTACCGTCTCTATGCTTATACTCTTATTTTCTTTACTTCAGCCAGTCATTCTCTTCTCTCTATATTTTTTATTTCTCAAGGTCTTCATTACATATTATCTGACAGGCATTCCATGTATGACTGGACTTGTTGGTGAAGGTAACTCTAGCTCCCTGCCTCTATGTCTTGCCCCAGCCCTGTCAGAGTTCCACGTCCTTTGTCATGCAGAAAAAATGCTCCCTCCTGCCTCCTCTGCCTTCACTCTTTTTTGCTCTTTTGCTTTGCTTTTGCAGTCCGTGACTGTCCTTTATTTTTATTTGGCCACATTCCTCTTCAAAATTACCATCTGTCTCTTAACCACACTCACACATGTATGTGTGCATGTGTGTAGTGGAGGGTTGGTGTATGCATGAATGGTTGTGTTTGTGATGTCTTCTTCCAGTAAATGTGGCTGCAGAGGCTGAGTTGGCTTTTCCAGGAAGTGCTGACATTTATCGTGTGTGTGTGTGAGTGTGTGCACACACTTAATGCGCAAACTACATTCAGTGAACATATACAATGTCTGTCACCATTGACATGTCTTGTAAATATGCGTCATATCTCTATCTCATTAACAAGATTCTGTGTTTTACAGTAGTAACACAAAGAGAGATGGAGATTAACAGTAACACTGATATAAAGAGAGAGAGAGAGCCTGACATGAGAGTGCAGCTAATGGGTGTTATTGTACCTATGTACATATATGATGTAGTTGTGAAGGCCCAGTTCCTTTCAGAGGGATGTGATCAGCAGCAGTGTCCTGGGGCCTGTTTCAGAAAGCAGGCTCAACAAACTCTGAGTCAAATCCTGAGCTCCGAGTTGACTGAGCCTGACCTGGAAAACTCAGTTTTCGATTTCAGAACAGCTGAGCAGGATCAGTTCAATCAACTCTGAGTATGTATATATATCAAAACAATCTAATTCAGCCAAAACCATGTGAGATGGTGTGGGAAGAAGAGTGCAGAGTGCGTTCTCTGAAAAACTCTGACAGAGGGACTTTACTCAGTAATACGCTGGAACAGGTGTTGTTGTGTAGCTCACCTGCATGCTGACGCCTGTCTTCGATACTGTGTCACAAGTACCTTTTTGTTGGCTGCCAATATATTTTCTGGTGATCACTGACTGATCATTGATATATACCTATAGATATGTGGTTATGTAATGTGTGGCCTCTATCAAAATGCCAGGGCTTCTTTTTGGTGCCAGAGTTGGTCTCTTATGTTCTCCCTCTACACAGACTGATGTAATAACGTTGAACTACTGACAACGTGTGACTCACAGAGACATACTGTAATCTGTGTGTATGTGTGTCTAAGATGTAAGATGAGACACATGTCTGATCCTGTGAAGTGTGTCTTGTCTACTCACAGTGTGCTATGTCTGACATCTATTGGTTGTATATTATATGGTAATGAACAGTAGAAATCAAGCAGATCAATAAGGGCTCCAGTTTCATGCATCAAGGTGCGTAAGGTTTTTACTTTGAAATGGGGGACATGGAATTTGAAGAGGTCATAATGGAATCACTTTTTACATGATAAAAATAATGGATCATTTGAATAATAGATCCTGGCAGCCCTGGCTGTGAGGATGGATGAAACTCACTGATACAGTTGTGTCCTCTTGTTTGATTTTCCTGTCACTCAACCTTCCTGCTCTATGTGATGTTATGCAGGAGTGGCTGGCTGCAGCTTCACAGAAGATGTCTGATAATGGGGAGGTCGAGGACAAGCCCCCAGCTCCACCTATGAGAAACACTAGCACCATGATTGGATCCTCCAACAAAGATCCTACCCCCCTTAACCATGGGTCTAAGCCTCTCCCACCTAACCCCGAAGACAAGAAGAAGAAAGATCGCTCAATCCGATTCATCCTGACTGGAGGAGGTGATAAGAGTGAGTATTGAGACCTTAGTATGACAGAGTAGGAAACCTTTTCCATCAGAGTAAAACTGACATATATCCTGTAGAGTGGTCATGAAGTAGAAACACTAAAAAACAAATATCTTGGGTTCTCAGCTGAGTGGTCGCCAGGGCGGACCACCATGGATGTGGTTTCGTAGGTCCAACCACCAAGTCGTGGTGTCCTTTTTCTCAGTAGCTGAAATGATTTGTATAAAACCCAGCAGAACTATGAAATCTAGTGCTGTTTCAGATATGAGAGCCTGTCCGAGCCGGTCCAACACCCTGCCACCACAGTCTCCTAAAATTCCTGTGGGAAACACTGAGGTGGAAATGGCTAACTGTACCTGTTAATATCAGTAACTCACTCTGAGTATCACAAAATTACCAGATTACTTAAATACTTCAATACCAAACATGCAAATTAAGAAGATCACTCCAAAGAGGAAGTCAAACTAAATTTCAAAATAAAAAACAATGAACAAACTGCCGATTGTATCATCACTTTGTCAACATTAGTCACACCTGCTGGCACAAGCCATGAGCCACTAGTCAGTCAGAGGGTCCTGAAGCTGACAGGAAGGAAGAAAAAATAATAATGGAGGTGGAACACCGCAATATTTTATGATACAAAACATCCATTCCACAAAAACACAAACAGAAAGTAAAAAATAAAAGCAATGTTGGACAGTAAATTGATTTCAGAAAGGCAAAGTGATCTGTTGTTCACATTTTAATCTCACTTTATACATGGCTGTTATCACATTAGCTCGTAGTGCTCCCGCTGCTCTGGGCTCCAGAGACGGAGCACCACAACAGAGACGGAGTGTGTGGAAATTGGGGTACACAGATCAGGGCTTTGCGAGTCACATGTTGGTTTTGTTGTGGAGTTGTGTTGTGTCTACGCATGTGCATATGTTTGCTGCATTGTATTATATGTTTGATTTAAAAAATGTACTCCTGCTAAGTAATCCCCGTTTTTATCAAATATACCAGTAAACTGATTACATATATCTTTTCTGTACTATAACGGATTACAGTTACCTTTTTTTTCTATCCTAATAACATAACACTGTTATGTGTAATCTGTTACTCCCCAAGCCTGCAAATGTAACAAACATACCATTAACATAATTTTGTACAATAACACTGGTTGAAATAAATGACATAATGTTGCCATCTTAATGTTTGTTTTTCAGCCTATAAGAAAAAGGAACGCCCAGAGATTTCTCTGCCATCGGATTTTGAACACACCATCCATGTTGGATTTGATGCTGTTACGGGGGAGTTTACTGTAAGTAGATCCGGTGTGGTGGGATGGTTGCACAGTGTATGGTAACTCCAGCATTTGCTAATAACAACTGCAGTAGGCATCTGTGCCATGTGTTTGTGTCCATGTGACAAGTTTGTGTCATGTCTAACTGCTTACCAGAGGACCCATGTTCACTGTTGC
The DNA here is from genome assembly GCA_019059645.1 of Caranx melampygus. Classification (NCBI taxonomy): domain Eukaryota; kingdom Metazoa; phylum Chordata; class Actinopteri; order Carangiformes; family Carangidae; genus Caranx; species Caranx melampygus. Next base: position 134,583 of record JAFELL010002524.1, on the reverse strand, counting down.
ATTTGAGTGCGTTAAAGTGTGTGTAAGTGTGTGCGCCTTTGATACATAGACTTGTCACATGAGCATTTTCAATTACTCCCATTAGATAAAGACATCTTATTGACTCACTTACACAAATACGCGAAATTATGTTACAACCTCAAAACAAGTGAGTGAGTTCACTGTAGTAGGGCGGTGTACAGTGGTGGTGGATGCTTTAAAATGAAGGAAAGATGAGCCCTGAACAGAATGCAGGGATAGTGTGCTTGAGCAGGAAGCAGAGAAGTGTGTGTGATGGACTGACCCTAACAGAGAAGTAGAGACACAAAACACGGAGATGTGACCCAGTTATGTGACTGAGGTACAAATATGACAAGACAGCCCTGTTAGAACTGTGTGTGTGTGTGTGCCAGTGTTGTTCACAAGTCTTTTTTTGCAAGTCCAAGTCAAGTCTCAAGTCTTTGGTCACGAATCCAAGTCAAGTTTCAAGTCTCTAAAAAATAAAGTCTCACGTCTCTTCTTGTTGTAATAAGCCTTCTATCATCTGCTGCTATTTGGTCAACTAAGAATACTGCACAGCTACATCTATCAAAGCATTTACTGTATTATTATCACTCCTTTATCTATTAGCAGCATGAAGTATCAGTACTGATTAGTTGGTTGTTATATGATCACTTAAAACAGGCTATTGCAATGCAATATGAAGACACAATGACAATAACAATAACAATGGTAATCTATTCAGTGGCTGGTACAGTTTCAACATTCACTATGCTTGTGGAAAAGTGGGGGAAAAAGTTATAAATGTGCACTCTGCAACCATATCGTTTAAATACACGGGGTCTCCAATGACATCTTTTAAGTCTAATATATATTAAAACATTCCTCTATCCTCTCATTCAAACCCAGTGTAATGGTAACCTGGTAAACCTGTAACATTAACGTTACGTGGTCAACAATTAACCTGTAACATTAACCTGCCTGTAAGCCGAGAGTATAACTGTGTATTTTCCTACGTTTAACGTTAGCCAGTAGATGGTGGCAACGGAACATAGATGAATAACGTTACCCAACTTTTTTTTTTTTTTTTAACGAATGTTAACGCCACTCCATGCAAACAAGTGTGACAGGCAAACTAACATTCACTCATCTATTAAAATATTCAGTTAGAAAGCTGGTAGCTGAGCTAAACATCTTTGCTAACCGTCCATATGTGCTAATGTGACTGACCCATCCGGATGAGTTTCAGGTGCCTGATAAAATTTGATGTGGTTGATCCAGCGTCCTTTATCTTGGTATTGCAGACTTTGCAGTCAGCGCTTCTTTTGTTGGTGCCATCCTGTTTGAAGTTTTTATAACCAAACGTAATTACAAAGGGTACAGCAGCAGCTGCAGTGTGTTGGTCGCCATAGTGTCATCTGAGGTACTAGTGCGTGAGGCCACAAGGCGCGCACCCGAGGCATATGGTTACCATGTCAAAAAGGAAGGAATGACATTAAGCTTGTCAGACGTTTCAGAGTTTCCCCCATGTTAATATGCCAAAAAAAGGAAAAGAAAAAGAAAACATAATGATTGTTCACAAGTCCCAAAACACGAGTCCAAGTCGAGTCTGAAGTCTTTTGAGCATGAGTCCAAGTCAAGTCTGAAGTCTCTGTGTGTGCGACTTAAGTGCGACTCGAGTCTGAGTCGCAAACTCGAGTCCCCATCTCTGGTGTATACATGTAATTGGGGCCATGGGGCAATGCCCTTCAGCTATTTTATAGCTGTAGGGCCAGTGCCTCGGGGCTTTGCGAAAAATTCTCCATAGGAATGAATGGGACGGGCGAAAGAAAACGAGCGAAAAGAACAATCATTGGAGTTTTTCAAATGTCTACTGCTCAGGCATAGTTTCACCTAGAGACTTCATTTGAACTTTAAACTGTAGACAAAAGTCTTGCGTGTTGGTGTATTAATCCACATTTTGATAGGTCATATAGTTTTTGATCAATCACTGTTCAATGACCATGATCATTTTTGGAGAAATTTTGAGTTTATAATGGGTGTGTATTGCACGGAATGTTCGTGTTAGAGTGGGTGACATCATCAGCTAGAGTGGGAGAAGTTGTCTGAAATTGTCTGAAACTTTTCTCTTTCTCTCGTCCTCCTGGCCACAAATTACACTCTACACCCGTGATTTTTTCCACAGTTGTAGACAAACTTGTTCTGTTTCTGGCAATGTGCTCATCAAAGCAGAGAGACTTACAGAATTTAAATTCTGAGCCTCTCAGTGCGGTCACGTCTCTCTCTGCTCCTCACTGACTCCAATACAAAGATTTTCCGAGAGAAGCAGAAGGGACCCCTGTTTGAAACTCGCCCACATATTTACTGTAGAAACACCAAAAGCATATCAAAGTGTTCAGGAAGTCCTTACACCGCCCAGGATCTGCTGTTTTTTCTGATAGGAGCTACCGTTTTGTCGGTGTAAGCCCAAATGTGAGACCAGCGCAGAGGGAGAAAATCACCCTTTTTCTCCACGTTTCTGGCTAGGGTGGCTCTGTCGTCATTGACAACCACCTCAAGTTGCCATGGCAACCTCTGAGCCTGGGGCCAGAGCCCCTGTCTCCCATACATTTATGTCAAGGCTCTGTCAAACACACACACAGTCCTCTACCACACACATGTACGCACACACACAATCACACAGGCAACTTTATGTGATCACAGTTAGAATCAGAATCAGAATCAGAATCGTTTTTATTGCCAAGAGCAGTAAACACTTTACAGCACTAGGAATTTGTTTTGGTGTTGAGTGCAAAACATAAATATAAATGAGAATAAGATCAAAACTCAAGAAGAATAAATAAATAATAAATTTTGGTATTTGGTATTTACAAGTTTGGTATATTTGGTATTTGTAGTGCAGAGAGGCTGTCTATGGGATTGGGGATTATCTAGGGAGTTAGTTACAGATAGATACACACACACACACACACACACACACCAACACACGCACTACAGGTAACTGTATGTCATTACAGTTACACACACACACAAACACAGACACACACATACCAACACACATATGCGTGCGTATGCGCGCACACTCCTCACTCATACACACACCTGACGCACAATAACACACATGCGCGCGTATGCGCGCACTCCACTCTCACACACACACACCACAGGTAACCTCATGTGATTACAGTTACACACACACACAGATGACTTAATGTGATTATGGCTCCTCAATATCAGTGCTCAGTACAAGATGATGATGTGTCTGTCTGATTAGTTTGGTGGTGGGTTTGATTCCCATGTTGACAGAGATGGTACCCCCGGCAGTAGCCGCCCATGGCCCTTTCAAAATTTCCCAGAGGGAATTTTCTAGTTATTAATACTTGTCACTGTAATGTCATAAAGTAGTGGAAATTTGTCATTGACATGGTACATCAGGAAATACAGCATATGTTTGTTTGTGTGTGTGTGTGTGTGTGTGTGTGTGTGTGTGTGTGTGTGTGTAGGGCATGCCGGAGCAGTGGGCCCGGCTCTTGCAGACATCCAACATCACGAAACTGGAGCAGAAGAAGAACCCTCAGGCCGTCCTCGATGTGTTGAAGTTCTATGACTCAAAAGAAACAACCAACAGCCAGAAGTACATGAGCTTCACAGGTATACACACAGATCTTAGACAAATCTTTTTATTTTGTGAAGCAAAACATAGAAAGTACTGGAACATCAGCATAACTAAACATAGATGGCAGCATCTACTGACAGCTTTATGTTGCTAATAGATTTATATGTGACACATTGGGTGGGAGAAAGAGCTGGAACTTTTTTGAATTGTTGTGCAGAAATCTTCTTCACAATAGTTAAATCAGGATGATAAGGAGAGAGTATAGAAAAAGACAAAGCCATGAATTAACCGAATACAAAATGCAGAAAATGCAAAAGAAAACCCAAACTAGATTTCAGTGATGTGTTGATGCTCCTTCATGTTAGTGTTTTTGTCTTCTAATTTATCATATTTTGTCTACAGATAAAAATGCAGATGCCTACAGCTCCTCCATCACAACGGTGAGAAAACATCTGTCAACACACAGACACAACTGTGTCTGTATCCTGCATGTCTCCCACAGCCACACACACACTGAAATGTAATTCACTTGTGATATCTTTGCATGCCTTTGTTTATCATCAACTATCAGCTGCTCTGAGAGGGATCGGATAGCAGCTAACGGCTTTCTGTTTATTTAGCGCCAAGAGAAGAAATAACATAAGTTTCTGAGCTGCTATTTTAAGAACTTAAGAGGAACTACAGAAAACTCAGTGTGGAGGGGCGGAAAATGTCCGTCAAATTTCCAGAAACTATCTATGGGAAGTTAAGATGGGGAATTTTGGGAATATGGCACAGTATGGACAGTATGGTGGAAATTTTGGGTAATTTAAACAAAACTGAATCCATGTAAAAGAATTAAGTAAAATAATTATTTCATAGAACAAAAAAAACATGAATGAGTAAAATATGACTCATCTCCCCTTGCCCACCCACTCAATCAAAATGTAAAATGCCCCCCTCCAAAAACACAAATTAATAATAACTATTATTGACTTTGAACAGCGATACAACCGGATAAAAAAAATATGTGACGTTACCTGACGCTGTAATAGTGTTCAAGTTGTTAGACACTGCTTGTCTGGATGAAAAATAGGCAACTGGCACTGACAGCATGCACGGATTTAAAGTTTGCTGACATGAAATCAGCACTGAAGAGGATTTTCGGAGGAAAGGGGCCAGGCATGTCAAACGGAATCCAAGTGAATCAGCAGGATGTGCGTGAAACTACCTGCTAAAATAGGACAGACAAAATGTCATGTTGAAGATGGAGTGGTGAAAGTTGATATTCCATTGCTACTGAGCCAAACATCTTTGAAAAAGGCAGGAACCATTTTGGACATGAAAATGATCAAGCTGTGATGTTCAGACAACCTGTGCCTCTTGAATTCACTAGCTCTGGTCACTACTGTGTAGACATCAGAGACAAAGACACTGATAAGAGTCAAGCTGAAGATGAAGTCCTTACAGTAACAAAGAAGATGTCCGCCGATGAGAAACATAAAGTTCTCCTGAAGCTTCATAAGCAGATTGGCCATGCATCTGCTGACTACAGAGGCTCATTCACAATGCAGGAAGTAAAGACAAAGAATGCATTACTATCTTGCAACAAATAGTACATGACTGTGACATATGCAAAAGGTACAGCAAGACAAAGCCAAAGCCTGCTGCTGGTTTGCCCTTGGCCTTGGAGTATAATGAAACAGTAGCAGTGGACCTGCATGAGTTGGAACCAAGCATGTGGTACCTCCATATCATCGACCATTTCACACGTTTTAGCGCTGGAAACATTGTGAAAACAAAAAAGTCCTCTGAAATCGTCAACTCCTTCATACACACATGGATAAGTGTACATGGTCCTCCCCGTAGACTATACAGTGACAATGGTGGAGAGTTCAACAATGAAGAAATGGCAGAAAATTTCAACACTGAGATAAGAACAACAGCTGGATACAGTCCTTGGAGCAATGGACTCCTGGAGAGACACAATCAGACACTCACCGAAATCATTCAGAAGGTGAAACGGCAAAATGGATGTGACTGGCACACTGCTCTTGACTGGGCCCTCATGGCAAAGAACAGTATGGTCAGTGTTCACGGTTACAGCCCACATCAATTGGTATTTGGACAGAATCCTAACCTTCCCTCTGTATTTGTTGATAAACCACCTGCTCTAGAGGGTATCACTGTAAGTGCTAGGGTGGGAGAACACATCAGCTTTACATGCTTCCAGAAAAGCATTCCTCGGAAGCTGAATGCTCAGAAAGGATTATGAGGGCACTTCGCAAACAACACAGACCTACAGATATCACAAAGTGAAAGAAATCATGCTGAGCACAGGTGGTAAAATGTCGCAGGTCGACCCAGCACTCTTTTACTGTCTTGACGAGCAGTTTGAGGTGACTGGAGTACTTGCGTGTCATGTTGATGATTTTCCTTGGGCAGGCTCGCAAAACTTTTCAACAAAGGTGATTCCCCTACTGAAGTCTGCATTCCATGTAGGACGGGAGGAGCATGACAGTTTCTGCTATGTGGGGATGGATTGTACAACAGTTGAGCACAGTTACATTGATAACCTACAACCTCTCCACATGCAACCGGCACGTGCCATACAGCGGGATGCCCCCCTTAATGACAATGAAAAAGAGCGACTTAGGTCTAAAATAGGACAGATCCTATGGGTTGCTAAGCAGACAAGACCAGATGTTATGTTTGACTCATGTAGTTTGGCATCAAATGTGAAAAATGCAACAGAACAGTCTATTCATGAAGTAAACAAAGTCATCCGTAAGCTTAAGTCAGAAAAGGTAACCCTAAAGTTTCAACATTTGGGGAACAATGTTCTTAACATTGTTGTTTTCAGTCATGCTTCTCTTGGTAATCTTCCAGATGGAGGTACACGGGGGGACACTCATTGTTCTTATGGGAGAAAGAGGGAAGTTTTCTCCTCTGTGTTGGCAGTCTAAGAGAATTAGACGTGTGGTACGTAGCACTCTGCAGGAGAAACACTTGCTATGTCAGATGGAATAGACAATGCTATTTTTCTTGCAACTCTTTTTTCTGAGCTCACCACTGGTAATGCTGAACTGAATGCTCCTTCACTGGTCTGTGCGACTGACAATCACTCTCTATTTGACGCCCTTAAGTCAGCAAAACAGGTCACAGAGAAGAGGCTCAGGTTGGAAATAAGCAGCGTTAAGGAGCTCATACAAAGCAAGAAAATCAAGGAGGTGCTCTGGTCAGACACAAAAGCCCAACTCGCTGACTGTCTTACCAAAAAGGGAGCATCCTCTCTGGTGCTATCAAAGGCACTAAGTGAAGGACTGTGGAATCTGTAATGAAGATTTTGTTTGCACTTGCAATCAAAGCACTGAAAATTTTGTTGACATAGTTAATATGAAAGACTTAAACATCGTGTTTATTAGGAATAACAAAAACTTCCTTGACTTTATGTAGCCCATCAGCTCAGATGTGACTTCAATAGTTTTGTGCTTTGGTCTCCATACTCCAGGATTCTACAACTCATCTGTACATGTGATGGAGGAATGTACAGTAGATGTAGGGGCATGGCCTCAGCAGCAGCCCTGCAGTAAGCAGTGTGTGCTGTGTGCTCGAATTAAATTTAGTTGGTTAAATATGTTTAGCGAAGATTATACCACAATATATTTTCCCGAACTACACTAAAGTTCCCTGTTTAGGGCCAACCTTCAATTTTGTAAATTTCCAGTTTATTCCCATGAAAAGTTTCCAACTTGCCAAATTCCCAGAATTATGCAACCCTAATTCTTTTGTTTTTCTACTCTTCAGTTAGTTGCTTAGTTGCAGAGAGTGGATGACTATCAACTGAATTCATATTCAAAATTGTGAGTTTAAAGACATACTAATTTTTCCCATCTAGCGGTGAGGTTCCAACTGAATAGTATTCTTTATGCTGCATTCACGTAGAATTGGGCAGACAGCAGACAGACGACAGCTGCTGCACGGAACAGGATAAACAAACAAGTGGTCTGTTGGAATGGCATTAGGCAAAATGAAACACGTGACAATATGTTGTTATGACAATGTCATATTGTTTATCTCACCCACGTTTTACCGGCCTTCTCTTGTCCACAAAAATGAAATCCGGTTTGCTGTCTGCCTGATTCCATGTGAATGCAGCATGCAAGGATGGATGCAGAATGCAAGGATGGAGGGTGAATGCACCCTCCATCCTTTCTCACACTACACTGTGGTGATGGTTTTCAAACAGATGCCACCTTGATTGTTTCTCCCAGATCCTACCACTCTGGTGTCTCTCCCTGTGAATCAGTGTTTCTGTGGTTACCTTAGGATCACGCTGCCATGGAACATAAACAATGGCGGCACAACATGGCAGCCAGCTCTGAGCCAGACAAATTCCAAGCTCACCAGAACACTTCAGTTTGTAAATGTGGGTAATTACTAAATAATGAAACACATTCTTTTGAATGAAATAATTAATAATGATTTTCGTTATTAGACAACATGAGAAGTTACACAGTGGGGCTTTAATACTGCATGGATCTCCAGCAGGAAAACAACAGTCAGTCAGGATAAATTGGGCTAGGAGCCCTAATACTGCCAGCTACTATATAGCCAGGCAACATCAAAGCTTCTCCAGTGGATTTTCAGAATACAATACTGAGATGGGATGAGATTAAAAAGGCTAAACTGACAGAAAGAAAGAAAGTTAACAAATGCACAACTAAATTTTGTCATCTTAAAAACTGAGTAAGAACAACATTGTCTTAAGTTTTCCACACACTTAAGTGACTACATTGAATATTGTTGGTTGTTAAGGGAGTTACTCTACTGCCTGACAAACCGGAGAGATGCAGTGTTGTTGGGAGTGGGGTTAAAGAGACAGTGACTCAGGTGAGTGAAACAGAAGGGGCTGTAAAGCGGGTGTAATGATGTCACAGTGATGATCAAAGTACACAGTTGTGTTTCTTTTTCTTCTGCTTCTTTTTATCTGCCGTGACTTCTAACATATTAATCAGTGATCTTAAAAGGGAGTGGCCGGGCTGTCTATCCCCTCCTTCCTGCCTGTATGCTAAGCTGAGTTGGTTGTTGTACCTTCAGGCATACCATTCATAGCTTCTTTTCTAACTCAAAGGGTAATATTATATTATATTAAATTATAATTAAAAACCTCGAAAACCTTAAACTACACTTTTTGAAGTTGGCCTCAGGCAGATAACTGTATATGAATATTTAGCTGTCTTACTGTCTGAAATCATAAAGGGGAACCTAGACATTACAGTGCAAGGACCCAGACAGCCCTGGAGCTGTGAGGGATATCATGATATCAGATTTGAAAGAAATGAACTGAATGTATTTGTTCTTCTTTTCATTTAGTTATTAATGTTCAATGAAAAAAATAATCAAGTGATCTGTATGAGCATTTCCAATATAGCACTACACACACACACACACAGACTGAGGGTGAAAATAAAGTGGAAGAGGTGGAAGTCATAATCACCGCCCCACCCACCCACCCCTGTCTCTCTCTCTTGCTCTCTTTCCCTCCCTCTCGCTCTCTTCCTGTCTGTATTGTGAATCAGCATCTTTTCCTCCTTTCACATATCACTGTCTCTGTAGGTTGGCTGTTTGCTGAGCATCACACTATGAGAGACACTGACATAGAGAAGAGGAGATGGAAGGAGAGGAGGATGTGTGACTAGCCAGGCATGACCAGTGTTTTCAGACATCAATAGTGATGATGACAGATGGAAAACAGAGAGCGAGACAAAGGAGAGGAGGTTAAAAACAAGCAGAGCAAGCTGGAGATGAGCAGGAGAGCCCCTCTGCCTGTAGAAGGAGGGACAGTCACTGTGGTAGTATGATGGTTCTTGTGTCTCTGTTAGCACATGTGACAATGAGGTTCTCCCCCTCTGACATCACGCAGATCGCTAAGGCTGTGTCTGAGACGCCTGCCATAGCAACCGTTTCTGAGGATGAGGATGAAGATGAGGCTGAGCCACCACCAGTGATTGCCCCCCGACCAGAACACACCAAATCAGTAAGGACAAACACACACACACACTGATGCCACTGGTACTCAATATGAATATCAATATAAATTCCTTTATTAATCTCCGAAGGGAAACTAATTCAATAGTAGCAATGAGTGTGTCTATGAAGGTAAACACACTATTCTGATTAATGTTGTTTAAATACTTATTTTAGAGAATAACACAAAAAAAATGGGGACAAAAATTTTAGTGTTCACTTGACCTAAAATGATATGACTGAACAAACAGACAAACAAACCAAAAAGAACAAAACAAACAACAACATTAAATGTCTGATTATAGGTGTAATTATGTATATGTAAATAGATTGAGATTATAAAATGCAAAGACAGAGAAAGTCTCATGTTGTGTGAGACACAAACATTCAATGATGATTCACAGTAAGAATGCTTATGTCATCACAACAGCCCCAGCTGAATCACTTACTGATATCTATCTTTAAACTTTGAACAGGTCTGCCCCACCTCTCTAATAAGACTATAAAGACTGTGTGTGTGTGTGTGTGTGTGTGTCACACAGAGAGAGATGCAGCCACAGGGGAGAACTGAGATTTTTATTTAGAAACAGTCTTTCAAAGCAGCTCTTTGTTCTCTGCTAGGTTAGCTCAGGAGTGCATACACACAATCTGCAAAGCCTCACTATCTCTATCCAGAGTAAACAAGCACATTTCCTACAGAGCCTCTGCTGTATTGCCGTCATTAGGGACCCTCATTCTGCTTGTTTACACTGACCCCACCAAAGCTGTCCTCATGACACCTCACTGTTGCAGCCTGCTGGCAGAGTTGGCATCTGTGCCATGATATCAGTTGATCTTGCTCGGCAGAGCAGCTTTAGGCATAAATGCATAACAACAGTAAATGAAGTGTGCCAACTCGAAAGCTGCAATGTCCAGGTATTTTTTCCATCACGTCAGTAAAAGTTGATTTATGTACAGATAATGTTGCTGCTGCTGCTGCTATCATTATTATCATTGTTGTACATGTGGTACATTCTAGAAGTAATAACTTATGCATTCTCAAAGGGTCAAACAAGAAAAAATGCACTGAAACAAAATAAGTCCAAAGCCAACCATTTTTTATCGAAATGTTCTTATATACATTTACAAAAGCAACCAACACTAAATACAATAAAATAAAATCATGCTAACACCTCTTTATATCTGTGACTAAAGTACAGTAAAAGCGTTTTAATTTACAGCACCCACATAGAGGCCTCTAACATAAAGGAAGACAATGAGAAGGGAGCAATAGTTCAAAAGCTCCCAGGTGTGTGAGTATATTCTGATATTCACAACAGAAAAAAAAATTATTAATTAAAGCTGCAGGCATTTTTGGACAAAATTAGGCAATTCTGAGCAAAAAGGGACAAAATAGGAAGACAACAAGAACATCAGCATTACATCATCCATTGTGCATTAGCTGAGGCTTGTATCCACAACCTCTGATACTAAGAACCATCCCCTAACTAGTGTGTGGCTTCACAAATGGACTAAGTCAGTCACAATGGTGACAGCAGCTGTCAAGGCAGATTTCAATTCATTGTCAAAATGTCAAAAATTCTGGTATCAAGACAAAAATCTGAAAATACATGTATTGCATTTTGACAGCTTGAAGATGTTGGTCATTTGTTTTTAACAATAAGTGATTTTGCTGTAAAAACCTGATGTTTAAAATGCCATTCTTACATGAGAGTAAGATGACAGTCTTACACAGTCTTTCACTGACTGCAGTTGTTCCCATGAGAGCAGAATTGAAAATGTTTTCAAAAATTCAGTTTTTGAAATAAAATTCTGATATTTGCCAAACTTCATCTATTGTGACTCCAAAATATTGTCAGTTTTTTTCAGGAACATTGAAACTGTATTTATCAAGAATTGCCTGGTATATGTTTACAGTACTGTTTACAGTCAAACATTTTCATGCACTGTAGGCTCAATTTTTCAAATATGAAAAAGACTAGTGGTATTTTTGTGGAGGACAGTCTGAAAATGCAGTGTAGCAAGTTTGGTGTCAATTGAGCAAAAACTGTGGGACAAGAAAGGTTTAATACAGAAACAGAAAAAAAGACAGTGTGAGGACTGATTCATAATTTGCAAATAAGCAGCCTGCGATCAGTCCATTTTGCGCAGAAGTAGAATCATATGACTTCTGTCACAGTGTTGAACATGTGTTATTCTTTCAGATATACACTCGCTCAGTGATTGAGCCCCTTCCTCCTCCGACCAAAGATGCTGCAACCTCCCCTATCTCCCCTCCAACTGCTGCAGTGGCTGCCGTCACCCCTGCCCCCTCCTCGGAAGGAGCTCCCAGTAGCCCTCCAAGTGCGAACCCTGCCCCTGGGCCCTCCTTGCCCCGCCCCCAGGACAAAACCAGGAAGAAGAAGATGTCAGATGAGGAAATCCTGGAGAAACTACGTAAGTCCCAATCATACATACAACAAACACACGCACACACACACGAAACACTGATTTGAAAAGCTTAAAAATACCCTAGGTCATATTTATGCTTCTGAATCTTATATATTTCTATCACAGAAGTAATTCCTAAGGTCTTTTCACCTTTAAAGTCATATTGTCATTAGTTCAGTAAATGGTAAATGGTAAATGGACTCACCCATTACTCTTTCAGCACAAAGCAAGTTTATAAAGACATGGTTCTCCTAGTTAGCTGGCCTGGACAGAGCCCTGAGCTCAGCCCCATTCAACACATTTGTATGATCTGGAAGGTAGACAGAAAGCCACACCTCATCACCCTATAGCAGTGCTGGGGTCTTGTGGCTGAACAGGGAGCACATCCCTGCAGCCAGGTTCCAAAGCTGAAACCTGAAACCTGGAACCTGAAACCAAAACAGTGAGAACACATGTGGCTGTAATGTTTTGGAATGTGATTGTAATGATGTGTCAAACTAGCTTAAACAAACATTACACACCAATTCTCAACTGAACTACAAAACAATGCACACTCTGCAGACAGAGAAGGACCTCCATACAACATCAGTACCTCAGACATTTGACATCAGCTGCTGATGTTACCTGCTTGTTTTGTGCTACGACATGGGGGGCAATAGACCACGTAGACAGACCACTGTTTAATTTTAATAAGATGGATTTTCATTTTCTCTTGTGAGACTCTTTTTTTTTTAACAGAGGCACATATTCCAGAACTTATTTTTATATTTTTCCCATATGTCAGAAATAGAATATTGTTTGTTCTGTCACTGGTGATTTGGTACATAAATAGTTATCACTAAAAAGACTGCTGCAGTGTTTATACTAGGCAAGGCAAGGCAAGGCAAGGCAAGGCAATTTTATTTGCTACTGTTAGTTCAGTGAGGACAGGAGACTACATATGCTAATTTTAGTCTCATTTCATCATGTTGTCTTGATCTGCACACAGAGCTTCCCTCAGAGTGCAGGCTTTGGATTTATTTTCGGCTTAACTCAGGTTGGTGTTGATTTCAGCAAATCGTTTCTTGTGTCTGCTGCCACAGCTAACAGACACAACAAGAGCATGAGCAACAAGAGCGCTTACAGGGGGATGGTGTGTTTCTCTGAAATCAACTGCTGATGGAAAAGTATTGAGACTCAGTGTTGCACAGGCCTGTGGGAACTCTCTCTTCCTGAAGCTTCTGACTGTGGTAGTGATTGTGGCTTCAAGATCACCAGGGTAATAATAAGAATAAATGAATGACATATACTGGGATGAAGTTGTAGGAACATGATAATCAAAGTTCATTACACTGCAGATGCCAGGTGAAAACACAGTTGAATGTTGTTCATAAATAGCCATGGTGACACATTTAGATTTTTGAAAAGAATAAATTAAAAAATATAAATATAATACATTATATGTGTATGTGTATGTGTATGTGTATGTGTATATGTATATGTGTATGTGTGTGTGTGTGTGTGTGTATGTATTTCAAAAATCTAAATGTGTCACCATGGCACACGATGATATGTTTCTAATTGAAGAAACACTCATATATGGAGAGAGCAATTTATTTACTATTCCTTCATGCAATAGGAGAAATTAAAGTATATGTAAGAGAAACATAAACACTTGAAACTTTCAAGTCCTCTTTTGAGAACTGTTGACAAACATTGGCCCACTAACTAATATCAAATGATGTGGAATTCCTCATGAAGAAAGAATGTATTGTTTAGAAGTCTGCACAGACTGAAATTCATGTATGAATACTACAGAAGATATAACAGAAAGCCTAAATCTAATCTCTTCCGCACTATGAAATATGTTGTTTTGTGTTTGTAACCCAAGAATTAAGCATATATATTTTCTAAACCATGTCCCACGCCTGTCCAGATGTGCTCAGGTGCTCTGCTGGTAAGCCCAGGATTCTCCCTGTTTGCCTGTCACTCTGACAGACCTGATAATCACTGTCCCCACTGTCCAATCCTCACATTTGATTGGTCATCCTCTTCTCTCTCCATTGCTCAGTCTCCTGCGGTTCCATTCGGACTTGAAGTTTTGTTCTCTAATCAGCTTCCTACTGTGGACTCTGATTACTGAACTGTAGATAGGTCTTTCTTTCTTTCTTTCTTTCTTTTCATTTCTCTCCATTTTTTGCTGACCTGTTTAGCATCTGTCTCATCCCTTGTTCTCTCTCTCTCTCTGTCTTTTCTTCCATCTGTTGTTCCTGTCCCCTCTCTCTCTGTCTCCTAGTCAGCATGCTGCATTGACCTGAGGGTGATGAACATACAGTAGAATTAGGATGGATAGAAAGACACCTGACACTTCTATCCATTCAGATTCAGTTAGACTGCAAAATGAACAGCTGTGGATCATAGGTCTGGAGTGTTGTTTTTGCTCCTTCCTGCTCATTGCTGTTTTTCACTGCTTGACCCTTTGTTTCTCTCTTTCTCAGGGACAATTGTAAGTGTTGGAGACCCTAAGAAGAAATATACACGCTTTGAGAAGATTGGACAGGGGTAAGTGATAAATCTAATAAGCCTTCTGTGATTGGTCCACTCAGTCAGTGTGAATATTAAGTTTATTGCCATTGTTCATCAGGGACCAATGTCACTGTGTTCTTTAATGATTTTACAGTTTCAAACTGTGAGGGGAAAAAAAGCCAGTGGCATAGTTGGAAATGTATTGTGTCGATCTCCCACGGTCCTAACTCTAATATATACAAGATAAAACAACAACAACCACAGGGTTAGGTTAGGGCCTACCCATATGGAGTCACATGGTTCATCCTGGGCATCACATTAGGCATCACACACTTTTAAGAAATGAACCAATAAGCGGTGGAAACTGGCATGCAGTTCAGTGTTGACCTGGAGGTCTTGTGCTGTGTGTTGTCAGGGCATCTGGGACAGTGTACACAGCTATCGACATCGCTACAGGACAGGAGGTAGGCTTCCTATGATCACCCTCACAAACCCATCTGTCTGTCTTTTCCTGTACCCCCCCTGATTTCTTCAGTCTCTCTGAACTCAGTTTGCATCCCTCTGTGTGACTCTCCAGTGAAAAGTAAAACCTTTCCCTTTTTATCTAAGGTTGCCATTAAACAGATGAACCTGCAGCAGCAGCCAAAGAAAGAACTGATCATCAATGAGATTCTGGTGATGAGGGAAAACAAAAACCCAAATATCGTCAACTACCTGGACAGGTTAGACACACACACTGCTTTGATTGTGTGATATTATTAAAGTTTATTAGTGGTGGGACTTTAATTAATATTTGACACAAGATGCAACATTTCTCAATTCAAACTGATTTTGTTAGATTAATCACTCAATAGACATACCTACATACAGTATGTATGTACCTTTTGAAAGTCATCATACCCTTCCAAAATCTTAGGCTTTTGTTATTATACTCTTCTCATCGTGTGGAGACACAATTTCACAGCAAGCAAGTGCGCGAGTCAGGAATCATCTTAGTTGTTGTCTTTAATAAGATGCCGTAGATGCACTCAAGCAACAGAGTGAAACTGTAGAAAAAATAACAAAAATACAGTACATAAACAACTTAACCATACTAGAGCTGTTCACTGACAGTGTGGCTTATTACTGTATGAATCATTCAAATTATGAATTTTTAAGTCAGCCAAGGTATATGATTTTCTAAAATAAATCAATTTAAATTATAACTAGAAAATGCGGGTAAAACAAAGCTGAATTAGCTGAAGAAACAGCTGAAGTAATATTGAAAAGGCTGACGCTAAAGCTAAGTATAACTTGCACCAGTGCTAAAATAGCTGAAGCAATAAGTGAGAATAGATTAAGAAGTAGTACTTGGAAGAAGGAGGCTGATTTTGTATGAAATGGTTGGAAATTAAACTGATAGAAAGAGGAAAGGAGAGGAGAATAGAAACATGAATGAGAGAATAGAGGAGAGGAGCATAAAGGAGATGAGAAAAGGAGAGGAGAATAGCAGAGAGGAGGAGAGGAGAAGAAGAGGAAAGGAGAGGAGAATAGAGACATGAATGAGAGAATAGAGGAGAGGAGAAGAAAGGAGACGAGAGGAGATGAGAAGGAGAATAGAGAAGAGGATAAGGAGGGGAGAGAAGGACAGGAGAAGGAGAGGAAAGGAGAGAAGAATAGAGGATAAGCATGAAAAAACATTGAAGCCTAGCTCTCTCAGATATATAAATATATATAATACACTGACAGCTTAAAACATTGTTAAGCATATATTAACAGAGATGAAGCAATATCTGAAGAGTAAAAGTAGAACTTGTAAGCAGGAGGCTGAATGAAGAGGCTCAGAAATGCCTGGATTGTTAAAGATAAGCGTAACATAATGTGAGAAAATCTATATAAGTTACATATAAATAAAAAAATAAGAAACTCTTAAAATGGTTGAGGAATGAGCTGAATTGTTGGAATAATGAGAAAAAGTTTAAATCCTTCAAAGTAAAATGTAAGGGTTGAAGAGGTGGAAAAGACAAAGGTCAGGACAAGAAGAAGCTCCAAATCCTGAAATCTCCATTAGGAGAACAAACTGATGTGTATGAAATGGAAATAAACTGTTGATGAGATGTTGAGATGTTTAAACACTCCTCTCAAAGGTTTAAAATCATTGAGAGGCTGATTAGAGAGAGGGAGAAAGAGAGAGAGAGAGAGAGAGAATGTGTGTGTGAGAGAGAGAGTGAGACAGAGAGAGAGAGAGTGTGTGTGTGTGTCTGTGTCTGTGTTTAAGTGAGAGAGAGATTGAGAGAGGGGAGAGAGAGAGAGAGAGAGAGAGAAAGTGTGTGTGTGTGTGTGTGTGTAAGTGAGAGAGAGAGAGAGTAAGAGAGAGGGGGAGAGAGAGAGAGTCTTTGTGTGTGTGTGTGTGTGTGTGCATGTGCTTAGAGGTTGCCATGGTGACTTTAACTACTTGATGAGAAAGGGGTCCATGAACCCCTCAAACTGCTCCAATTTCAGACAAATCTGTACCTAATGTTAGTGAAAACTTTGTATGTTTGGATCCATAAGACCTTCCTGAACGCAAGCATGTCTTTTTGGTGTTTCTAGAGTAAAAATTGTTGAAAATATCGCGAGTTAGAGACAGGCAACATTTCTGCTTTTCTCCAAAAATCAGCTCCTACTTTTATATGGGAGTGAATGAGCAGCAGGGAGGCACCAGGCTGCACGGAGAGGCCCACAATTCAAATTCTGTAAGTCTCTCGGCTTTTTTGAGCACATTGTGAGAGCTAGAACAAGTTTGACTACAACTGTGGAGAAAATCATGTGTGTACAGTTTAATTTGTGGCCAGGAGGACGAGAGAAAGAGAAAAGTTTCAGACGATTTTTAGACTCTCTCCCACTCTAGCTGATGATGTCACCCACTCTAGCCCTGAACATTCCGCGCAATACACACCCATTATAAACTTGAATTTTCTCCAAAATTTCAATGATTTTTAAACTGTCAGAAATCAGAAACTGTTGAAGATATCAATAAACTGAATAAGAGATTAATAGTTGAAACTTTTGTGAACGTTTTAAAGGTTGAATGAAGTCTGTAGCTGAAAGTATGCTTAAGCAGTTGAAGTTCAAAGAAGCAGAAGAAGCAGAAGAGTTTGAAGACCGTTTCAATGCATTTCTATGGAAAAAAAAATCAGAAAAAGTTAAATATTTTAAAAAGTATAAATAGTATGAAAAAGTTGAATAGAAGCATAAATGTCCAAAAAAAGGTGCACGTTTTGATATATGAATTGTTGAAATAGCACAAAGTATGAAGGAGTAGAAGAACTGCAAAAAACGGCAGAAGTAGCAAGAATAACTAGAAAAAGCATTCCCAGGAAGGGAATGCGGGTGAATGCTGAAAGCAGCTGAATGACATTGCTGAAGCAATGCTGAATGAGCTAAAGAAATTGTTAAAACAAAGCTGAATTAGCTGAAGAAACAGCTGAAGTAATATTGAAAAGGCTGACGCCAAAGCTGAAGTGTATAACTTGCACCAGTGCTAAAATACCTGAAGCAATAAGTGAGAATAGATTAAAAAGTAGTACTCGGAAGAAGGAGGCTGATTTTGTATGAAATGGTTGGCAATTACTTGAATTGTTGAAGATTAGTATGAAGAGTAGGTTAGCTGAAGAAAAGTCTGAGTGATAAATGAGAAATCTATATAAGTTACATATAAATAAAAAATAAGAACTCTTAAAATGGTTGAGGAATGAGCTGAATTGTTGGAAATAATGAGAAAAAGTTTAAATCCTTCAAAGTAAAATGTAAGGGTTGAAGAGGTGGAAAAGCCAAAAGTCAGGACAAGAAGAAGCTCCAAATCCTGAAATCTCCATTAGGAGAACAAACTGATGTGTATGAAATAGAAATAAAGTGTTGATGAGATGTTTAAACACTCCCCTCAAAGGTTTAAAATCATTGAGAGGCTGATTAGAGAGAGAGAGAGAGAGAGAGAGAGAGAGAGAAAGAAAGAGAAAGAGAGAATGTGTGTGTGTGTGTGTGTGTGTGAGAGAGTGAGACAGAGAGAGAGAGAGTGTGTGTCTGTGTCTGTGTTTAAGTGAGATACAGAGTAAGAGAGAGGGGGAGAGAGAGAGAGAGAAAGTGTGTGTGTGTGTGTCTAAGTGAGAGAGGAGAGAGTAAGGGGGGGGGAAGTGTGTGTGTGTGTCTCTGTGTGTGTGTTTAAGTGAGAGAGAGAGTAAGAGAGAGGGGGAGAGAGAGAGAGGGAGAGAGTGTGTGTGTGTGTGTGGGTGCATGTGCTCAGAGGTTGCCATGGTGACTTTAACTACTTGACGAGAAAGGGGTCCATGAACCCTTAAAACTGCTCCAATTTCAGACAAATCTCTACCTAATATGAGTGAAAACTTTATATGTTTGGATCCGTAAGACCTTCCTGAACGCAAGCATGTCTTTTTGGTGTTTCTAGAGTAAAAATTGTTGAAGATATCGCGAGTTAGAAACAGGCAACATTTCTGCTTTTCTCCAAAAATCAGCTCCTACTTTTGTATGGGAGTGAATGAGCAGCAGGGAGGCACCAGGCTGCACTGAGAGGCCCACAATTCAAATTCTGTAAATCTCTCTGCTTTTTTGAGCACATTGTGAGAGCCAGAACAAGTTGGACTACAACTGTGGAGAAAATCATGTGTGTACAGTTTAATTTGTGGCCAGGAGGACGAGAGAAAGAGAAAAGTTTCAGACGATTTTTAGACTCTCTCCCACTCTAGCTGATGATGTCACCCACTCTAGCCCTGAACATTCCGCGCAATACACACCCATTATAAACTTGAATTTTCTCCAAAATTTGAATGATTTTTAAACTGTCAGAAATCAGAAAGTGTTGAAGATATCAATAAACTGAATAAGAGATTAATAGTTGAAAATTTTGTGAACGTTTTAAAGGTTGAATGAAGTCTGTAGCTGAAAGTATGCTGAAGCAGTTGAAGTTCAAAGAAGCAGAAGAAGCAGAAGAGTTTGAAGACCGTTTCAATGCATTTCTATGGAAAAAAAAAGTAAGAAAAAGTTAAATATTTTAAAAAGTATAAATAGTATTAAAGAGAAAAATAAAAGCACAACTATCCAGAAAAAAGCGCACGTTTTGATATATGAATTGTTGAAATAGCACAAAGTATGAAGGGCTAGTTACACAGACAAAAACGGCAGAATCTGAAAGAATAATAATAATAATAATAAGAATAAAGATTTGAAGAACAATAGTGTGAATGCTTTCAGCATTCACCCTAAAAAGCATTCCCAGGAAGGGAATGCGGGTGAATGCTGAAAGCAGTTGAATGACATTGCTGAAGCAATGCTGAATGAGCTGAAGAAATTGTTAAAACAAAGCTGAAATAGCTGAAGAAACAGCTGAAGTAATATTGAAAAGGTTGACGCTAAAGCTAAAGTGTATAACTTGCACCAGTGCTAAAATAGCTGAAGCAGTAAGTGAGAATAGATTAAGAAGTAGTACTCAGAAGAAGGAGGCTGATTTTGTATGAAGTGGTTGGAAATTAAACTGATAGAAATAAAAACTAAAAATTAAACTGATAGAAAGAGGAAAGGAGAGGAGAATAGAGACATGAATGAGAGAATAGAGGAGAGAGGAAGAAAAGAGATGAGAGAAGATGAGAAGGAGAATAGAGAAGAGGATAAGGAGGGGAGAGAAGGACAGGAGAAGGAGAGGAAAGGAGAGGAGAAAGAGGAGAGGAGAATAGAGGATAAGCATGAAAAAACATTGAAGCCTAGCTCTCTCAGATATATAAATATATATAAGACACTGACAGCTTGAAAACATTGTTAAGCATATATTAACAGAGATGAAGCAATATCTGAAGAGTAAAAGTAGAACTTGTAAGCAGGAGGCTGAATGAAGAGGCTCAGAAATGCCTGGATTGTTAAAGATAAGCGTAACATAATGTGAGAAAATCTATATAAGTTACATATAAATAAAAAAATAAGAAACTCTTAAAATTGTTGAGGAATGAGCTGAATTGTTGGAAATAATGAGAAAAAGTTTAAATCCTTCAAAGTAAAATGTAAGGGTTGAAGAGGTGGAAAAGCCAAAGGTCAGGACAAGAAGAAGCTCCAAATCCTGAACTCTCCATTAGGAGAACAAACTGATGTGTATGAAATGGAAATAAACTGTTGATGAGATGTTTAAACACTCCCCTCAAAGGTTTAAAATCATTGAGAGGCTGATTAGAGAGAGAGAGAGAGAGAAAGAGAGAGAGAGAGAGAATGTGTGTGTGTGTGTGTGTGAGAGTGAGACAGAGAGAGAGAGAGAGTGTGTCTGTGTGTGTTTCAGTGAGAGAGAGAGTAAGAAAGAGGGGGGGAGAGAGAAAGTGTGTGTGTGTTTAAGTGAGAGAGAGAGTAAGAGAGAGGGAGAGAGAGAGAGAAAGTGTGTGTGTGTGTAAGTTAGAGAGAGAGAGTAAGACGGGGGAGAGAGAGAGAGTCTTTGTGTGTGTGTGTGTGTGTCTAAGTGAGAGAGAGAGTAAGAGAGAGGGGGAGAGAGAGAGAGTCTGTGTGTGTGTGTGTGTGTGTGTGTGTGTGTGTGTGCATATGCTCAGAGGTTGCCATGGTGACTTTAACTACTTGATGAGAAAGGGCTCCATGAACCCCTCAAACTGCTCCAATCTGACACAAATCTGTACCTAATATGAGCGAAAACTTTATATGTTTGGATCTATAAGACCTTCCTGAACGCAACCATGTCCTTTTGGTGTTTCTAGAGTAAAAATTGTTGAAGATATCGCGAGTTAGAAACAGGCAACATTTCTGCTTTTCTCCAAAAATCAGCTCCTACTTTTGTATGGGAGTGAATGAGCAGCAGGGAGGCACCAGGCTGCACTGAGAGGCCCACAATTCAAATTCTGTAAGTCTCTCTGCTTTTTTGAGCACATTGTGAGAGCTAGAACAAGTTTGACTACAACTGTGGAGAAAATCATGTGTGTACAGTTTAATTTGTGGCCGGGAGGACGAGAGAAAGAGAAAAGTTTCAGACAATTTTTAGACTCTCTCCCACTCTAGCTGATGATGTCACCCACTCTAGCCCTGAACATTCCGCGCAATACACACCCATTATAAACTTGAATTTTCTCCAAAATTTCAATGATTTTTAAACTGTCAGAAATCAGAAACTGTTGAAGATAGCAATAAGCTGAATAATCGATCAATAGTTCAAACTTTTGTGAACGTTTTAAAGGTTGAATGAAGTCTGTAGCTGAAAGTATGCTGAAGTAGTTGAAGTTCAAAGAAGCAGAAGAAGCAGAAGAGTTTGAAGACTGTTTCAATGCATTTCTATGGAAAAAAAAATCAGAAAAAGTGAAATATTTTAAAAAGTATAAATAGTATTAAAGAGAAAAATAATAGCACACCTATCCAGAAAAAGGCGCACGTTTTGATATATGAATTGTTGAAATAGCACAAAGTATGAAGGACTAGTTTGTTTCCGAAAAAGGGAAGAATCTGACAGAATAACTAGAAAAAGCATTCCCAGGAAGGGAATGCGGGTGAATGCTGAAAGCAGCTGAATGAAATTGCTGAATGAGCTGAAGAAATTGTTAAAACAAAGCTGAATTAGCTGAAGAAACAGCTGAAGTAATATTGAAAAGGCTGACGCCAAAGCTGAAGTGTATAACTTGTACCAGTGCTAAAATAGCTGAAGCAATAAGTGAGAATAGATTAAAAAGTAGTACTCGGAAGAAGGAGGCTGATTTTGTATGAAATGGTTGGAAATTAAACTGATAGAATTTAAATTGATAGAAAGAGGAAAGGAGAGGAGAATAGAGACATGAATGAGAGAATAGAGGAGAGGAGAAGAAAGGAGACGAGAGGAGATGAGAAGGAGAATAGAGAAGAGGATAAGGAGGGGAGAGAAGGACAGGAGAAGGAGAGGAAAGGAGAGAAGAATAAAGGATAAGCATGAAAAAACATTGAAGCCTAGCTCTCTCAGATATATAAATATATATAATACACTGACAGCTTGAAAACATTGTTAAGCATATATTAACAGAGATGAAGCAATATCTCAAGAGTAAAAGTAGAACTTGTAAGCAGGAGGCTGAATGAAGAGGCTCAGAAATGCCTGGATTGTTAAAGATAAGCGTTAAACATTGTTAGAAAATCTATAAAAGTTACATATAAATAAAAAATAAGAACTCTTAAAATGGTTGAGGAATGGGCTGAATTGTTGGAAATACTGAGAAAAAGTTTAAATCCTTCAAAGTAAAATGTAAGGGTTGAAGAGGTGGAAAAGCCAAAAGTCAGGACAAGAAGAAGCTCCAAATCCTGAAATCTCCATTAGGAGAACAAACTGATGTGTATGAAATAGAAAGAAAGTGTTGATGAGATGTTTAAACACTCCCCTCAAAGATTTAAAGCATAGGTGTCAAACTCATTCCACAAAGGGCCATGTGGCTGCAGGTTTTTGTTCCAACCGATCAAGAGCACACAGTTTGACCAATCAGCTGTCTGAAGACTGAGATCAGTTGATTAACTGATTCAAGTCTGGTGTGTTGCTGCTTGGTTGGAACAAAAACCTGCAGCCACTCGGCCCTTTGTGGAATGAGTTTGACACCCTGATTTAAAGTCATTGAGAGGCTGATTATAGAGAGAGAGAGAGAGAGAGAAAGAGAGAGAGAATGTGTGTGTGTGTGTGTGTGTGTGTGTAAGTGAGAGAGAGAGAGAGAGTAAGAGAGAGGGGGAGAGAGAGAGAGAGAGTGTGTGTGTGTGTGTGGGTGCAGGTGCTCAGAGATTGCCATGGTGACTTTAACTACTTGATGAGAAAGGGGTCCATGCACCCCTCAAACTGCTCCAATTTTAGACAAATCTGTACCTACTATGAGTGAAAACTTTATATGTTTGGATCCATAAGACCTTCCTGAATGCAAACATGTCTTTTTGGTGTTTCTAGAGTAAAAATTGTTGGAAATATCGCGAGTTAGAAACAGGCAGCATTTCTGCTTTTCTCCAAAAATCAGCTCCTACTTTTGCATGGGAGTGAATGAGCAGCAGGGAGGCACCAGGCTGCACTGAGAGGCCCACAATTCAAATTCTGTAAGTCTCTCTGCTTTTTGAGCACATTGTGAGAGCTAGAACAAGTTTGACTACAACTGTGGAGAAAATCATGTGTGTACAGTTTAATTTGTGGCCAGGAGGACGAGAGAAAGAGAAAAGTTTCAGACGATTTTTAGACTCTCTCCCACTCTAGCTGATGATGTCACCCACTCTAGCCCTGAACATTCCGCGCAATACACACCCATTATAAACTTGAATTTTCTCCAAAATTTCAATGATTTTTAAACTGTCAGAAATCAGAAACTGTTGAAGATATCAATAAGCTGAATCATCGATCAATAGTTCAAACTTTTGTGAACGTTTTAAAAGTTGAATGAAGTCTGTAGCTGAAAGTATGCTGAAGTTGTTGAAGTTCAAAGAAGCAGAAGAAGCAGAAGAGTTTGAAGACCGTTTCAATGCATTTCTATGGAAAAAAAAAAGTGAGAAAAAGTTAAATATTTTAAAAAGTATAAATAGTATTAAAGAGAAAAATAATAGCACAACTATCCAGAAAAAGGCGCACGTTTTGATATATGAATTGTTGAAATAGCACAAAGTATGAAGGACTAGTTACACAGACAAAAACGGCAGAATCTGAAAGAATAATAATAAGTATAAAGAAAATGGCCGACAGGAAGAACAATAGTGTGAATGCTTTCAGCATTCACCCTAATAATAAGTAGTAAAGAGAAAAAAATGGCCGACCGGAACAACAATAGTGTGAATGCTTTCAGCATTCACCCTAATAATAAGTATAAAGATTTGAAGAACAATAGTGTGAATGCTTTCAGCATTCACCCTAACTAGAAAAAGCATTCCCAGGAAGGGAATGCGGGTGAATGCTGAAAGCAGCTGAATGACATTGCTGAAGCAATACTGAATGAGCTGAAGAAATTGTTAAAACAAAGCTGAATTAGCTGAAGAAACAGCTGAAGTAATATTGAAAAGACTGACGCTAAAGCTGAAGTGTACAACTTGCACCAGTGCTAAAATAGCTGAAGCAATAAGCGAGAATAGATTAAAAAGTAGAACCTGTAAGAAGGAGGCAGATTTTGTATGAAATGGTTGGCAATTTCTTGAATTGTTGAAGATTAGTATGAAAAGTAGGTTAACTGATGAAATTGCTGAAGTGAATGAATATGTTTAGAGGGGCTAAAAGCAGTAGAAACGAGAATAAAATGTAGTAAAAATTGAAAATTTAAGTGTAACGGTTTGAAGATTTGAAGTCAACTCAAATATATCGGAAACTGACAGCAGAAGAACATTGTAAGAAATAGAAATGGTCAAGGTGTTGGATGAAATATAAACACATAGGTTAGAAAAAAGAAAGTCTTGGTGGGCAATGTCACTGAAAATGTTTTTAATAGTATAAAATATGTTTCAATTAGTCAACATGTGGCGAATAATAGAGATATTAGGATTTTGAATTTAGTGAACCAACAAAGTAAATCTTGTCAATGAAACATAAAAACAAATTTACATACATACATGCAAATCATAATACATTTTTAAAAATTTGTATGAAGTCTGAAACAAACATAACTTGAATATCCATTTGACAAAACAGTCACCTTTCTGCAGTTAAAAACAATGAACAGTTTTTGACACAAGGGGTTGTAAAAGTTAGTTCAGAGAAAGCAAGCTCATTTGAGACCCAAGGTTTACATAGTGACATGAAACTGACTTTAGTGTGAACCATACAGCACATAGTGAGCTCACCTGTGTCTAATATAAGAGGTAGTCAGGTTTAGTTATAATTTTGTAGGAGGAAAAGATTAAATGAAAAGGAAATGGTAAAATAATGAAAATAAAAAAAAAGTTATTGGGATAGGGGCCAACAGTAAAAAGAAAGGTATTATAAATTGGTGTGCTAGTCAAAATAAACAATAAAATAAAAGTGAGTGTGTGTGATGGGTGGGTGGAGGACATGCTAAACAAGCTACATTTTTTCAATGTAGTGGCAAAGGGGCACAATGTGTCAGGACACCAATGACAACAAGTCCACTCTTGCATGAATTCTATGCACTTCGAGTGGATAAGAGGATAAATAACGGATGGATAAAGACATAAATCACAATATCAGTGGCTTACAGACTTGTTCAGCCACATCACCCAAGGCTTTTCACATGTTGATTAGATAAGGCTAAAGTCATTAGTCGTGAGCAGTTATAACAATAATAGCTCATGACTCCAACCCCAGTGGAGCCTGACTGACATTCATGCCATCAAAATTTAAAATTCAGTTGTGTGTTATTCCACACAAGGTGATATTTATTTATTTCATTTAGTTTATTAGTTAAGTAAATATGCCGGATTCTAGCCATAGGCTAATTTCCATCCGTAGTCCCTTGGAAACTAAGTATTTAAAATATTTCAAATCAAGTCAAAGACTTGAGGTGAAAGGAGTAGCATAGGAACAATCACATCATTGGATGTGGTCCATGTCATTAACTTAACTTTGGTTTCACACATTCAACTTGTGCTTTATGATCATGTCTCTACACTGGGATTTACATTAGTCCTAGGCTAAGTGTGCACATGTGAAGAACCTTTCACCTACCAGCTGAAACCCCACAGTACTGATTGTTATTTTCAAAGTATTTACTCTCCTCTATGTCAGTTAGTTCACTTGGATCTTGCAAATGCAAGAACTGACCTGTTTACCCTGCCTGTCTGTTTCCTCTACCTGGTGTAGAGGAACAGAAAAAGAGGCTGGGAGGAAAGGGTGAAATGAAAAGGAAACAAATACATTTTAGAAATTAATATTAATATGTATTGTTTAGAAGAGGTCAACAGACAGTCCTTTAAGTTCTCTTTAAGTTAAGTTTAACTTCTTTAAGTTGGTGTTGTGCAAGAAAACTTGATTTAAATAAGAAAGAAAACTTAATTTATATTTAAAAAAAAAAAAGAAAACTTAAGTTACTAATCTCTGGTTTGGGCTTGACTGATAAAATTGTAAGGTGTCCTTTTTGCAGTAAAATGATGACTTAAAAGAAGTGTGGTGTTAAGAAAGAATGCTTAATTTGTAAAAATGAAAGAAAGAAAGAGCAAAAGAAAGAAAGAAAGAAAACTTACTCTATAAAAAAGAAAGAAAACTTAAATTACTAATCTCTGGGGTGGGATTGACAGATAAAATTTTAAGGTGTCCTTGTTGTAGTAAAATGATGACTTAAAATTGCCATGATGCTAAGAAAGAAAACTTAATTTGTGAAAAAGAAGAAAAAGAAAGAATGAAAATTTACTCTATAAACAGAGAGAAATCTCAAATTACTAATCTTGGGTGGGATTGACTGATAAAATTGTGAGGTGTCCTTTTTGGGGTAAAATGCTGACTTGAAATTAGTGTGGTGTTCTTTTGTTTCTTAATTGAAAAAATGTTTACTTATGAAATACTTAAGAATATCTGAGTACGATTAATCAAATTTAATAAAGAAAAGTAGATTTTGCTGTCAGTCTAAGCATCCCTCTGAATGGTTTTCATAGTTTTTCATTAAATGCAGTCTCAAGTATGATTGGGTTTATGAAAAACTTGTCCAGTTTAATGGCCAGGGTATACGGGATGTAATGTAATGTAAAAAGTAACACACTTCATGTCTAATGGCATAAAGAATGACACATTTTTAAACCCAGAGGTTTTGAGGAAAGGGTGAAATTAAAAGGAAAAGAATGAATTCTACAAAAGGAAAAACAATGTTTGGACAGAGGACAACGGTTAAGAGGACCATTTTGGTGGGCTGTGTTTCACAGAGACAGTCATTTTGTCCAGAGTACAGATGTAAATGCAAACATCAGCACTAAGAGGTGGTTTTGTTGGTGACAGACTTTCTTGACAATGCTTGGATAACAAACATGTTACCTGTCAGACTTGTTAAGGGAGCTGATGATGCAGAGTGGAGGTTTCTGTCACTCAGAAAAACTGAGGGACCACTGACCGCAAGCTTGTGTGTCCCTTCAGCACTGCACCTGATTAATTGTGCACAGTGCACAGGACTGGATGAAGGAAGGGGCTCATTCTGACAAAGAGAAAATTAAAAGGCTTAAGAGAATGAAGTCTATGCAACAAGATTTGTTCAACAGTCAGACTGACACATAATGATCAGATACCTCCAGTATTCAGTGGCAGCATGATTGCTTGGTTGTCATGACCTCGTCCAGCATCTCAGAGTCAGCGAGAGGGCAAGGCAGGAGTCCTCTCATCCTCTGCTTTCAACACTGACTGGGACTGGCAGAACGTAGAACATGTCTGTGTGGTCAGCAGTGATGGGTACACTGTTGATTGTCAGTTAAGATGGTGTGGTAACATGTGGTCAGCAGCAGCATGATAACTTGGATGTTGCGCTGATCCTCACAGTGCGTAGACCACTGACCTGCAAACTTGTGTGTCCCTGCAGCAGCACACCTGCCAGGGCATCTACTGTTGTTGGGCTCCACTGAACTGAGCTGTGCATAGCTGGATGTGTAGGTGGTGATGAGGTGGACGGAGGGGATCCTGTTGACAGAAAATAGAAATATGTCAGAATTTCAGAAATCAAAACAGTGCTCAAGTGCATGGTATGTGATGATCAAATACCCTGATCAATACTGCAGGGGGAAAAAAACAACACCTTTTCACCAGCTCCACATCACACAGGTCCAGGGTTTAGAAAGCTGTCCAGACCTGGGGGTCTCTACTGTGTACTGGAGGGATCACAGTGGAGGAGACCTGAGGGTTAGAGGAGCCATTACACCCACTGGTATAACAGAAGAGGCAAAAGAAACTATCGTTTTGATTTAGCACATATGAATAATAATGACAAAAACAGTAATAACAGTGACTAAAGATATATTTTTAATGTTAAATAAAAATCCAGTACCTGTAGCTCCATTGTGAGAAGACCTGAGCATTAGCAGCAGGAACGCATGTCTCTGGTCCAGCACTGATGGGTTCACTCACTGTTGATTGGCAGCTTGGATACTGTTTGTGGTGTCTGATATGTGGCACCATGATGACTTGGTTGTTGTCAGCTTATCCAGTGTGTCAGAGTGAAGGTGAGGCTGGCTGAAGTCCTCTCATTCTCTGCTTTTAAGAATGACTGAAATTGGAAGGAAGTAGTCTCTGTGTGGTCCAGCAGGTCCAGCTTAAGACTGTGAAGTGTCCTTTTTGTGGTAAAACAATGATTTTGTTGTTAAAAGCTCATCCTCACAGTGAAGGTTGCAAAGCTGTCCCCCCCTGAGGACAAAATAACTGTGCCTCAAGTCCAGGAGAAAAAAAAAAGAAAGAAAACTTAATGTAAATAAGAATGAAAACTTAACTTATAAAAAATAAAGAAAACTTATGTTACTAGTCTCTGGTCAGGCCACCCACCCTGCCAGAGACGACATCTGTGGGGCATCAGCTGGTAGGCTAGAAAGTATGTGTAGCATTGAGAACACATACTTTGTATAACGCTGTGTGTTTTGTAGCTAATGGCTACAAAAGACACAGCGCGATGTATGTTGTATGCTGTGTATAGCTGCTTTATACACATGTACAGCAGCTATACACAACTCTTTTGGCCTGTGCATTTACCAACCCAAACCCAAAACCCACCCTGGCAAATGCACAGGCCAAAACATTCGAGAATCCATAAAATTGTAATTACCTGAAAAATTTGTGATCCACAATAACATTTGACCCTAAATAATGACATCCAATAATTGTAGTTACCTGAAAAAAACAATTATTCAATTATCAGAGTCTTTGAATATCTGATTTTACACATTAAATATGCTTTTTCAAGAATTGTGTGACATTACTTTTGTTTTCTTTCCCCAAGTACACATAGTTACATGTCCCTTTAGGGGCTCCATACGTAGTAAAACAAGTTCACCAACAATGTGGTTACCTAAAAAACACAATAC
Organism: Caranx melampygus; assembly: GCA_019059645.1. Lineage (NCBI taxonomy): Eukaryota > Metazoa > Chordata > Actinopteri > Carangiformes > Carangidae > Caranx > Caranx melampygus. Next base: position 105,119 of record JAFELL010002524.1, on the reverse strand, counting down.
CATGCTCAGTGGATTCACCTTACCTCACCAGGAACCTGAACAGAGTCATATGCATTTTTCCTTTCAAGACTCACCTGACTTCTTCATGAACTGTCAAAAGACAATACACAGTATACAGGGCTGTGGTAGCTGTGGTAGGTCTTCAGCACACCAGAATGAAGACATTGCTGAGGTCGAGAGATGAAAACCATGTCCAGCAGTGTGTTCTTGTCTGTGGTGGGATCAGTGATGAGTTGTTCATACCCTCTGGACCGAAACATTTCCAGTATTGGCTTGTTTCCACCGGACAGAAGATTCTCATTCAAGTCACCACAGACTATGATGGGCTGAACATTCATGATCTCCAGTGAGTCCACAAGGCTGCACAGGTTTGACAGGAATGATCTCACACTGTAGTCTGGTGGTCTGTACACAGCTGCAATCAGTGCTCTCACTGGGGCTTCAATCTTCAGTGCCACAAACTCAAGATCAGTTACACTGTGAACATATTGCTTTTCACGCACCTGGATATAGTCTCTGACATACACAGCAACTCCACCACCGCCTCTGTTGGCCATCTGAGGAACATTGGTGTAGGACAGGTGTCTGTTGCGTCTGAACATGTTGTAGCCCTGTAGTTGTAGACTGTCAGCAACAAAGGAGCCCTGTAGGTGGGTTTCTGTGAGACACAAAACATCTGCAAGACACAGTTCATGGTGGCTTTTGATGTCATTGATATGAGCTGGAAGTCCCTCTGTGTTGTGATGAACAATGGTCAGAGAGTCAGGCCGGCTCAGTGTCTCTCTGAGTTGAAGAAGTGGCATCATATGGTCCAAGTTCACTTGTCTCATGGCCTGGAGTGCTTCAGTGATTTCCGTGTTGGCATAGATTTTACTCTCATCCATGTCCAGCAGGTGCAGTCCACTGAGAGAGGTCACTCTGCTAACAGCCACATATGCCATGCCAGGTTCAAAGATGTGCTTCAGTGACACAACAGCTGATTGTCTCGTCATACCTTGAACCTTGTGAATTGTGCATGCGAAAGCCAGCTTGATGGGAAACTGTCTGCGTACTGCTCCTTTCTGTTTCAGCTGCTCTTCTGATCGCTCAATGTAAACAAGGTTGTCAGCTGATCCTGGTTGTCTGTTATTATTTCTCCCAGCCGTGTCATCATCCATCTTGAGACCAAGCATGTGGACATGTGCAGATCCATGTGGTTCAGAGGTTACCACCTTGACCAGAGTAGCAAACGAACCATTCACCAGTCCTTGAGAAACATCCAGGTTTCTGGTCAGCATGACACGAGCACCCTCAGCAACTTGTAGTGTGTCTGCAAGCTCATTTTTACCTCCTTTGAATGGTTTCTCCTGTCGTGTCATTTTTCCACTGGTTGGGTCCTTTTTATAGTCATCTGCATCAATTTTGGTGACGTGAGAGTGAAACTTGTTTAATGTTGCAGTGTTGTGGGCATCGACCTGTTTGTTGGTGGCAAAAATGTGCAGGGCGTCAGTGGGGCATTGTTCTGGTTCAGTGAGAGCCTGTGAGAGCAAAGCTCTGTCTGCTTCAGACAACTCTTCTGACTTGTCTTTCACACGGATCCTGTTCAGCATCTCTGCAAAAGCCACATCGTCCTTTTGGCGCATGATCTCAGTGAGAGTGATCATCTCAAAGTGTTCCTGCCACAGGTCAATGTCTGCTGGGTCGTGTACACACAGAGATTTTGACTGTCGTACTGGTGGCAGCTGATAGAAATCTCCAACAGCAATGACTGACATTCCTCCAAAAGGTTTCTGATTGCCTTTGATCTGTTTCAGTCTGACGTCAACATATGCAAAGAGGGCCTTTGACACCATGGACACTTCATCAATAATGAGGATTTCAGCATTGATCAGTTCTGCTCTGACCTCGTCCAGTTTGTTACCCAGTCCTTGAAATGGAGGTTTCAAACTTCTGGGGAGCTTCAGCAGAGAGTGTAGTGTTGTTCCACAGATGTTAAATGCTGCGTTTCCAGTGAAAGCAGTCAACAGCACAGTGGGGTTTGATATGTCAGCCTCGTCTGCATGTCTGGGCATTTTGCACAGTATCTTTGATGCCTCTGAGTAGATGCATTTGATGAGGTGTGACTTTCCTGCTCCAGCACCACCGTTGATGTAGATGAACAGCGGCTCTGGATTCAGGCGACAAACACGTTTTGTGCACCAGTCTCTGATCAAGTAGAAGACACAGGCTTGTTTTTGGTTCAGGTTCTGGTACATTTGACGTAGCACAATGGGATCCATTGCAGGGGGCTCTCTGATGGCTCTGGCCTCTGTTACAGCGTTAACCTGGCGACTGTAGTCTGGTACATTTTCTTGTACATTGTCATCATGTGGCTCCGCTGCCTCCAGTTCTTCAATACACTCCATCCTCACAACTTCAGATTCAGGTGCCAGGTTACTCCATTCATCAATCACTCCTCTGTTCTGTTCATACTCTTCCACAGCTTGCTCAATCTCTTTACTGTTTTTCTCATATTTGTCTTTGTTTCGTTTCACAATTGCCTTCACGGGCTCACCATGGTCACGACCTGGCAGAAATGCAATGCCACTCTGGTAAAAGGACTCATATGTGGGCAAGTAAGACCTTTTCAGTTCTGCATCTGATCTGTAGGGAACGTACAGCTTCAGCAGTGATCCATAGTGTTGTTCTGGACATTTTTCCTTTGATGGGCGGAAAAATCAGATCACAGCGGGCTTGTCGCTTTTTCGCATTTGAACAAATCCCATGTCATTTAGCAAGCGAAGAACATCTTTGCCTCTCGCCTGATTGCCATAGACAGGTCTGCATGTAGCTGCGAAATCAGTCAAACACATCTCCTCAAACTCTGGTGTCTCGGGTCTGTTTTTGTATTTGTCAGTCAGAGACGTCATCCAAATATTTGAACTTTCTGGTGTTGCATCCTCCAGGGCTGACATAGGCCGACTCATTTTCACTGGGTTGTCATCTGTTGATAGGAACACAACACCTCGTGAACACTTTTTCAGTTTGATTCCACACGCTCTTGCCACAGCTTCCTGTGCTGAGATTTCTCTCTTTTTTGAATATGCCTGCATGACTTCTCTCATCTCATCACATTCATTGACATGTTCCTTGGTTGAGTTCTCAATGACTGTTTTCAGATAGTCAGACATTTTGGATTCCTGCTTTGTGATGTAGCTCGTCAGATACATGATGCAAGAATATGCATTGAGGATGTAACTCACATCAATGTTGGCATCCCAGGCATTGAGAAGGTATGGATTATACCCATTTACCCAGCAGTCTTTGGGGTCACGTCTCAGTGTCACTGTGCAGGATGTGGCAATCATGCTCATGCATTCCTCATATTCACTGACTGTCAGATTACAGCGAGCCAGGAGCTGCTCTAAACTCAGGTCGGCAATCTCAGGTTCGTTCAGGAGCAGGTTCAGTGGTATGAGTTTGTTTTTGGCCTGTTGCACTGCTTGTGAAATGTCAGTATCACTTTCCACAGGTCTGGTGATCATTGTCTCTTTGCAGGGCGGTTTGGGAAATCCAAATCTGCAGCCAGAGCCCAAACTTCTGAAACATGTGCGAGAGTGGTTTCTGCTGTGCATCTGTAACTCCTTCACTTTTCTGTGCAGTTCTGGTTGTTTGCGCGGGTCAGGGAGCTGAGCTGTGATGTATCTGGACACAAAGTCACACACAGTCTGATCACTATCCTCCTCAAACACAGGTGCACCTTCTACCCATAACAGACAGCGAATGTGTGGGCTTCCTCTGTGCTGAAACTCAACTCTATAAAAGTAGTCAATGACTTTGCCGAGGGGCTGTGCAGGGGACAAGAGCAGATCTCTGAATAACGCCTCTACTCTTTTATCAAATATGCGCATGGCTGTCACAGGATTGCTTCTCAGTATGTCACACTTTGCGGACCAGTCGAGCTCGTCAAAATTGACACCCTCACCTTGTTGTCTTTTTATTGCCTCAATCACCTCAGGCCAACGCATTTCAGCTGCAGAGAATGTGCAGAAGAACGTGGGGGTTCCCAGCTGTCTGATCATGGCAAAGAGATCTCTGGTTGTTTTTTGCCAGTAGGCTGGAGTTCCTCGGAGTGGCTGCATGAATCTGACTGCATCTTTACTTCTCACCAGTCTCTCCACCTCACGTTTATCCAGTAACATGTCTGATGTTATTTTGCGTCCGTCTCTGGTCATAGGCTTTGCTTTTCTTAACTGAATGGTCATGCTGTTGGTGGCCAAGTGAATTTCAATCACAAACTGGGCAAAGAACAAGTAGTTTGTGTCTCTGGCAAAACGAGCATCAACACAGAAAAGTCTTGCTTTGAAATAACCACTGGGTGACAGTTTAATAAGTCTCTTTTCATCCAGCGTGTTCTGACCTGTAGGGAACTGCATGGGGAAAGCCATGGCCTCCAGTTTAGGGTTTTGAGGAAGCCAACAGGACTGTTTCTTTCAGCAGGCGCCACCGAGTAGATTCCCTCACTGAAACTTAGTATTTCCTCTGACACATCAGTTGGCTGAAGACACGATTCAAGAGCAAAACCACCGTTAGGCATGTCACCTTCCTGTTCGTCATCATCACCTCTCTGCTCAGTAGGTTGTTCACCATCACATGACAACATGTCAACATTGTCCAACTCATTGTCAGGTTTGTTCTCTATCTCATGGAGTGCTTCATTCTCACACCTGTCAATTTCCATCAGATCATCCTCATTGTAATCATCATCCTTCATCATTTCATCCTGCTCATCATCATCATCCTCCTCATCAGGAAGTGTTGGGTCACACAGCTCAGCATCATCTCTGATACTTACATCCTTGTACTGTGGGTGAATCTGTTTCAGTTTGTGCAGGGCATGAACCAGTTTAGACCAGGTGACAGTCTGGAACAGCTGATGACCTCTGTAACACAGTCATCGCTTCAGTTTCACTCTCAACACCTGAGACTCACTCCTCACTCTGGGTAACGCTTCCACAGTTTCCTGCACTTCAGATGGGACACACACCACATTACCTCGTATTAAATTTTGTCTGCCTTTGGGAAGAGGAATAATCTTGGCAAATGGAATGCACTTGGCAATGAGATGTCTCTCCAAAATGTTGAGATCACACAGTTCAGGTGGAATATCAACAAGCTCCATGTTGTTGGCTACAGCGAGAGACGGCATGGCTCCACGTTTAAGGTGATCATGACAGGTGTGACAAATCCATTCTTGTCTCCTCTCATCAGGCATCGTGCACTGTTGTTGATTTCTGCAGACCTCATCACAAACATGAACATATTTACCAGTTAGGCATGCTGCAACCACATGTGGATTTTTCACATAGTTTAACCTTTTACACTGTTTCACTTGGTTTGGAAACGATGCTTTGTGACACACTGTGCAGACATAAGTGGGACCAGCCTTAATTTGCAATCTGAACACAGATATGGCCTCTGCAATCACACTGTTGTCACTCTCTTCTGTTTGTCTATTGAGTCGCCTGTATTTCCTCTTTATTTTCATCTCATGTTGTGCATAGTTTTAAATGTAAGATTGTTGTTATATCTCTCTCGCATTCTTTGCTTCATTAGGTCCCTGTGCCGTTGTCTGTATGTCTGGTTGTTACTGTAAAGCCTCCTAATATGCAAACGTCTCTGTTCTCTGAATAGAGAGTTTTCTCTGTATTTTTTAATAAAATACAACTTCTGTTTCTCTTTAAAGGTAGCGTCATTTCTGTATCGCTCGGTTACATGCAGCTTCTGTTTCTCCTTAAAAGTGGCGTCATTTCTGTATCGTCTGGTTACATGCAGCTTCTGTTTCTCCTTAAAAGTGGCATCATTTCTGTATCGTTTGGTGATATACTCTTGTTTCTGCCGTTTGACTCCATGATTGCTTATGTAACGGTTCTTCATATATTCTTTGGAGTACTTTTGTTTAATATCAGCATTGTCTCGATAGTGTTTGGCATTGTATTGCTGTTTTACCTTTCTGTATAATTCATTACAGTACTTGTTGTTTTCATACATTTTTTTCTTTTCTCTGTGTGTTTCATTTGAAGCATACTCTTCTCTTTGTCTCTTTTTTTTGTCCTTTTTTTGTGTTTCTTTCTGCAAGAGATTTACTTTCCTCATGAAGTATGATCTTCGATTTTTGGGCAGTTTAGAGAGTTTTTGGGAGATGTCAGGTGAGACATGTGGAGCGGCTTCAGTTGTGGGATCATGCAACCTGATATGATGCTGTCGTATCACAGCTGAAGTGATGTCTTGGGCTGTGAGAGAAGTGACATTGGACTGACTTGGTAATTGTGGTTCAGCTTCCATGACAGTGCACACTTCATATAGCATTTCACGAGAGAGGTCACTGACAGCACTTGCACATGGCTCACTGTGAATAGCATCATCTGAAACAGTGGTGGTTACAACAGGGCTGTGAGTTGTGATCTGAATGGCTTCACTGTGGTGGGCTGGGTTTGTGCTGTGAAACTCCACAGGCTTCAACTCATAGTTGCAGGACAGAGGGGTTTCTAGCTCCTCGTGACATATTTTGATCCTCTTAATCATGTCGCAGAGACGTGTGAATGTCACCATGACAGCAGAACCAGTTGCAGAGGAAGTCGAGGATGTAGGCAAACCCTCTTCATTTCTGTCGTGTGGGTCAAAGAAACCATACCTGCCAGATCTGGTTCTGAACACTGCGATGCACAAACTGCTCATCACCAGCAACGCATACTGCACCTCTGACAGCAGACAGCTCAGTCCAGCCACTAGGTCCAGAAAGTGATCCACACATCCAGGTTCGGGGTCTCCTAATGTGCCGTACCTTGACAGATGATTCATGTTTACATAGTACACATCGCTGCGTGCAGTCGCTACATCAGGCAGCTCATCTGTAGCCAAATGGCTGTAGTTTGGAAACCTTTCCCTAGCCTCTACGTACATAGCATTACCTTTGTCCAAAATAACATCGAGGTCTGCTCTTGTGATGTTTTCATTCTCATAGAGAAAGGCCAGAAACATCAATGCACTGATTGTTACTGTATTTACCGTATTTATAATTGGACTGGCTGTACGACGCACGGATACTAATCTCAGCGGGCTTATCCTCCTCGTTAGCACTGTTAGTATGAAAAGCTGCAGCCACATAGGAAGCATCACTTTGTCGTCCTGTCTTTAAAACGTCAGCATAGGAACCCTGTGTTGGACCTGATGTATCCTGTTGACTACTAGTTTTGCCTGGTTAGCACGAGAACACTTTGCTTCACATGGAGGATGACTCGGACGTTTACATTTTACCACGTCGGTGTAAGAAACCTTTGGTGCAGGTGAAGAGTCTTGTTGACCACTGGGCTTTACCACATTAGCACATTCTGCTACACACAGAGCATCATTTGGATATTTCCCTTTTCCCTCGTCAGCATAGTCAACTTTGGATGCTGGTGACTGTTGACCTCTCTGTTGCACAGATGGACCAGGAAACGTCTCACACTCGCTGTTCTGATGACCAGGATTTTCAGCTTGGACACTTGTCTCTGCATCATGAGATTCCCTCTGCTTCTGCCACCGGAGTTTTGCAGCTTGGGACCTTGGATTTTTTTTCGGCATTGTCGTTAGCGTTTCAAAACCACTAATACCACTCGGGTTAGATACAGATTCTGATGCAGTAGTGTTATCTATAAAAATAAATTAATGCTGTGGCTATGATTTATTGTGTTCCTGAACCTTTGGTTATAATTTATGTTCAAACTTAATTAGACAGTAGAGTGTGTGATGACAGGCACGTGCTGCTGCAGTTCAACCACGGGTTGATTCAAGGGTGTGTCTGCAAACCAGGGACAGCTCCTCCAAATGAATCCAGGCCCTCTGTACAGGTGTCTGTTTTTTATTTAAGTATCAACAGGTTAAACAACAACAAAACACTTAACTTATTGAAACACAAGGAGAGTGTTAAATAAATGTGATATTTGCAGTCAAACCTGAGCACAAACCTGAAGATGTCCAAAACGAGTGAGCAGGAACAGACTAAAGACTAGATACAGTGCTCTTTTACTGTACACGTTTTTCAGTCAAGTCCAATTGCCTTCAATTTATTTGTGTATATTTATCAAGAATTAAATATTAACCTTAAGCAAGCACTGTGTTCCAAAAGTCAATATTCAAATAATATATGTATTTGGAGATCAAGATTGTTTGCACTGATCTCTATCAAATGAATCAAAAGTGTTATCTACAAATAATAATTTTTAAAAAATCTTTGGGGAGGTCAAGTTATCTTCACCCCTCTGATTTTGATTTGTACAAAAAGTTGAAAAGCTAATTCAAAGATTTTTATCTTTAACAATTAAGTTCCAATAGCTTATCAGAATAGTTTTTGTCCAAATACAATAATTTAAACTGCCAAACAGGATAAGCCAAATTAGGAAAAAATATTTAATATAATATAGTAATGAATAAATGATGAGGAGAGAGAGACAGAACAGACAGAGCGTGAGAGTGGAGAAATTCTCTCAGATCCAATAGATAGCAAGATCACGGTGCAATACCATGTACGTCAAAAATCAGGTATTCAAGTATTCTCAGATATTCAAGTAATCTCAGATATTCAAGTAATCTCAGATATTCCAGTAAAGTTGGGCAGCCTCTGTCACCACGGGCGCCTTGCCGGTAAGTGAACAGAGCTGAAGGCTTCACACCGAGAGCGCCTTGCTGTGGGTGATCAGCCGCAAAAAAGTGAGTGGGACAGCAAGATAGATTGTGAAAATTTCAGACAGAGATGTTATTTGGTACAAGAAAGGCAGAGACCAGTAAGCGCAAGGGAGCAGAGAGGAGGCTTCACGTTGACAGAACAAACTGTCAATGATCAGCCAAAAGATAGAGTGGGATAGAAAGAGGCTTATGATGAGAGGGGAGATGGCTTGTAATGACAGAGGAGAGGGGAGAGGTGATGCACCACTGGACACGTGGTGGACAACAGGACCTGGAAGGAAAAAAAAAAGAAAACATTGTTACTTTACAGCCGTTTCAATAGAGGACATTAATAGAGGCTACTTGCAAAAGTCAAAAACACAATGTTTAGCAATCACGATCAGATGTATTGTATGTTTCTGTTATTTAGCACATTTAGCTTAAATGATATAAATTATCAGATATAAACAGATATAAATTATCAGTTAAGCCATAAAAAAATCTGGAGCCTCATAAACAAAACTTGCACCTGTACAAAAACTTTGTGTATGCCATGTTTGCTCACAGTCAGATGTATTAAGAGTGAAATGTAGAAATGGGTTATCACTCTCCTTGAGTTAGACTGTCCTACCATGCGCAGTATGAGCGCCATCACCCTATTGTCATGAAAGTGTGTAAACTTACCATCAACTGTTCAGGGAGCCTGGGGTTGAAGAAAGGGCGAGGCCAGACAGAGAGTGGAAAAAAAAACAGAGAAAAGATATTTTACACTCTCCACAAAGTCTTGACATTTTGTAATTAATTTTAATTCTCAATTAAGAATTAATTTTATCCAGAATTCTACATTCAAGTTTATATTTGTGAGTGATTTCTTCTGAGACAGTCACTCTATCTGTAAATCAATATATTGTCTGCTAAGTGATCATATCATATGACTATCATCATAAAATCATAAAAATGCCATGAAGAGGATGGCTGAGGACGTGAGTGTGTTGTCTTACCTTCTGGTTCAGTCTGAAGATAGCTGCGTCCATGGTGTGGGATTACAGTGGGGACAGAGAAAGAAAGAAGTGGAGAGTTTAGCACAGTACATTTCAATCCAAATATTTACATATCAATGTCTTGTTGCAAAGTCTTAGTCAAGGTTCTACATAATAATTTGGTCATTGGTTTTTGCAAAATGTATGGCCTACAACACTTCATGGTTAACTATTGTCTTTATAGCAGTGTCCTGAGAATGTCCCTCATATAACCAAACAATACATGAGCTACATGGTCAGTAACAAGTCTCATCAGACGTCTCAGTGTAGCCTTCAATAATATATGTTCACATTTATAGACATACAATGTGTGAACTTACATGTCACCAAGGCTGCATGTGCAAGGATGAAAAAGGTGGCCAGAGGGAGTGGACAGAGCATGGACACAGAGAAAAGTCATATTTTAGTTTCCCTCCAGAAACTCAGTATTTCAGTATTAGCTCATCCCAGTATAGTTTTCAAAGAGCATCTCTCTTAACCACAATTATTTACTTAAACGTGAGGTGCTGTTGCTTTTACATTACAGTACATCATGCATAACCTTCATGCAAATTAATATCAAATACTGATAAAACATATAAATATGGGGTCTCTTGTTGAGCACAGTTTCTGTATGTTTGTACTTACCAACCAAAGCGCAGTTTTCACAATATTCTCTGTGAACAAGGCACAAAAAGTTAGTTAAGTGGCTGCTAGCCTGCTCCTCCTACTGTGTTTATTGTGGAAATCTGGCAGTTAGCAATAAATACTAGCAGGCCTTCAAATCAATGCACATAAACGGCACATCGTAAAGCGAGCTTGCCTTTAAGTTGCTGTTGCTGCTGTTAACTAAGACAGCAGCTACTAGTGTGTAACACAGTTATGGTAAACTAAGTGACCACCGTGGGCGCCAGCCATCACAGGCAAATTGTTGCACTGCACTTAATACGTCAAGGCTATATAGCTATACAGCTTATTTTATTTAGCTAGCGATAGCAACGTCGTTAGTATTAGCTAACGTGCTTCAATTAAGCTTTTAATTAGCCAATTTAGTTGCAGCTGTGTGGCTTCCTCCCGCTATGTAGTCAGTTCACTTAACCGTTACCAGGACTGTTGACATAACGGTCGCTAGCGACGTTGCTTATATTAGCTTACCAGCGAACAATAAAAATTGCCGTGTTACACCGAGACGCTATAGTTACTCGTTTACCATTATCATGTCATAAATTTTACCCAACCTCGACTGATGTTTTATGTCATTTTTAAAACACCAAACTTGTATTTACAGCTTTACAACATCAGGGCTGCTCTTCATACTCACCCAACGTTAGCCAGAGTCAGAGTGACCGTTACCCGCCAGGCACTGCGCCGTGAGCTTTTCGAAGCGTTCAAAGACAATCGGAATCCCCAGTGTTAAGAGAGTAAGAGTGTCAGGTGGAAAAATTACTACAACTCACAAACTACTTAAAAATCTACACACAGAGACAGACACACACACACACACACACACAGACTGCGTGTGTGTGTGTGTGCATTCACCCTAATAAGAAAAAACACGCAGTATAACAATAGTGCTTCGCCCCGAGGCACTGGCCCTTCAGCTGTTTTATAGCTGTAGGGCCAGTGCCTCGGTGCGTTGCCCCGTGGCCCTAATAAGTAGTAAAGAGAAAAAAATGGCCGACCCGAACAACAATAGTGTGAATGCTTTCAGCATTCACCCTAATAAGTATAAAGATTTGAAGAACAATAGTGTGAATGCTTTCAGCATTCACCCTAATAATAATAATAATAATAATAATAATAATTAAAGCCGCAAGCGGCTGTGAACGGGCCCTCGCCACATGCGACCGCGGGCCCCTGCAGTTTGGGAGGGCCCTGCGGGTCGGGAGGGCCCTGCGGCCGAAGCGGGAAGAGAGGAGAAACCTGGAGAAAGAGGAAAAATGCAATGTTCGGCTCATCCACTGGGTGGCGCTACGAGCGTTGCCAGAGCCAGTCGGGTGCATTGAGGGGCAGACCTTGATCACACATGTGAAGTATGGAGCAAATCGGTCAATGCGTGAAGGCGTTACAGCATGTTGACGGGTCATCCACCAGGTGGCGCTGCGAGCGCTACCAGACATGGTCAGGTGCGTTGGGGGGTGGACCTTCATCACACATGTGAAGTTTCAAGGCAATGGGACAATGCATGATGGAGTTATAGGGATTTGATGTTCCATGGCGAGGCATGACAAATGACGGCGCCATAACGGCCACGCCCCTTAACGTAGAGCAATGCTTTTGATAACTTTTCATCAGAAAGGTCTTGAGATGATGTTCAAGCAATATGAAGTCAATCGGACAAAATCTGTAGGAGGAGTTCGTTCAAATAGGAGGCGTGGAAATCGCCAAAAGTAGACAATAAAAATCAAGATGGCCGACTTCCTGTTTGGTTCTGACCATTGGTGTTAGAGACTTTTTTGTGCGTCTGGACAAGATAGATATGTGTACCAAGTTTCAAGTTCCTACTCCAAAAAAACCCTTATGGGGAGGGTTTTTGAAATTTTCAAGGTGGCGCTGTTGAGGCGTTTGGCCCCGCCCATGGGCGTGCCGCATATCAAATGAAAGAGCTCGTCAGTCTCGACCTGCATGTTAAATTTCACGTGGGTATGAGTTTTTTAAAGCCATGAAAAAGCCAATCGTAATTGGTGGTGAGGGATCAACAGTTCTGGCGCCGCCACACGGACGCCATTAGTCATAGCCTCACAAGCTTAATAATGTAGCTTCACCATCTTGTCCTGCATGTATTAGAAGTGGAACGAAATTGATGGGGTCAATGTCAGTGATGGCTGCATCTGCTGATTCAACACTGATGAGGCCATCATCAACATAAAAATTCTTCTTAATGAAGTTGGCCGCAGTCAGATACTCTTTTTCATTTTCATTCACTAGGAACTTCATACCATAATTAGCTCACCCGGGGAGGATGCTGCTCCAAAGAGGTGGACCTTCATGCGATACTCTCTTGGCTCTGAATTGGTATCCCCTTGTTCCCACCAAAGAAATCCAAGTACTTTCTGTCCTCTCTGCTTACATGAAATCTATGAAACATTTTCTCTACATCACAGATGATTGCAACTGGATGTTTACGGAATCTACAGAGCACTCCTGTCAGCCCATTTGTGAGATCAGGCCCAGTCAGTAAGTGGTCATTTAGAGTTGTGCCCTCATACTTGGCCGAACAATCAAACACAACTCTAATTTTCTCAGGTTTTCTTGGGTGATAAACCCCTTGATGTGGAATGTACCACACATTTCCTGCCTTGGGCGGGTCTTCAGCCCTCTCTGCTTCCCCACCCTCGATGACACCTGCCATGAATCTAACATAGTCCTCCTTGAATTTGGGATTTTTCTCAAGTTTCCCTTTCAGGTACTTAAGTCGCACCAGAGCCAGTCACTTTTTTTCTGGTAGATGTGGACGTGTTTTAAAAGGGAGTGGCATTTCCAGGTGACCATCTGTGTTCTGCTGTATTGTTTGGTTCATAATTTGCATGAACTGGATATCATCTTGTGATATGGTCTTTTCCCCATAGATTGTGTCTTTAAAATCTGATTCAAGGGCTCTGATTACAGAGGCTGGTGTTAATGATGGAAGATCTTTGACGGATACATGATGGAAAAAACTTGTCACCTCTGTTGCCTTTGCAACTTTTGATGAGCCACCAACAATCCTAAATCAGTCTTAATGGCATATGGCGCTTCATCACCACCTGCAATAACATGTCGTGGTGCTAATGCTCTATAGCAATCATAACCTATTAAGAGTCCAACTTGACAATCTAACAACTCTGGTATTTCCTGTGCTATAGAATTCAGGTGTTTCCATGTTTTAGCTGTTGCAGAAGTAGGAATATGCAAGCGTTCAAGTGGGATGAAATCTCTGGTGTATGCAGCTGGCAAGTTAATGAAGCTATGTGAGGAAAACCCTCTAACTCTAAGACCACTAACCTTGTCACTCTGAACAATGGAATCCTTTCCCATCATAGTGGTAAGCTTTAACTTGACTGGCTCTAAACCGGCACCCATTTTCTTGCATACCTCCTTGTCCACAAAAGTGGTGCTACTCTGAGTGTCTAATAAAGCATATTCTAATGTCTCTGTTTCAGGGATTGTGACTGATGAGAACCACACAGGCACTATCATGGATGTGCTCCCACCATCACCTTTGTCTACAGAGCAAGAAAGTGAAGATGAATTTTCTTCCGCCTGCATAACATGAGATGGTGTGCCTGAAGCAGTGCTGTGGTACTCATGCATATGTGTTGGATGGTGTTTTTTATACTACAGGTTGCTTTGTTCCTGCTGTCCTTTGAATTATGTCCTTTCTTAAGACAGCCAAAACACAGGTTTTTGTCCAGTTTGAATCTTTTCTTTTCTTCTGCGGGCTTATTAGTGAATGTCTAACATTTGTGGATGGAATGACTTTCACTGCAGTACATGCAGCTGGACTTGAAGAATTGAATGGCATGTTCACTCTCTTTGATTCGTTTGCATCTCTTGAGCTGTTCTCCCCAGTCCCTTGTGTTCTCATCACTGTGTTGGATTTATCTGACTCTTTTGTGTTTGTGATGAACACATTAGCTTTCGGCCGCTTTATGTCTCTGGTTGGCCTTTCTTCAGATGACTTCAAGGCACAAAGGGATGTTACACGGTTGCATGTCACATCTGCCTCATGAGCCAAAACTTGGCAAACTCTTTGAAACTGGGATATTCATGTTTCCTGCAGTTGTTTTGTTACATGTCGATTCCAGTGGGATGTCACCCAATTAGGGAGTTTTTGGAGCATCCTCCGATTTTCTTCGCAATCATTTAATACTTGAAGACCTTTAATGTGTGGTATGGCAGTGCTGCAGGCAGTCAGAAAATCACTATATTGTCTTAGTTTAACAGAATCTCGTGAACTGATTTTTGGCCAGTTATTTAGTTTTTCTCTGTATGCAAGCTGGATTACACAGGGATGGCCGTAACGAGCATTAAGTGCCTCCCATGCTTGGCTGTAGGCTTCTTCGTCCTTCCTGAAGAAGCTTCCTTCCAGCATAGATCATGCTTCACTGCTGATGTACTTCTTAAGATAGAACAATCTGTCAGCTGAATTTGTGCATCGCCGTTCTATCAGTGCCTTGAAACTAGTGCTCCACTCTATGAACTTGAGCGGGTCTCCTGAGAAGACCAAGGGCTCGGGTGCTGGAAGTCTGGTGAGAGCCATTGCATCATGTAATGCTCGTAATAAAGAAATGTCCTTGCTAATATTGTTTGATTGTTTACTGTCATAATTTTGATGGAATTGTTCCTCTTTTATCTCACCTCACTGCATACTGTTCCAGGGGATTCACCTGAGCCATGTCAAAATCTTGGACAGGGAGGACAGATGGTTTGAAAGGGCAGTCAAAGAAGCCATCTATGTAAAAGTGGAGAAGCCATCACTAAACAGGGGAGGGGGTCTGCAACACCATCTATGCCCCATCTACAATGTCGCCCTTTCATCGGTACCCAGAAGAGTCAACAACATAACCTCAGATGACTCTCAACGATTGTCATCCACCAGGGGCTCACCTGACCCTAACGACTGTCGTTCACACGAGACAACAACAGGGGCACATGAGCCTAATGACTGTCGTCCACATGAGACCACAACAATGGTCAGGTGAAACCAGTACTTTCACAGGTACTTTGGTGGACCCACCCACAAGAGGTTAAATACCTGGGTCCTTCTCCACCTTCTTGGTCAGACTAGTGCGGACTAGAGAGACCAATGCATAAGAACTGATGAAGCCGCTTGGATAAGAGGCGAAACGTCTTCCGCAGACAAATACAAGTCCAGTTGCCTTCGATTTAATTTGAGAGAGATTACTGCTGAGCAGGAATCCATTTTCCGTCTGATGTCAGTGAAAGGTGCAAACTGTACTGGGATATTTTCATATACATCTTTCACTTGAGCCTCTAGCCCTTCAACAGTGTCCATCAAACAACACAAGTCCTTGTCAGAGCATTCATTTTTGAGTGAGGAGCATGTACCTAATTTGTTCCTACCATTTGTCATACACATTAGCAAACTTATTCTCCTTTTGAGAGGTCTCTTGTTGCTTTAGCTCTAGCGTTTTGGGAGTTAACTTCCTCTGCTGTGAGCATTTACAGGGTTCAACTTTAGAGGTAGGCTCTGTGATTGATACCTTTTAACAATGATATCATCAATAAGCGCCTCTAGTCTCTCTATTTCAGACTTATCAATTTGTAACCTTAACCGTTCATTTAGTTTTACCAACTCTGCTTGGAGAGACTCAATATGTTCACGAGGAATGCCACATGGTGATTTTTCACTGTGAATCGACACTGTAATGAAATAAAAAGTTACTGTATCTATAACTAAATTATTGCTAGACATATGTATGTACCAGAACTAGTAAGTGGCAACAGTTACTCTTTTAAACTCCTTACAGACTCATTTGGTAATGTGTTTAACCTCTTAGTCCATAAAACACAATAGAACATAATGTAAAGCATGAACAGATAGGATTTCACTCCCTCTATTGCTTAATAGCTAAGCTCTTTCAGCCTTTGCAAATGTTCACACAGTTGTAGGTTGGTAGTCTCAAATCAAATATTTATTGTAGAACTGCTTTCGTCTGCCTGAATGCTGTAAACCATGCCAGCTGAAGCCAGGTAAGGATATAGGAAGAGCTGTAGCACCCGCTGGCAAACGCTGCCCTCTATTGGTGAAGTTGCGGTGATTTGTGACGATGCCGTCCTCTCTATTATCAGCAAGCCGTGATGAATTCGTGGTGCTCGGTGGTTGACGCTGCCAACACCTTACTCTCTCTCCAGCAAGCCGTAATGAAGTCGCGCTGCTCTGCGGTAGATGCCCTCTCTCTCTCTCTCTCTCTAGTCGGCTCCTGGATGTTCCGGCCACACGTCGCTCCGCGTTGGTGGCACGTTTTCACTGTAACTACACTGGTCCATCAAAAAAGGCGACAATCCATACTGATGTCTTGATTCTCATTTTATTTTTCCTCCTTCACCGACGACTTGATAAATCTTGAGACAACGTGAAAACTGTAAAGTCGAAGTCAAGTCCGATGAGGCTAATGTTAATACATTGTAAATAAATAAACACTTGAAAGAACCACTGCATACTCAAAATACATGTACACAACCGGGAATAAAACACAGATAAAAACAAAAGCACAATTACCGTGTGCGCCTCTCGAACCTAGTGTAGATAGCTAGATGCACCATGACTTCCCGCCATGTGGTCAAGTTTCTGACCTATAATCCCTCAGTTCCTCCTCAAAGCAACACAGGGTCATGTGACTGTATCCTTTCAAAATAAAATGTCCTCATGATCATGAAGGATTTTTAAAATCACAACTGAAATTATTTAACATTACACTTTTACACAAGCTATCATTACATAAACCTTGGTAATTCTCTTATCTATTGTCATGAATTTTACCTTTTTAAACACTTCATGAACTCAAATTTTGTACTTAAATTATTTCATATTTTTAGGTCACATGTTAAACATAAATTTAGATAAGTAATGAAATCTGCCCTACAGACAGTTACAACGAGTCTTCTTCATCTTGTACACATTTACGATTGAATCAGCTAAATCTTTATTTACACTGTCCATTATACTACATCCATGTCCAGCACCCTCCCTGACCTTTCAGGAAGCTGGTAATATTAACATCCATGTCATCCTCTAACTTCAAAAAAACTGAGGGAACATCTCCCTTGGTTGAAATGGGGGAAAAAATGATTTATAAGACAATTACGCTTTTGGACTGTAGATATTTCGTATATTCTTGTGCAAAATAAATAAGAAATAAAATAAAATCAATGCTGACTTAGCAAATAAAACATAATGAAGCCAGAAGATACCAAACACGCCATGTTTAGTATTGTAGTGAGCCTGCGCAAGCTGAGACTGCAGAAGAGGAGGGGCTTGGGGACGCCGGCGCCCACGCAGAGTTGAAGAGTTTAAATATGAAGGCGATAAAAAAAAGTCCCTGGGAGGAGTTCAATCAAATAGCAGGTGCCAAGTGACTCTAAAAAATCCTAAACTGACCACTTTAAATCGTCATACCCCTCCGGTTGCCACTGCCCCGCACCCCACCCACCTTTCTCCGTCCCCACGTCCTACAATTCCCCTGAGGCATGAAGGGGGCCACAGGGCACAATTTCACAACCACATAAATCCAAGGTTTGGCCCTGCTCAGATTGGAAGAGTCAGAGAAGTGCATTGATTGATCAGAGTATAATGACACCTTCCATAAACCTTATTTTCCTTTGCCTACTCAAGAAAAAACCCTATGGGGAAGGGGTTCTGAAGACACTTTCAAGGCTCATGGTGACTCCTCACAAATAGCGGCCTAGTGTAGCCATGCCCTTTGACCTAGGCAAAAGTTTTTAATAGGTTTAATCTGAAGTCTTAAAGGATGACTCGCAGTTAATGTGAAGGCGGTAGAACAAAATCCCTAGGAGCAGTTTAATCAAATACCATGTGTAGAAATGGCCAAAAAATGGCTAAAATTGATCTCTCAAATCAAAATGGCTGACTTCCTGTGTATATTAGACCACTTTTTTTGTGTGTCTGGACATCTTCTGTCAGACTTGTGAATTTCAGATGGCTATTCCCAAAAAAAGCTCTATGGGAAGGGGTTTTTGAAAGACGGTGCTGTTGAGGAATTCTGCTCTGCCCATGTGCCAGACCTTTATGACCAGGGAATACATGTCATTCCTCACATGTGTGCCAATTTTCATGAAGCAATGAGCATATTAAAGGCATGAAAAACCCCAAACATTTTTTTGTCAAAAAATCGTTCTTACGACTACGCCCCCTTGACATAGAGAAAAGCTTTTAATAACTTTTGATCACAAAGGTCTTGAGGAGATGGCCATACAATATGAAGTCGATAAGATTAAATCCCAATGAGGAGTTTGTTCAAACACCAATGGAGGAAATCACCAAAACTTGACCATTGAAATCAAAATGGCGGACCTCCTGTTTGGTTCTGACCATGGTTGCCAGAGACTTTTTTGTGCATCTGGACAAGTTACACATGTACTAATTTTCATCTTCCTACTCCAAAGAAAGTCCTATGGGGAAGGGTTTTTGAAAAATTTAAGGTGGCGCTGTTGAGGCATTTGGCCCCACCCATGGGCGACACCCTTATCAGATGTAAGAGCTCACTAGTCTTGACCTATCAATTTTCATTAGGGTATGAGGTCGTTAAAGCCATCAAAAAGCCAGATGTAATTTCATGACGACGGATCGATAGTTGCCGCGCCGCCACATGGACGCCATTAGTTGTAGCTTCACAGCGTTAATAATGTAGTTTCACCAACTTGTTCTGCGTGTATTGGAAGTGGAATGAAGTTGAATGGGGCAACTATGTAGTATTTATACATGTTAGAGTAAAAGCAGGACACTTCCTGTTACCTCCGGGGAGTGCTATGAGTAAGGTGGTAACTTAATATATCTGGTCGTTCAGGGCGGCGCCATCATCATGTCCAGCAAGTTTGAAGCTGAGAGCCATTTGAAATTTGATAGCGAGAAATCGAAATTCGCCAAATTTTGTCAACCCCTAGCGGCCACGCCCTTTGACCTACAGACATTCTTTTAATAACTTTTGATCAGCCTGGACTCTAGATGGTCTGTACCAAATTTGAAGTCAATTTGGCGAAATCTCTAGGAGGAGGACTTCAAATACGAAAAAAATTCAAATCAAAATGGTGGACTTCCTGTTTGGTTCTCACCATTGCACCCTAGACTTTGTTGTGCTACTCACTCTCATCCACATGTGTACCAAGTTTAAAGCTGCTAGGATCAAATATGTGGATGTGAGAGCAGTTTGAAATATTGTAGCAAATAAGCGAAATTTGTCGCCCCCTAGCGGCCACGCCCTTTTACCTACCGACATTCTTTTGATAACTATCTATCTGTATAGTCTGTAGATGATCTGTCCCACATTTGAAGTCCAATGGGTGAAATCCCTAGGAGGAGTTCGTTCGGAGCATCAAAAATTCAAATCAAAATGGCTGACTTCCTGTTGGGTTCCAAGAGACTTTTTTTAGGGCAGGTTAATCTACATATATGTACCGATTTTCGTCCAACTATGCCAACTTGCCTATGGACCTTTTGAAAATATTCAAGGGGCACTGTTTCGCCATTTTGCGACGCCCATGTGCAACACCCCCAAAATATCAAATTTATCGTGTGAATGGTTGAAGTTAGAAAAATCTGGGAGTTTTTGAGCATGGTAAAGGGGTCAATTCGGGGATTGTTTTGTCTGAATAATAATAATTATAGCTGCAAGCAGCTGTAACGGGCCGTCACGATCCCGCGGCCGCAACCCATGCCCCGCCACCCAACAGTGTGCACAGGCCCAGGGCACCTGTTCCCTGTGGCCCCCGAGTCTCCTGCGACCTTGAGGCACCCATGCCCTGCGGCCTCTGAGTCCGCTGCAACTCTTTAGAAGCAATATATAAGTGAAAAGGGAATAAAAGTTGGTAAAGACTTACTTCCTGTTTTCAGTAGGTGGCGTATGAGTGTGAGCAGACAGGGGTATGCATATGTGTTCAGGGGAGGACCATTATCACACATGTAGAATTTGGGCCAATTCAGATGATGCATGAAGGAGTTATGACATGTTGATGGTTCATCCACCAGGGGCAGTATGAGCACAACCTAATGTGGGCAGGTACATTCAGGGACCAGTCCTCATCACACATGCGGAGTTGCAAGCAAATTGGCCAATGCATGATGGAGTTACAAGGACTTGATGTTCCATGGCGAGGGATCGAAAGCTGCCACCGCCGCCAAAGGCAGCCTGTAACATGACAACACGTGTGTCACTGTGGAGATTCATCAACCTGATTATCACATGGCCACAAAATGGAGTTGATCAGGTCAGGAGTTTAGGGTTGGTGTTTGGTACTGTAAAAAATGGCATTTCCTGTTTCCACGACGGGGCACCATGAAGGAGATGACCTATGAGTACATGGAGGCATCCAGGGTGAGGCTCTTATCATGTCCAGAAATTTTGAAGCAGATTAGACAGGACAGAGAGCTGCTGGAATATGCGTGGCATGGCATCAGAAATGGCGGCGCCATTGTGCCCCATGTGCGACACCCCTATCAGATGAACGAGCTCGCCATTCTTGACCTGTGTATCAAATTAGAAGATGAAGTGATAAGCAATTAGACCCCCACATCAAACAGAAAAAAACAAAACAACAACAAAAAAAACCATTTAAATCAAGCTAAAGGATCTGCAAAAGCCATCAAAAAGCCAAACGTAATTTCATGACGACGGATCGATAGTCACCGTGCCGACACACAAACGACATTGGTTGTAGCTTCACACCATTGATAATGTAGCTTCACCAACTTGTTCTGCATGTATTGGAAGTGGAATGAAGTTGATGGGGTTAACTATGTAGTATTTATACATGTTGGAGTAAAAGCAGGACATTTCCTGTTGCCAGCAGGGGGCGCTATGAGTAAGGAGGGAAGTTAATATATCAGGCCGTTCAGGGCGAGGCCATCATCACGGTCAGCAAATTTGAAGCTGCTAGGATCAAGTATGTGCGCATGAGAGCCACTTGAATTTTGATAGCGAGAAATCGAAATTCGCCAAATTTTGTCACCCCCTAGCAGCCACGCCCTTTCACCTACAGACATTCTTTTAATAACTTTCGATCAGCCTGGACTCTAGATGGTCTGTACCAAATTTGAAGTCAATTTTGCAAAATCTCTAGGAGTAGGACTTCAAATACGAAAAAAATTCAAATAAAAATGGCGGACTTCCTGTTTGGTTCTGACCATTGCACCCTGGGACTTTTTTGTGCTACTCACTCTCGACCACATTTGTACCAAATTTAAAGCTGCTAGGATCAAGTATGTGGGTGTGAGAGCAGTTTGAAATATTTTAGCAAATAAGCTTAATTTGTCTCCCCCTAGCGGCCACGCCCTTTGACCTACCGACATTCTTTTGTTAACTATCAATCTGGATAGTCAGTCGATGATCTGTACCGCATTTGAAGTCAATCAGGTGAAATCCCTAGGAGGAGTTCGTTCGGAGCGTCAAAAATTCAAATCAAAATGGCCCACTTCCTGTTGGGTTTCGGACGGGTCTCCAAGAGACTTTTTTTAGGGCATTATGATGTACATACATGTACCGATTTTCGTCCACCTATGCCAACTTGCCTATGGACCTTTTGAAAATATTCAAGGGGGCGCTATTTCGCCATTTTGCCACGCCCATGTGCAACACCACCAAAATATCAAATTTTTCATGTGAACGTTTGAAAATAGAGAAATCTGGGAGTTTTCAAGCATGATAAAGGGGTCAAATCGGGGATTGTTTTGTCTGAATAATAATACAGAGCAATAACAATAGGTCCCTCGGGACGACTTTGTTGTACCGCTCGGGCCCTAACAAACATAGCAACAATTAAAATAGGGCCTTCGCCGACGCTTGTCGTCACTCAGGCCCTAATAAACATAGCAATTTCAATAGGGTCCTCGTTGACGCTTGTCGTCGCTTTGGCCCTAATAAACATAGCAATTTCAATAGGGTCCTTGCCGATGCTTGTCGTTGCTCGGGCCCTAATAATAAATATAGCAATTACAATAGGGCCTTCGTTGTTGTCTGCTCGGGCCCTAATAATAAACATTACGATTACAATAGGTCCCTCGGGACGACTTCGTCATACCGCTCGGGCCCTAACAAACAGCTAAATTTCAATATGTCCCTTGGGACGATTTCGTCGTACCACTCAGGCCCTAATAAAAAGAAATAGCGCAATTACAGTAGGTCCCTTGGAACGACTTTGTTGTTCCACTCGGGTCCTAATAAATGCTACGATTACAATAGGTCCCTCGGGACAACTTTGTCGTACCGCTCAGGTCAAAATGTGCCAAATGTGTCAAAATGTACCGCCAAATGTGGGTCTCTGATTTAGCCTTTTCCAAGGCAATGTGCTCAGTCCTACCGGTGAGATACGAATACGAATACGAATTACTTTATTGATCCCCGAAGGGAAATTCATTTGTCTGTCAGCTCATCAACCATTTGCAGAAGAATGAAGAAGCCTGATGGCTGAAGGTACAAAGGATCTTCTATGTTTTTCCGTCCTGCAGTGAAGAGAGAGGAGCCGTCCACCACCGCTCTTTTCTTGGTCCATCAAGGTGTTATGAAGAGGATGATCTGAGTTGTTCAGAATGGCCTCTACCAGTGTGTTTCTCTGATCTCTCTGAAGTCAAGTGCCTCAGGATGTTTAGTCTGTATCCTAGCAACAACTTCATGGAGACCTTCACATGGAACTTCAGCAGTAGCCATTGGTGGGATGTACACAAGTATTGTTTTGATTTGAAAAAAGTCTACTTCCTGAGTCTTCATCTATATCTCCAGCTCCTCATCACTCTTGTTGGGCAGAGAGTTGATATTTTGCATGATGACAGACGGCAGAAAGGACCTACAGTACATCTCCACTTCCAAGCCTTTAACCTCTGCACCACCAGCACAGCAACCACAAAAGCAGCTCCTCATCCAGCTGGAACAGGGTGGCATCCTCCAGACTTGCTCCATTTTCAGTGACAGAAGCTCCTCTCCTGAAGAATCTCCTCTCCCCACAGAAGTGTCCATCAGTAGTTGGCAAAATACGACAAAACCATACAAAAACACAACAAAATAAAGCAAAGGTTGAGTAAAAACTCAGAGCTACCAGACTTTGCTGCTCCCAGTTGAAGCGCATGTTCTGGAATGGTGGAGAACCTATTGTGGATGGAGTTGGAGATGCTAATGGTGTGAAGACAGCGCAGCAGGATGTTGTGGTCGACGGTGTCAAAAGCGGCAGACAGGTCAAGGAGAATCAGAGGGGATGGGGAGCCTGTTTCTGTGCTGTGACCGTGCCGGAACCAGACTGAAATGATTCATAGAGACAGTTAATTTTGAGGTGGTTGTGGAGTTGAACAGCCACTATTTTTTCCAGCACCTTTGAGACAAATGGAAGGTTTGAGATGGGTCTGTAATTTGCAAGGACATCTTTGTATGCTTCATTTTGCATCTGTGTACGATGAGCTGATGTGACTTGCCAAAAAGCTTCAGTTTTAGATCAAGTTCCAGTTTTGTCTCATCCGTCCACAAAGCTTCTGGGAGAACATCCTTTGATCCTTTACTTTTGTTAATTTCAAGTTATTTCACTGACAATTGTCGGTTTTTCTTTCAATTTTGTCCACATCCGTACGATTCTTTTCACTCTGACTGATGTCTGTGTGTCATTCAAATACAGGTCACACTTTTGATTTGAATATTTGATGTCTTCATGTTTGCCATAGTTACTTGGTGGGTGATGAGCTGTGGGTGGTGATGGAGTACCTGGCTGGAGGGTCATTGACCGATGTTGTAACTGAAACCTGCATGGATGAGGCCCAAATAGCCGCGGTGTGCAGAGAGGTAAGAAACATGACATCACTCCCTGGTACATCACTCTCAAGTTTAAAGGGATGTTGCCAAAACCAAACTTGTTACGTTTTTGACACCCCCCCCCCAAAAAACCTCTCTCTCTCCCACCCACCCTCCAGTGTCTCCAGGCATTGGAATTCCTCCACTCAAACCAGGTCATCCATAGAGACATCAAGAGTGACAACATTCTGCTGGGCATGGACGGCTCCGTCAAACTCAGTCTGTCCACATCAGCTGATCTTATATAATCTTGTTCTTTTAATTATTCATTCAGTGTATTTAAGTATTTCTTTTATTTGTCTATTTGCCTCTTTCCTTCCTTTCCTTTTCTTTACTATATACGTGTATATCACAACAGAGAATGCTTGTTGCAGTGCCTTATTTTGACCAGTAGGAGAGGCTCTTCTTACCAGTCTTTACTTCAGTCCTCACATCATCCAGGCACTGAGGTTTTATATTGTTCACTCAAGCCAACACATACTTACAGCACAGTAGAAACAAATGTAAACAACAAAAATGAAAAGTTCAGCATTTGTTATTTCTGTCTTGGGGTCAGGTTTGGCTTTCTGCTGACTACTGGTTGATATTATTAATTATGTGGAAATCTCATGCAGTCACATAACTTAGATCTTTCTTTTTCAACTTGAACTGTAAAGTCATGTTATTTTGTTGAAAACTGCAGGACCCTTCAGGCCTGTCCATTACAGCACTACTGATGATACAGATTTACTGAGGATACATAAGGGCTGACTCATTTTGTCCTTTATCCTTCTTCCAGCTGACTTTGGCTTCTGTGCCCAGATCACTCCAGAGCAAAGTAAACGCAGTACCATGGTTGGAACTCCTTACTGGATGGCTCCAGAGGTTGTGACCCGAAAGGCTTACGGTCCCAAAGTGGACATCTGGTCCCTGGGCATCATGGCCATAGAGATGGTTGAAGGGGAGCCACCGTACCTGAACGAAAATCCACTGAGGGTAAAACTTTTCTAAACTGAGTGTGAAATTAAAACTCCCAGGCAATTATCACATACACCTTTGAGCTATGGTTGGAGAAGGGGATGTGGGTCCTATGTCGCCATAGTAGAGAGAGGATAGCAGTATGGGCTGCTCATGGTCTTCTGTTGTTTGGTCTGTGAATCTACAAAATGAATGTGGTTCATCTGTCAAGTAGCCAAGAATCACTGCTGCTGCCTAATGTCATAATGAGGTTCGAGACAGTGTGTGACTGCTTCACAAACCCTAGTCTGGGCAGAACAACACATTTGGAGAAAGAGGTGAACGGTTGCGCAAATTGCAAACTGCACTCAGGACTGGGTGTGTTGTACTGTGGGTATGATAGGGATTTTTATTTTGTTCTGTATATCTTTTCACAAATAGAGGTTTTAAAGAGGAGCAATGCAAGTGAAAAAGTGACCAGAGTTGCATACTTCCCCTTTAAATGAGTTGTCTTCTAAAATCAGGCTGGTCATATTACTGGCAGTATATTGCTGGCAGTATATTGCACTCTCAAAACACTGAATTTGAAAATCCCTGTATGTGCCTCTTGGGCAGAGGTGGGTAGTAAAAACTGTACTCAAGTAAGAGTATTGTTACTTTAAAATAATATTACTCAAGTAAAAGTAGAAAGTAGCCATCCAAATATTTACTTAAGTAAGAGTAAGAAAGTACCACTCAAGTACCGAGTAACCTCTGATTTATTTGTATAATAATGAGGGCATGAATGTAATCAAATGCACGAAAAAATTAAAAAGCAATGAACAAATTCAGATCTTGCCAAAGAACATCACTAAACAACTTAGACAATAAATGAAACACATAAATTAAGGCTAATTGAGCCACAATAACTTACATATACTTGCATACAGATATGTATGAACTTTCCATAAACTGTGTGTGTGTGTGTGTATCTGTTGTCACACACATCGTCCATTAATTCCTGATCAGTGGACACCTCGTCGGCCATCCCTCACACACCAGGGCTGATGTCAGCAGCCTATTCACAGCCACAACACATCTGCTACTCACTGCAATGTGTTTCCTCAAATTTTAGTCGGAGTCTGGGTGGCTGCCACTGTTTACCGCAGAGATTTTGTGTATAGGGTGAATAGGGTTAAACGTCGCTAGTGGCTACAGTTGATTGGTGAAATGCAGTCATGTGACAGAGCCTCTGTTGGAAGTCTCTTCATCAAAACAAAACAAACAGATTGCGCATTTAATAGATAAAAATAAGTAGCGAGTAGCGAGCAGAATGTAGCTCAGTGTAATGGAGTAAAAGCACCGCTTCTTCTCAAATATACTCAAGTAAAAGTAAAAAGTATGCTGCATTAAAACTACTCTGACAAGTACACTTTATCCAAAAAGTTACTCAAGTAAATGTAATGGAGTAAATGTAGTGCGTTACTACCCACCTCTGCTCATGGAATGTTGACTCACAAGTTGGTGTGTGTGTGTGTCACCTAGGCACTGTATCTCATAGCAACCAACGGGACACCAGAGCTGCAGAACCCAGAGAAACTGTCAACAATATTCAGAGACTTCCTTAACCGATGTCTAGAGATGGACGTGGAGAAAAGAGGGTCAGCTAAAGAGCTACTGCAGGTACAGCAGCTGTGTGTGTGACTGTGTAATGTACCGTAATGTATGTGTGAAAAATCTCCCAGTGGTACATCCAGAACAGGGTGTTCTTTAATCCTCAAAAATAATAAACAGAATAATTCATGCACTTCAGTTGCCTCCAAAAGATTGACATATTTACATCTTTATGATGGAAAGGATGATTAAAAAGATTTTAAAATAGATAAAAGAACAGGATATAAGGCATAATGACTAATAAAAACATTTAAAGAAAACAGAAATGTCTCAGATGTAGACAGAAATAATATTTTGGGCTCAACAGGTAATTACTAACCTTACATTGATCTTATTCCTGCACATACAGTTGATCTAGTTTTAAATGACATGACATTCTCAACCCTCTTGTTTTTCCATCACCTTTGTCCCCATAGCAGGGACCAACAGAACAAACAAAGCAATAAAAAGAGAGCCAGTACAAAACAAGTTCCAAGTTCAAAAACATGAATAATTAAAGTTGCAAAAAGTGGAATTTTATTTTTCCAGGCGGTGCCATGGAGCTTTTTTCTTTTTACCTTAATAGCAAAATAGGTTTTCTTGCAGTCGTTACTCTTATCACATGTACTAAGTATAGGCAGCTTGGTCCATGTGTTCATCAGTTACAACACTTTGATTTTCACTATCCAGGCATTTGGCCACATCCTTCGCCAATCCTTTCCTGAAGTCAACTTTTTTGAGCACACACATGGATAGTCCATAGGCTCAGCACATATTTAGTGTATTGAATCTTGATCTATCAAGTAAATGTAACGGAGGAATAAAGTGCATTAAAACCTGGACATTTAGCCTTGACAGTAGACTAGTGGTGGTTTCATGTGTCTTCTAACAGATGCACTTGTGTAGGTGTAGAGATGTGTGGGTGAGGTTGTAACAGCCCAGAGGTCAACCTGGGACTTTATACTGTTTCAAGAGGAGGTCTGTTAGAGATGTAATTCACTTTATTGGATGTCTTGTATGTGTGGCTTGAGAATTCCTCTCTGAGCTGTGTTAAGAGGTTGATGATAGAGAGAGTGAATTTCTGATAGTGAGTTGCTAAGATTTCCTTTGTTTCTCTGTGTTGTGCAAGCCTGCAGTTCTGGTTTGAACTAACGTCTCTCTCCCCCCCTTTCCATCCCTCTTCTTAGCATCAGTTTCTGAAGATGGCAAAGCCTCTCTCCAGTCTGACTCCTCTCATTCTGGCTGCCAAGGAAGCTGCCAAGAACAATCGCTAGCTAATCTTACACTCATTATTTTGTCTTTCTATCCCTGTTTCTCTCCTACCACCACTCCCTCTCTCTTCTCTCCTTTGTTTTTGGGGGGGGGGGGGGGGGTGGGGATGGCTGCTGACATAACTAGTCTTATTTGTCTCCTTCTGTAACCTGCACCTACTGCTTCTTTACCCTGTGATCTCTTACCCAAACTTGACCTCCCTATACTGGCCCCCACCCCCGTCACACCCCTGTAATCTTCACAGGGATAGAGAAGGGCAGTTCCTTCCTTTAACTCCTTCTTTGACACTCCACTGGACTCAGAGAGGAAGGTGAGGGCTAAATGACATCATCAGTTCATCTGTAAGATTATTATTACTGACATCACTCCCCCACACATGGTACAAAAAACCCAAAATGGGAAAAATGGGTTTTCAACAAAGCCCAAACACACACGGGATTTGTTTTGAATTTACTGTATAATTGTTTTTTCTACTTCTTTGAACCCTCCCACAGATCATAACAGACCCCCAGCAGCCTCTGCTGCAGACTGTAGTATTTGTGCATGTGTTGCTGTCTGTGTTAGGGTCCTGTAAATCATCTAAGGGTTTTGGTTCAAGTTATTACATTTTCTTCTAAAAGTGCATTCGCTGATTTTCATTGATTATGCATTTTTTTAATCAACTTTTTTTGTGCATTTGTGTGCGTGTGTGTCTCTGGGGATGTTGGGATATTAAGTTGATTGTAGTGTTACCTTCTGTAGTTGACAAAAGGATGTGAGGTGTGTACTTTGTCATGCCTGCAGTGTGAGCTGTGAGCTAGAGAGTATTAATATAAATTGTACTGAGTAAGCACTGGCATGCTCAGAGCTGATGGACTGAGTTTGGATATGGAAAGCTTTCACTTGAGATACAATCATTTGGACTGGATGATGTCTTTCTATCAGATCCACTCAATCAGTTTTTAAAAGCAGTACTTTTTTTGTTTGAGGTTTAGACTTTTTATAAGTTTAAGCATGAAGTAAATAATTGAAGTTCAAAATTTCACTCAGAATCCTTCTAATATTTGTTACTGTACAAACAGCTTAAAATCCAACCTTTGTAGCTTGTTTCATGTTTATATGAGCATGGTAGTTTTTGAAAAATGATCAATTGTTGCTTAATTAGAATTTATGTTCTTGTGGTGATCTTTAACTGATGCTGTTTTCCAGGAGCCCAAGAGGTAAATCTGGACAGAGGAGGTGAGACTGTGAGTGAGCTGAGTGTAATAACACAGCATAGAGGCAACTGAGCGCTGTAGGATTTTTTAAAGTTCGGAACCCAACACTAGAAGAGAGCGGTGGTGATTTCTATGAATGTTATTACATCAGTAGTTTTTTTTTCCTTTTTTCATGTACACTCACAAAGCACAGTAATTGTAGTTCGCTTTTACTAAATAAGATTTACATTTTGTCTATCAACTGCTGTATTTGAGACAGTTTGTTTTAGAATATGGAGCTTCCTCTTCACAAAGAGATAAATTAAAGAAATGACAGATAGCTCTGAGGAATAGAAGCTGGAGGAACAGAGGCTAACAACCCAGTTGTGATATCAGGTTCTCAGCTGAACCAGCATTTGCTAGAGTACAGAGACCTGCAGGACTCAAAATCAGACTCAGCTTTAAGGTCTATTCTTGCTTGAGTTTTTCTTATTGTTATCAGAGAAGCTGGTGCTGGTAGAGGAGAGCATGGATAAAATTCCGCAGTGAAGAGAGGCAGCTACTTCCTTGTTTGATCTATATATGAATCATTTTTGTAAGAGTACTCCACACATTGTTGCATCGCATTCCTACAACATTGTCTGACTCATGATTGTTCTGCGGAAAATCTATTTCATTCCACACGCATTCCATTTCTTTGTTGTCAGAACAAATCAGTCACAGAAAACATGGATCTCTAGTTTGGATGAACCCGTCCTCTACCAGATAGACGTGATTTGCATATGTCACAACTGTTAAAGAAAAAAAGTGACAGATAGTGGGTGCTCCTGTATTCTACTTGTAGTTCAATGTGGTCAGAATCAAAAATACAACAACCTCTAAATTGTGTACAAATATACACACAGCAACTGTACTGTGATGTGACAAAGAAAAGATAGTTGTAAAGCTGTGGTCCACAACTTGCCCCGCCAAACTCACTCCATCTGCAGCTCTGGGACTTCATTGTCTGCAGGCTTGATGCTAAGACTTTGTGGTAGAGAATGTGCATGTCGACAAGCTGTTTGTATTCTGTATGTTAAAGATGGAGAGAAAAAAGTGGAATGAGCTGGGATGATGCTTAAGTGTACAGTGGTGATACATGAAGTATGCTTGTGTTCAACAGGAAAGATCATATCTTGGACCTATTTTCAGAAAAATGAGACAAATAAATTCTATAATGGTACGAGAACAATTGTTATTGCATGGAGGACTGTCACATCCCAGGAGCCCTCTGAACATTAGGTGTATATTTTATGTGCAAAAAATAAAAGAAAAACTGCATTGATGACAACAGAAAAGAGCAACAACCTGTTTCAACTTTTGTTTACAGACTGTTTTTGTTTGTTTTTTAACAATTGAACAATGTCAGATATCAGAGTTCACCACCTCTTTTTGACTTCAATTAGAATCAATAGATAGAGTTTTCTGCTGAATTGAAACAGTTTTGACAGGTCACAGGTTCAAATCTTGCATGAGCCAAAGTTTCCAGCAACAGTCACCGCAATCTGTGTCCAGTGAGAAACACCTGCAGTGTAAATACTCCAAATCATGCTCAAAGCTCTGACTGATTGCAAAGCTGATTTTTGTTTTTAGATGGTGTGTTTTTTTGTAATGTACTGATTAATGTACCTCTGGCCTTAAACTGTTTAAAGGTGCAGGACTTCTTTAGTAACAGTCTGATGGAAACAACACACCTGCAACATGTTGAGGCAACAGTGAGCTGTAGTTGAGTGATTCATCTAGTACTAAAGTATGTGATGATTAATGTGTCAGCCAATTACTCATTGTATCAGATGTTAAACAAAACGATGTGAGAAATGACTGCCAAAGTGTCTTTGCACTGGCTGCTACACAGAACGCAAGCTGTAAATATGAAAAGAATGAAACCTCAAAACTGCCTGAAACTGTTGCCACTGTGTGTGTGTGTGAGAGAGAGAGAGTGTCCTGGTCTGAAATGCCAGCACAGAGCTGACCTGGACTTATTCTGGCCTGTTCTGTGGTTTCCCATTTCATTTTCAAAGTTTGCTCTGTGGTTGTCTGAAAACCAGGTGAATTCTGTAAGTAGTAAAAAGTTGCCAATAAACACTCTGCAAAATAGAAAGTATCCCAGAACAAGCTCATCATATTGATTATGCCCAAAGGCTGTTTAATGCCTGCCGATGTAATAATGTCCACAAACATAATACATTTTCCACAAACGTAGCTGCTGCCTTCTACAAACGTAACATGCAATTTACCACAAATGTAATAACTATTACGTTTGCAGGGGTTTATCACGTTTGTGGATAAGTGAAAATCTTCAACTTTCAACATTGTAATATCTTCCTACAAATGTAATAATACAATAAATAATGGTGGTTTTGGTTGTTGTTTTGTTGATGTTTGTTTGTTTGCCTGTACACAGGGTGCGATTTCCCTGCTTTCGATGTCCCCCACTCTGGTCATTCATTTTTTTTCTCCCTGGCTGGGATACGTGTTGTCCCCCCTTCACACCGAACGCGGTTTTCGCTGCGCCCACCGCAAGGTAGGGCGCAGACAGGCGCAAGGCAAGGCACACGCCCGCGCATTGCGCAGATGTATCGCGCGAGTTGCTAAGCGACCGGAAAAACAATACAGGATTCGGGGGAGTATATGTTAGTCAGGAGCTACAACATCATGATGACCGCTTCTAGGTGTACTTCACGCTGAGCAGGGAGCAGTTTTCATTCTGCAAACCGCCGATCTTTTTCAGATTCCACTACATTCTCTCCTATTGGCCGCGCCGAGATGTCGTCACATCGTAGTTTTCAATTCAAGCGCAGCGCGCAACGGCGGCAGGCGCTCACCTCGCGCGCCGCTCGCTCTTGCGTAGTGGTGGCACATACACGTTTGCCATCTGCCGCCTGCGCTTTGCGCTTTTGGTGTGAAACGGGTTTAAGTGATATTCTGGCCTCTGGTTAAAGTCCTACATTAACACTAGAACCGCGACCCTCTCAGACTGTCATAAATTCTCAAAAGCTGAGTCTGAAACAGATGCCTGTCTTCTGTCGCCGGTCTCGGTTAGAAGCCGGGTCTATTTCTATTTTCAGCAAGTTCTTGTGAATGTACAAACGCTCTCAAAGCCTACGATCGCCTGTTTGATCAGTTTCTAAGCTGATTCGTTCGTGCTAGAGTTCTCACCTGGACCAGGTCCGATCCGCAGGGGTAGCTGGACCTGATGCGGCCAGACTCACGAGCTCGAGCATTAATTCTCGGGTGGACCGCGGCAAAAAAAAAAAAAAATAGTCCGACCCAACCCAACTTATTTAATGTTTTTGACCCGAACGGTCGCGTCCGGTGTTGTTGTTTGGCCCGGTCCATTGAGAACTCTGACTGACCCACTGAAAGAGCCGAGCCTATACACAGTCTGCACATAATTTTGAAAAAGAATGAATGCTGCCCTGGTTCCGGCTCCTTCCTTCTATTCTAACTCTTTAGTAACAACATAACCATTTGATTTTGATTATATTGTATATTTTCCATCTTTGCTGAGCGTAAGATTTGTTCAAAATTAATTAAAAGCCTGTCCCATTTAGACGCCTGTCTCTCTATGTAAGATGATCCTCATTAACAAGAAGCATTTTGCTTATGCAAAGTAAAATCTTTTCAAACATATCTATATGCCACAAAACAATTTTGTGAATTGAAAATGAATGACTTTTGCTACCTGCAGTTGGGGGGGGGGGGGGGGGCGTGATAACCAAACAACAACAACCACAACGACCAATATTCATTGTATTATTACATTTGTAGGAGGTTCTGACAATGTTGAAAGTTGAGTTTTCACTTCCCCGCAAACATAATAAACCCCTGCAAACATAATAGTTATTACATTTGTGGGAAATTACGTGTTACATGTTTGTAGTAGGCAGCGGCTATTACGTTTGTGGGATTATTGCATTAAAAGCTGCAGATTTTTATTATGTTTGTGGACATTATTACATTGGCGGGCGTTACAAGCTGGTGTTGATTTCCACATAGCAGATTGCTCTTGGCAAGTAAAGGAATTACATGTGATGCTGAACTCAGAAAATGCTAATGTTGACTGTGTAGCAGTATCAAAAATTAAGAATGGCTCCTTTAAAGGTTTACTTTCACCATGCAGTGGCACTTTGATTAGGTCATATGAATCTGACAATGAAAATTATATTAACAGTGTTTATGGTTAATGCATGAGGTTGCAGAGTCTGTCACTGTGCTTCAGATCACTGTAACTATGTTAAATTGGATTCATTGTTAAATAAGTTGGCATGGCACTTTTACAGAAAGTGACAGAAAAGAAAATGGAATTGTAAAATTACAGAAGCTCGAAAATTAAACAAAAATACAGCATGCAGCATTCTGTTATTGTCAGGGACTGTCACTTGTACAAAGTGAAATCCATCAGCAGTCATAGTTTATAATGGTCATAGTGTCCAGCTACAGTAAATTCAGTGTAGTCTTGGCCTGATCAGTTCACACTACCCAACCACAACTTTGTCGAAGCTTGTAACTCACATGTGAATGACCCAGTGCTTGTATTACTGGGTTTTAGAAAATAAACACATTTGTTGCAAACTTGACCAGAGTCTTCACTACTTCATAACTAGCTTACAAATAGCTCAATTCTTTCAATCTTTGTTGCAACAGTTCATATATTCTGTGCTGCAGTGGTCAAACATTGGATAAACATTAATGCTGTCAGTAAAATGATGCAGGCTTCAACATGGAAGTTATTTTATAAAACATGAAATAAAACACAACTTTACACCTCATAATATGAAATATATATTTCGATGATAATCTAATTTGGATCAGTAATTTGTATTCACATAATGACATGTCATCATATTCTAAAGATTCATAATAGAGCCACAGTCATCCTTAGATTTACAGCTACTGTAGTCTGGCCAACACAATATAGATATAATGGGATTGCCACTGCAGATTATAAAACGCTTCACATCTTCCCCTATGTATGACCATTTGTGTTATGATCGTCCTCTGAGATCCGATTATAGCTGCCCAGAGAAACTATTATTCCCAAATTAAGATCACAGCAATGTGACTGTCTCATTCAGCTTCTATAGGAAGCTTCTGCTGACTTGACGACTGTGCTAAAAAATACTGCCACACCTTAGTACAAGTTGGGAACCATAATCATTTCCTGTGAGAAGTGACCATCTGGTAGCAGCTCAAAAGAGGGTTCAGACTTGGTCCAGGTCAGAAAGAGGTTGTGAAATGAATTGTGCACTCCATAGAGAATCAGAGCCATAATTTCTGTTTATAACTTATTTTGGGTATTTGAAATAACTCTGAAAAATGGAGAAAAAAAAACAACAACAACAACAACAATAAATCTGTACAAAAACTGACAAACTCGACTGTTTTTTTGTTGCTGTACCCTGGTCTGATTATACTTAAAACATCATCAGCATTTAAAAAACATTTTTTGCTGCTTAGATTTTATTCAAGTTTCAAGTGAATTCATTAAAGTTATGAGAAAATGGACTAATTTATTCCTTCTCACACCAGTTGCTTATGTTGATGTTACCCTCCCAGACAGATAATAGGACACTTGTAAAGTGTAGAGATGAAGTTAAAGTCCCAGTACTGTTGTACTCAGTATCAGCAACCATGGAATGACTGTTGTCTGATCAGGTTATCGTGGTGGGACTAATTGATTTATAAAAATAAAAAGTGGTAATGGTAGTCTGAAATCAATATAGAAAAATCCAGTTATATTACACAGCAAAGAGAGAGGACACTAGAACTGGGAAAAAACACTTGGAAAAAACACTTCCCAGTGTTGAATGATTAAGATTATGCTTGATGTATGATTTAAAATATGACTCCCTTAAACTACTGAAAACTCTTAACGCCTCTTTGTGCATCAGAAATGTACAGTTTCCTCTCAAACATTCTGTCTGTGATGGCTGCTGCAGCCTCCTCGCCGCCATCCATCTGACTGTGAAATCAGATCCCACCTGCTTGTTCCCCCCTAGTCCTGATTAAAAATGTTTATTTCCCCTGCTTGCAAGGGTCACATTTCATCTTCAGGATAAGAGCGAATGAGTTTTTGGTATAGGTGAAGCTGCATTGCTACATGTGAGTTAAGCCCCTCATGGCCCTGACGTGGATTTCGCACTGGTTGTTGTTCAAAGTAAAGGCCAAGCCAGGGCTGCAAGAAAAGAATGACATCATTCTGTTCTAGGAGCCCTGGGAAAGAGAACAAATTTCTCTGTTCTTGTGAAGTATGTGCAGGCCTTTAGACTTTTCAAATATGGTCTACTCTACATTATCCCTCAGAGGATAAGAGGTCATGAGTTCAAGCCTCAGATTATGCAGAATGGATGTTGTATTGCCAATGTTCTTGTTGTCTCCTGTTGCTCAGAATTGTCTAAATTTGTCTAAAACTGCCTGGAACTGACCATTGCTCCGAAGCAGCTTTAATGTATTTCTGTTCCAGCCCTCAGCTATGCTCATGAGCTATGGGTACCTTAATAATGAGATTGCAGATTCAAGCGCCTGAAATGGGTTTTCTCCAAAGAGCTGCTGCTGCTCCACATCAGAACAAACAAACTGAACATTAAAACAATTTCTGATTTGTGAAACTATCCAGCCATCTTCTTCTGCTGATCCAGGGTTGGGTCGTGGTGGCAGTAGGTTAAGCAGAAGGTCCCTCTTGCTTTTTAGCCCCTTTTTGGGGATCCCCTGGTGTTTCCAAGCCAGGAGGGAGAGATATTTCCTACCACAACTTAGGGGTCTGCCTTGAGATCTCCTTCCTGATGGTCATGCCCAGAACCCCTCAACAGGGAGGTGCACAGGAAGCGTCCTTCTCAGATGATGAACCACCTCAGTTTGTTCTGATGTGGAGCAGCAGCAGCTCTTTGGAGGAAACCCATTTCAGGCGCTTGA
The DNA here is from genome assembly GCA_019059645.1 of Caranx melampygus. Lineage (NCBI taxonomy): Eukaryota > Metazoa > Chordata > Actinopteri > Carangiformes > Carangidae > Caranx > Caranx melampygus. The sequence goes on along the minus strand of JAFELL010002524.1, from coordinate 68,960 downwards.
ATCTGCAATCTCATTATTAAGGTACCCATAGCTCATGAGCATAGCTGAGGGCTGGGACAGAAATACATTAAAGCTGCTTCGGAACAATGGTCAGTTCCAGGCAGTTTTAGACAAATTTAGGCAATTCTGAGCAATAGGAGACAACAAGAACATTGGCAATACAACATCCATTCTGCATAATCTGAGGCTTGAACTCATGACTTCTGTCTCTAAGAACCATCCTCTAACTCATGGAGCTAACACCTGGTCTGTGGCTTAACAAATGGACTAAGCCATTCACCGGGACAACAGCAGCTCAAAAATTCTGTCAAAAATCTGAAAATACATACATTGAATCTTGACAGCATGGAAATGTTGCTCATTTGTTTTTAACAGTAAGTGATTTGCTCCATAAGTGAAAAACTGATGTTTAAAAATGCCATTCTTACACTGACTGCAGTTGTTCCCATGAGAGCAGAATTCAAAATGTTTTCAAAAATTCAGTTTTTCAGATAAAATTCTGATATTTTTCAGGAAGATTGAATGGTGGTGATGGACTGTGGTGATGGACTTAATAATTTGCACTGTTTCAATGTACAAACATTTCTGCAGTATTGGGGCTACAGTTTGGTGAAAGTTGCAAACTGTAGCATGTACGGTTGATTTGTTAGGAATTTTCAAAGTTTTAAAATTCGGATGCTTGCTGTGCTACTTTGAGGACAATTGACATTTTCATGCATGGGAAGTAGGAAGAAGAAGACCGCTTACACTTTGCACAAGAAGCCTGACACCCCATACTTTTTCAGAGTCCCCTGGGAACATGCTGATAAGCCTTCTTTAAAATCACACAGCAGGAGACTCCTTCCCTGCCAGCAAGGTGACATGCCATGCCCTCAGGTTACTCTGCCTGCTGCCCAGTCAGCAATGCATCCAACCTGAACGAGCACCCAGCCCTGAACATATGGGGGTTGAGCTAAAAAAACAGTTTCACAAATCAGAAAACAAGTTTTAAAGACTCTCTGGAAAAGAATCTTACTTTGTAATTGATTCTTTCCTGTAACTTTTCCCGTTCTTCTGAATCAGAGGCTGAGAATCAGGCGCTGACTTGCAGTCATTAAGTCTACATATGGTGAGTAGTGAGTGGAAACACAAGGTGGAGGAAAGTGGATCTTTAGAGTGATTGAAAGCCTAAACAAAAATGTATAGTGGTGGCCAAAGTGATTAGAACAGCTGACAGATCTGAAATGTGCAGCTGGTTGCTATGAGCACAATCAAACGAAGAGGACTGCAATTACAGCAGCACATCTCTCTGGCATATGTCTGTGAAGGTTCTCAGTCATCCAGGTCATCTTTATCCTGTGGGTTGTAGAAAATAAGGCAACTGGACTTCTTATCTTGTTTGAAGACGTTTCGCCTCTCATCCAAGAGGCTTCTTCAGTTCTGAGACTGTGACAGGAAAGCCAGGTATTTAAACCCTGAGTGGTGGTTTCGGGTGAAACTAGAGTCACATGACCACACCCCCCGAAACTGGGGGGGGGGGGGGTGGTCATGTGATGTCCCCCCCCCCACTCCTGGTTTCGTGTAGCTCTGGAGTCATGGAGTCAGGAGTCGACACTCCTGGTTCCATGAGGTTCCTTTGAGTCACATTTCCCCAGGTGTGTTTGGGGTTTAAATTTCCTGGGGAGAGCTCCTAGGACTGCGTTGTAGGTGGCTGACAGGTGGTGTCTTAGGCCCCCACCTCTGTTCAAAGACGGTTTCTCTACGTGGACATAGATGGCTTCTTTTACTCCTCTCTCGAACCATCTGTCCTCCCTGTCCAACACCTGGACATTGGAGTCCTCAAAGGAGTGACCGTTACTCTGTAGATGCAGATGTACCGCTGAGTCCTGGCCTGATGATGTGGCTCTTCTGTGTTGGGCCATGCGCCGGTGGAGGGGCTGTTTGGTTTCGCCTATGTACAGGTCTGAGCACTCCTCGTTGCACTGGACGGCATACACAACATTGCTGAGTTTATGCCTGGGTGTTTTGTCCTTGGGGTGGACCAGCCTCTGTCTCAGTGTCTGGCCTGGTTTGAAGTTGACCCAGATGTTATGTTTCTGGAAGATCCTTCTGAATTTCTCAGACAGGCCTGCCACGTATGGAATGACAATGTTCTTCCTATTTTCCTTTTCGGTCTCAGTTGTTGGTTTGGTGCGTTTTGCTGATGATTTGACAAACGACCACTTAGGGTAGCCACAGGTCTGGAGGGCTGTCCTGATGTGGGATGTTTCCTTCTGTTTTCCCTCTGCACTCGATGGAACCTCCTGGGCCCGGTGTTGTAGAGTCCGAATAACTCCCAGTTTATGTTCCAGGGGGTGGTGGGAATCGAACAGGAGGTATTGGTCAGTGTGTGTGGGTTTCCGGTAAACCTCGATGCTGAGGTTACCATCCTTCCCAACCGACACTGCACAATCCAGGAAGGGGAGCTTGTTGTCCTTGACGTCCTCCCTGGTGAAACGGATGTTCCTGTCGACTGAATTTATGTGTTGGGTGAAGGCCTCCACCTCTTGGGATTTGATTTTGACCCACGTGTCATCCACATATCGGAACCAGTGGCTTGGTGTTGTACCTTTGAAGGACTTCAGCGCCCGCTCCTCCACTTCCTCCATGTAGAGGTTGGCCACGATGGGGGACACTGGGGAACCCATGGCACAGCCGTGTTTTTGCCTGTAGAAGCCTTCATTGTATTTGAAATAGGTGGTGGAAAGGCAGAGGTGTAAAAGGGTGCAAATTTGGTCCGGGCTGAGGTTGGTTCTAGTGTTTAAGGAGGTGTCCATTTGGAGACGTTTCTTGGCCATCTCCACTGCTGCGTCAGTGGGGATGCAGGTGAAAAGGGAAGTGACGTCGAATGAGACCATGGTTTCGTCTGGTGAACAAGTGAGGTTCTGGATCTTGTTTGTGAAGTCTATGGAGTTGTGGATGTGGTGTCTGGTGTTCCCCACCAGAGGGGACAGGATACCGGAAAGGTGTTTGGAGATATTGTATGTCACCGAGTTAATGCTGCTTACAATTGGTCTGAGTGGCGCTCCTTCCTTGTGTATCTTTGGGAGGCCATAGATGCATGGTGTGGCCTCCCCTGGGTACAGGCGGTAGTAAGTGGGGCGGTCAATGGCGTGGTCTTTCTCTAACTGTTGAAGACAGTCTATAACCTTCTTCTTGTAGTTGCTGGTGGGGTCCCTTTTCAGGGCTTCATATGTCTCCACGTCGCTGAGGAGTGAAGTCATCTTGCTGTGGTAGTCCGCAGTGTTGAGGATGACGGTACATCTCCCTTTGTCTGCTGGCAGGATTGTGATGCTCGGGTCCTTGCTGAGTGAAGAAATTGCCTTTCTTTCCTCTCTGGAAATGTTGGAGGGTGGTATCTTTGCACTGGCCAGTGTTGCTGACACCTTCAGGCGGATCTGTTCAGCTTCAGGGGGGCTCAGCTTGTTGTTTCTGATCTTTTTTGAATTTTTGAGTCTGTCGTTCTTTGCTTATGTTGTGTTGGTCATCACGAAGGCACAGCTAGCCCAACACAACATAAGCAAAGAACGACAGACTCAAAAATTCCAGACCTTACTGAACAGAACATACAAAACAGACACCAGACCTGAGCTATCAGGACGGGATCAAGAGGAGCCCACACCGGCCAAGATCCAAGACCAATGGGTGAAGAACCTGTCCCACAGATCCCTCACGAAACCAGAGAGGGAAGTCTTGGCCAAGGGTTTGAATTTTGCCATCTCCCCACAACAACTTCCTGTAGTGGACCTCATCACAGCGACAGAGTCAGCGATCAGAAACAACAAGCTGAGCCCCCCTGAAGCTGAACAGATCCGCCTGAAGGTGTCAGCAACACTGGCCAGTGCAAAGATACCACCCTCCAACATTTCCAGAGAGGAAAGAAAGGCAATTTCTTCACTCAGCAAGGACCCGAGCATCACAATCCTGCCAGCAGACAAAGGGAGATGTACCGTCATCCTCAACACTGCGGACTACCACAGCAAGATGACTTCACTCCTCAGCGACGTGGAGACATATGAAGCCCTGAAAAGGGACCCCACCAGCAACTACAAGAAGAAGGTTATAGACTGTCTTCAACAGTTAGAGAAAGACCACGCCATTGACCGCCCCACTTACTACCGCCTGTACCCAGGGGAGGCCACACCATGCATCTATGGCCTCCCAAAGATACACAAGGAAGGAGCGCCACTCAGACCAATTGTAAGCAGCATTAACTCGGTGACATACAATATCTCCAAACACCTTTCCGGTATCCTGTCCCCTCTGGTGGGGAACACCAGACACCACATCCACAACTCCATAGACTTCACAAACAAGATCCAGAACCTCACTTGTTCACCAGACGAAACCATGGTCTCATTCGACGTCACTTCCCTTTTCACCTGCATCCCCACTGACGCAGCAGTGGAGATGGCCAAGAAACGTCTCCAAATGGACACCTCCTTAAACACCAGAACCAACCTCAGCCCGGACCAAATTTGCACCCTTTTACACCTCTGCCTTTCCACCACCTATTTCAAATACAATGAAGGCTTCTACAGGCAAAAACACGGCTGTGCCATGGGTTCCCCAGTGTCCCCCATCGTGGCCAACCTCTACATGGAGGAAGTGGAGGAGCGGGCGCTGAAGTCCTTCAAAGGTACAACACCAAGCCACTGGTTCCGATATGTGGATGACACGTGGGTCAAAATCAAATCCCAAGAGGTGGAGGCCTTCACCCAACACATAAATTCAGTCGACAGGAACATCCGTTTCACCAGGGAGGACATCAAGGACAACAAGCTCCCCTTCCTGGATTGTGCAGTGTCGGTTGGGAAGGATGGTAACCTCAGCATCGAGGTTTACCGGAAACCCACACACACTGACCAATACCTCCTGTTCGATTCCCACCACCCCCTGGAACATAAACTGGGAGTTATTCGGACTCTACAACACCGGGCCCAGGAGGTTCCATCGAGTGCAGAGGGAAAACAGAAGGAAACATCCCACATCAGGACAGCCCTCCAGACCTGTGGCTACCCTAAGTGGTCGTTTGTCAAATCATCAGCAAAACGCACCAAACCAACAACTGAGACCGAAAAGGAAAATAGGAAGAACATTGTCATTCCATACGTGGCAGGCCTGTCTGAGAAATTCAGAAGGATCTTCCAGAAACATAACATCTGGGTCAACTTCAAACCAGGCCAGACACTGAGACAGAGGCTGGTCCACCCCAAGGACAAAACACCCAGGCATAAACTCAGCAATGTTGTGTATGCCGTCCAGTGCAACGAGGAGTGCTCAGACCTGTACATAGGCGAAACCAAACAGCCCCTCCACCGGCGCATGGCCCAACACAGAAGAGCCACATCATCAGGCCAGGACTCAGCGGTACATCTGCATCTACAGAGTAACGGTCACTCCTTTGAGGACTCCAATGTCCAGGTGTTGGACAGGGAGGACAGATGGTTCGAGAGAGGAGTAAAAGAAGCCATCTATGTCCACGTAGAGAAACCGTCTTTGAACAGAGGTGGGGGCCTAAGACACCACCTGTCAGCCACCTACAACGCAGTCCTAGGAGCTCTCCCCAGGAAATTTAAACCCCAAACACACCTGGGGAAATGTGACTCAAAGGAACCTCATGGAACCAGGAGTGTCGACTCCTGACTCCATGACTCCAGAGCTACACGAAACCAGGAGTGGGGGGGGGACATCACATGACCACCCCCCACCCCCCCCAGTTTCGGGGGGTGTGGTCATGTGACTCTAGTTTCACCCGAAACCACCACTCAGGGTTTAAATACCTGGCTTTCCTGTCACAGTCTCAGAACTGAAGAAGCCTCTTGGATGAGAGGCGAAACGTCTTCAAACAAGATAAGAAGTCCAGTTGCCTTATTTTCTACAACCCACAGGATCTCTCTGGCATAGTATCAATACATATCCCGAGAACGTCAACACCCATGTTATCCCATGCCATCTGCTACTCAACCCAAAGGGTTTCCTTTGAATGTACAATAGGTCTGTCCAGTTTATTTTCCAACTCATGATGATTAAGGGCCAAGTCAACAAAAATAACTGAAACCTCTTAAATATGCCAAGTGTTCTAATAATTTTGGCCCCCACTGTATATGTCAATCCAGTCTGTCTGACTATAGATGTTACTGTGATACTGTGCTGTACAAATAAAACTGAACTGATGACACCAAATGTAATGTAAAAGTATGTAAAACTAAACTAATTTCATTATTTGAGCAAAAATGCACTTGAATTTCCCTGTGTCCAAACATCACAAGCTTCAGAACATTTTTGTGTTGTATGTGGATAAAATAGTTGGTACTCCCTGTTAAAGAAAGAAAAACTCACGATTGTGACTGAAATAACTTGAAACTAACTTAAACTTAAACTTTATTTATTTATATAGCACCTTTCATACATATAAATTGCAACACAAAGTGATTTACAAGTTAAAAGAAAGAAAAAAGAAGACCGACCCCTCTCAGACACACATACACACATGCGCACGTACACACAAACATGCACAAACACTCATCCACTCAGGCATGCACACACAAACGCAAGCGTGCACTCATTAAAATAGGGTATAGGATATGGCTGGTATGGCAGCACACTGAGGATCCTGGTGAGGAAAGCATTATTTGGGAGGGCGTCCACACCGGGAGGTGTTACAGAGCCATTGCCACAGGGGTGCCACCACAGGGACCACAGATGGAGGAGCCCACACCGCAGTGCAGTCCCCCCCATCTATCCAAGGCAGGGCAGCCCCCAGGGCGACACCCCTGTGGGCAGCCCAGACTCAACCTCCGGCGTGGGGGGCCCCCTATGAAGAAGACACTGGAGCTAGCAGGTAAAAGAAAAGTAACGTAAAATCAATCATAAAAGTATTTAAGAGTGGTTAGAATCAACACTAAAAGAAATTTTAAAAGACATAGAATAATATTCTTAAGACTGTATCCTAAAAATTCCTAAAAGCAACCTAAGATCTAAATTAAACACCATAAATAACTAATTAAAGGAGATACATTCCTAAAAGCAACATAAGATCTAAATTTAACACCATAAATAACTAGTAAAAATGGATATGTATGAAGAATTAAAAGAAAATCAATTAAAGGCCAAGCTAAAAAGGTGCGTCTTGAGCCTACTTTTAAAAGCATCAGCAGACTCTGCGGCCCTGAAGGTTTTTGTCCTAACACTTGGAATGACTAAAAGGCTGGAGCCAGAGGATCTCAGGGTCTGCGAGGGTTGGTAGTGTAAAAGCAGGTCAGATAGATAAGAAGGCCCAAGACCATTAAGACATTTAAATACTAATAAAAGAACCTTAAAATCGATCCTGAAACGCACAGGGAGCCAATGCAGTGATTTTAAAACAGGTGTAATGTGCTCCTGCCTTTTGGTCCTCATCAGCAAACGTGCAGCTGAAATTTGAAGCAACTGAAGATTGGAAATGCTCTTTTTGGGAAGACCAGAAAGCAGGGCATTGCAGTAATCTAAACGACTTGAGATAAAAGCATGCATCAGCACCTCTGTGTTTGACCGAGAGAGAAACGGGCGGACTCTGGCTATGTTCTCAAGATAATACAACCAAATTTTTGTTATATTTTTGATATGAGGAATAAAATCAAGTTCAGAGTTGAAAATGACGCCCAGGTTTTTGACACATTGTGAAGGTTTAAAATCTTGCAATTTTGGTAAAAGTTTCCCTCTCTTGGCTTCAGGACCAATATTAAAACTTCTGTTTTGTCCTGGTGAAGTTGCAGAAAATTCTCTGCCATCCATGAGTTTATATCTAAAATACAGTTAAGAAGAATATCTATTGGCCTTGGGTCATCAGGAGACACGGCGAAATAGAGCTGCATGTCATCAGCATAACTATGAAAAGTTAAACCGTGCCTCCTGATGACATTGCCAAGCGGAAGCATATATAAATTGAAGCCACAAGCTGCTGTGAACGGGCCCTCGCCACATGTGACCGCGGGCCCCTACATGTGGCCCTGCGAGCGAAACCGGATGTGGGCAGGCGCGTTGGGGGGCGGACCTTCATCACACATGTGAAGTTTGAAGCCACTGGGACAATGCATGATGGAGTTATAAGGACTTGATGTTCCGTGGCGAGGCATCAGAAATTCCTGTTACCACCGGGGGGCGCTATGAGTAAGGTGAGAAGTCAATACATCAGAACGTTCAGGGCGGAGCCCTCGTCATGTCCAGCAAGGTTGAAGCCGCTCGGATGAAGTATGTGGGTGTGAGAGCCATTCGAAACGAAATTGCGAGTAAACGAAAATTCGCCAAAATTTGTCGGTCCCTAGCAGCCACGCCCTTTGACTTACAGACATTCTGCAAAGACGTTTTGATGAGCATGGTCTTTAGATGACCTGTACCAAAATTGAAGTCGATCGGATGAAATCTGTAGGAAGAGTTCGTTCAAATAGGAGGCGTGGAAATTGTGAAAAGTTGACAATAAAAATCAAGATGGCCGACTTCCTGTTTGGTTCCGACCATTGGTGCAAGAGACTTTTTTGTGCATCTGGACAAGATAGACATGGGTACCAAGTTTCATCTTCCTGTTCCAAAAAAACTCCTATGGGGAGGGGTTTTTGAAATTTTCAAGGTGGCGCTGTTGAGCCGTTTGGCCACGCCCATGGGCGTGCCACATATCAACTGAAAGAGCTCGTCAGTCTCGACCTGCGTGCCAAATTTCATGTGGGTACGAGTTTGTTAAAGCCATCAAAGAGCCAATCGTAATTGGTGGCGAGGGATTGACAGTCGCGGCGGCGCTACACGGACGCCATTAGTCATAGCTTGACAAGCTTAATGATGTAGCTTCACCATCTTGTCCTGCATGTCTTAGAAGTGGAACAAAGTCAATGGGGTCAACTATGTGGTATTTATTGACGTTAGAGTAAAAGCTGCACACTTCCTGTTACCAGCGGGGGGCGCTATGAGTGAGGTGGGAAGTCAATACATCGAAACGTTCAGGGCGGAGCCATTGACATGTCCAGCAAGTTTGAAGCCGCTCGGACGAAGTATATGGGCGTGAGAGCCGTTCGAAACGAAATTGCGAGAAAACGAAAAATCACCAAACTTTGGCGGGCCCTAGCAGCCACGCCCTTTGACCTACAGACATGCTTTTGATAAATTTTGATGAGCATGGTCTCTAGATGGCCTGTACCAAAATTGAAGTTGATCGGACGAAATCCCTAGGAGGAGTTCGTTCAAATACAAAAAACTACAAATCAAAATGGCCGACTTCCTGTCGACATTTCATCATGACAATAAGAGGATTTTTTTTGCGTCTTGGGATGTTCTAAAAGGTCACCGAATTTCATGCTTGTAGGTCAAACACGGAGGCGGGGCTCGCATTTTGAAAATTTCTAGGGGGCGCTATTTCGCCATTTTGCATCAACCCTGTGCGACGACCCCAAAATATCGAATTTTTGCGCAGTCCGGACATGCTTGCCAATTTTCCTGACTTTTCGAGCATGGGAAGGTCCCCAAACATGCGATCGTTGACGAGTAAGAATAATAATTAAAGCCGCAAGCGGCTGTGAACGGGCCCTCGCCACATGCGACCGCGGGCCCCTGCGGCTCGGGGAGGGCCCTGCGGCCCGAAGCGGGAGAGGAAAGGAGAAACCTGGGGAAAGAGGAAAAACGCAATGTTCGGCTCGTCCACCGGGTGGCGCTACGAGCGTTGCCAGAGCCGGTCGGGTGCATTGAGGGGCAGACCTTGATCACACATGTGAAATATGGAGCAGATTGGACAATGCGTGAAGGAGTTACAGCATGTTGACGGGTCATCCACCAGGTGGTGCTGCGAGCGCAACCAGACATGGTCAGGTGCGTTGGGGGGCACACCTTCATCAGACACGTGAAGTTTCAAGGCAATGGAACATTGCATGATGGAGTTATAAGGATTTGATGTTCCATGGCGAGGCATGAGAAATGGCGGCGCCATAGTGGCCACGCCCCTTAACGTAGAGAAAAGCTTTTAATAACTTTTGATCACAAAGGTCTTGAGATGATGCTCATGCAGTATGAAGTCGATCAGACGAAATCCCTAGGAGGAGTTCGTTCAAATAGGAGGTGTGGAAATCGGGACAAGTTGCCAATAAAATCAAGATGGCCGACTTCCTGTTTGGTTCTGACCATTGGTGCAAGAGACTTTTTTGTGCGTCTGGACAAGATAGAAATGTGTAACAAGATTCAACTTCCTACTCCAAAAAAACCCCTATGGGGAGGGGTTTTTGAAATTTTCAAGGTGGCGCTGTTGAGCCGTTTGGCCCCGCCCATGGGCGAGCCACCTATCAAATGAAAGAGCTCGTCGGTCTCGACCTGCATGCCAAATTTCATGTGGGTACGAGTTTGTTAAAACCATGAAAAAGCCAATCGTAATTGGTGGCGAGGGATCGACAGTCGCGGCGCCGCCACACGGACGCCATTAGTCATAGCTTGACAAGCTTAATAATGTAGCTTCACCATCTTGTCCTGCATGTATTAGAAGTGGAACGAAGTCGATGGGGTCAACTATGTGGTATTTATTGACGTTAGAGTAAAAGCTGCACACTTCCTGTTACCACTGGGGGCGCTATGAGTGAGGTGGGAAGTCAATACATCGGAACGTTCGGGGTGGAGCCATCATCATGTCCAGCAAGTTTGAAGCCGCTCGGATGAAGTATGTGGGCGCGAGAGCCGTTCAAAACGAAATTGCGAGAAAACGAAAAATCGCCAAACTTTGGCGGGCCCTAGCAGCCACGCCCTTTGACCTACAGACATTCTTTTAATAACTTTTGATGAGCATCGTCTCTAGATGGCCTGTACCAAAATTGAAGTCAATTGGGCGAAATCCCTAGGAGGAGTTTGTTCAAATACGAAAAAACTACAAATCAAAATGGCGGACTTCCTGTCGACATTTCACCATGACAATAACAGGATTTTTTTTGCGTCTTGCCATGTTCTAAAAGCTCACCAAATTTCATGCATGTAGGTCAAACACATAGGCGGGGCTCGCATTTTGAAAATTTCTAGGGGGCGCTATTTCGCCATTTTGCGTTGACCATGTTCCGCAACCCTATCAGATGTAAATTTTGGGCCGTCTGGACATGTGTGCAAATTTTCATGAGTTTTCGAGCATGGGAAAGTCGTCAAATATGCGATTCATTTCGCGTAAGAATAATAATAAAGAAAGAATAATAAACAGTACGATTACAATAGGGCCTTCGCCAGACGACTTGCCAGTCGTCGCTCGGGCCCTAATTAAAGCCGCAAGCGGCTGTGAACGGGCCCTCGCCACATGCGACCGCGGGCCCCTGCGGGTGGCCCTGCGAGCGAAACCGGATGTGGGCAGGCGCGTTGGGGGGCGGACCTTCATCACACACGTGAAGTTTGAAGCCATTGGGACAATGCATGATGGAGTTAGAAGGACTCGATGTTCTATGGCGAGGGATGAGAAATGGCGGCGCCATAGCGGCCACACCCCTTAACGTAGAGCAAAGATTTTGATAAGTTTTGATCACAAAGGTCTTGAAATGATGTTCATGAAGTATGAAGTCGATACGATGAAATCCCTAGGAGGGGTTCGTTCAAAAAGGAGGCGTAGAAATCGCCGAAAGTGGACAATAAAAATCAAGATGGCCTACTTCCTGTTTGGTTGTGACCATCGGTGCAAGAGACTTTTTTGTGCGTCTGGACAAGATAGACATGTGTACCAAGTTTCAACTTCCTACTCCAAAAAAACCCCTATGGGGAGGGGATTTTGAAATTTTCAAGGTGGCGCTGTTGAGCCGTTTGGCCCCGCCCACGGGCGTGCCACATACCAAATGAAAGAGCTCGTCAGTCTTGACCTGCGTGTCAAATTTCACGTAGGTACGAGTTTGTTAAAGCCATGAAAAAGTCAATCGTAATTGGTGGCGAGGGATCGACAGTCGTGGCGCCGCCACACGGATGCCATTAGTCGTAGCTTGACAAGCTTCATAATGTAGCTCGACCATCTTGTTTTGCATGTATTAGAAGTGGAACGAAGTTGATGGGGTCAACTATGTGGTATTTATTGACATTAGAGTAAAAGCTGCACACTTCCTGTTACCACCGGGGGGCGCTATGAGTAAGGTGGGAAGTCAATACATCGGGACGTTCAGGGCGGAGACATCGTCATGTCCAGCAAGTTTGAAGCTGCTCTGATGAAGTATGTGGGCGTGAGAGCCGTTCGAAACAAAATGGCGGGAAAACGAAAATTCGCCAAAATTTGTCGGGCCCTAGCAGCCACGCCCTTTGACCTACAGACATTCTTTTGATAATATCTGATCAGCATGGCCTCTAGATGACCTGTACCAAAATTGAAGTCGCTCGGGCAAAATCCCTAGGAGGAGTTCGTTCCAATATTAATAAACTACAAATCAAAATGGCCGACTTCCTGTCGACATTTCACCATGATGATAAGAGGATTTTTTTTGCGTCTTGCCATGTTCTAAATGCTCACCGAATTTCATGCATGTAGGTCAAACACAGAGGCGGGGCTCGCATTTTGAAAATTTCTAGGGGGCACTATTTCGCCATTTTGCGTCGACCCTGTGCGACGACCCCAAAATATCGAATTTTTGCGCAGTCTGGACACATGCGCCAATTTTCCTGACTTTTCGAGCATGGGAAAGTCCCCAAAAATGCAGTCGTTGACGAGTAAGAATAATAATAATAATAATTAAAGCCGCAAGCGGCGTTGACGGGCCCTCGCGGTACCGACGCTTGATCGCGCCCACACCCCGCCGTACCCACTGCCCATTGCGTAACAGCCCCTGTGGCCCCAGAGTCACCTGCAGGTGCGTTCAGGGGCAGACCCTCATCACACATGTCAAGTTTCAGCCAAATCTGCCAATGCACGGTGGAGTAACGACAAGGTGAATATTCATCCACCAGGTGGCGCTAAGAGCGCAACCAAATGTGTGCAGTTACATTCAGGGTTCGTCCGTGATCACACACGTCAAGTTTGGGCTGAATCGGGCAATGCATGTCAAAGTTATGACAAGGTGAAGGCAGATCCACCAGGTGGCGCTAGAAGCACAACCAGACATGGGCAGTTATGTTCAGCGACCAACCCTCATCACACATGTGAAGTTTCAAGCAAATCAGACAATGCATGATGGATTTATGAGGAGTTGATGCTCTGTGGCGAGGGATCCGAAGCCGCCACTGCTTCCACGGGCAGCCTGTCACATGACACAAGGCTTGTGTCACTGTGGTGATTCAGTCTTGACCTGTGTATCAATTTTCAAGACGGTTCAAGCTTGTTAAAGCCATTTAAAGGCCACACGTAATTGGTGGCGAGGGATCACTGTTCATTGCAACGCCATTAGTCGTGGCTTCACAACGTCCATAACGTAGCCTCACCACCTTGTTCTGCATGTACTAGGAGTGGAACGAAGTTGTTGGGGTCAATTGTGTAGGATTTATACGTGTTAGAATGAAGCTGGACACTTCCTGTTACCAGCGGGGGGCGCTATGAGTAAGGTGGGAAGTTAATATATCAGGGCGTTCAGGGCGCAGCCATCATCATGTCCAGCAAGTTTGAAGCTGCTTGGATAAAGTATTTGAGCGTGAGAGCCGTTCAAAAAACAGGATAATTCGCCAACATCTGGCACGCCCTTACAGCCATGCCCTTTGACCTGCAGACATTCTTTTGATAACTTTTCATCATCGTGGTCTCTAGATGACCTGTACCGAAATTGAAGCCGATCAGGCAAAATCCCTAGGAGGAGTTCGTTCAAATACCAATGGTGGACATCAGCAAAACGTGACCAATGAAATCAAAATGGCGGACTTCCTGTTTGGTTCTGACCATTGGTGCAAGAGACTTTTTTGTGCGTCTGGACACGTTACACATGTGTACCAAGTTTCATGTTGCTACTCCAAAAAAACCCCTATGGGGAGGGGTTTTTGAAAATTTCAAGGTGGCGCTGTTGAGGCATTTGGCCCCGCCCATGAGTGAGCTGCATATCAATTGAAAGAGCTCGTCAGTCTCGACATGTGTATTAAATATCATGTGGATACAAGTTCGTTAAAGCCATCAAAATGCCAAACGTAATTTCACGACGAAGGGTCGATGGTCGTTGCACCGCCACACGGACGCCGTTGGTCGTAGCTTCAGGACATTCATAATGTAGCTTCACCAACTTGTTCTGCATGTACTGGAAGTGGAATGGAGTTGATGGGGTTAACTATGTAGTATTTATACATGTTGGAGTAAAAGATGGTCATTTCCTTTCGTAAACAGGGGGCGCTATGAGTAAGGTAGGAAGTTAATATATCAGAACGTTCAGGGCGACGCCCTCATCATGTCCAGCAAGGTTGAAGCTGCTAGGATCACGTATGTGCGCGTGAGAGCCATTCTAAGTTTTATGGCGAGAAATCGAAATTTGCCAAATTTTGTCGCCCCCTAGCAGCCATGCCCTTTGACCTATCGACATTCTTTTAATACCACTTCATTAGGATGGAGAGTAGATGGTCTGTAGCAAATTTGAAGTCAATCACGCGAAATCTCTAGGAGTAGGACTTCAAATACGAAAAAAATTCAATTCAAAATGGCGGACTTCCTGTTGACATTTCACCATGACATAGCCCGACTTTTTTGTGCGTCTCACTCACGTACACATGTGTACCAAGTTTGAAGCTGCTAGGATCAAGTATGTGCGTGTGAGAGCAAAAGGAAGTTTTAAAGCTAGCATAAAAACTTTGTCGCCCCCTAGCGGCCACATTCTTTCACCTGCCGAAATCCTTTTGATGCGCTTTTGATTGGCATCGTCTCTACATGATCTGTGCCAAATTTGAAGTCGATTGGGCGATATCCCTAGGAGGAGCGCGTTCGCAGCGTAAAACTTTCAAATCAAAATGGCGGACTTCCTGTTGAGATTTGGGGGGTCTTTCTAGAGACTTTTTTGCTCATCTGAGTATAATACACTTGTGTACCGATTTTCGTCCGCTTTTGCGATCCAACCTATGGACTTTTTCAAAATTTTCAAGGGGGCGCTGTTTCACCATTTTGTCCTGCCCATGTGCAACGACCATAAAATATCAAATTTTTCGTGTGAGCGCAATGTTTCCCAGAATTCTGTGAGTTTTTGAGCACGGGAAAGGCTCCGAAAATGCGATTTAAGAGGGACTTAAAATAATAATAATATAATAATAAACCTTACGATTACAATAGGTCCCTCGGGACGACTTCGTCGTACCGCTCGGGCCTAATTAAAGCCGCAAGCGGCTGTGAACGGGCCCTCGCCACATGCGACCGCGGGCCCCTGCGGGTCGGGGAGGGTCCTGCGGGTCGGGGAGGGCCCTGCGGCCCGAAGCGGGAAGAGAGGAGAAACCTGGAGAAAGAGGAAAAACGCAATGTTCGGCTCGTCCACTGGGTGGCGCTACGAGCGTTGCCAGAGCTGGTCTGGTGCACTGAGGGGCAGACCTTCATTACACACATGAAGTTTGAAGCCAATGGGACAATGCATGATGGAGTTATGAGGATTTGATGTTCCATGGCGAGGCATGAGAAATGGCGGCGCCATAGCGGCCACGCTCCTTAATGTAGAGCAAAGGTTTTAATAAAGTTTGATCACAAAGGTGTTGAGATGATGTTCATGAAGTATGAGGTCGATCCGATGAAATCCCCAGGAGGATTTTGTTTAAGTATGTTGTGTAGAAATCACCAAAACTTGACCTTTGAGGTCAAATGCCGGACTTCCTGTTGACTTTAGAGCTTGGACCCAATGACCTTTTTTGTGCGTCTTGATGAGTTCTATCAGCCTACCGATTTTCATGCTCGTAGGTGAAACACACGCAAAGTTATTCACGTTTCAACCATGATGAAATGGCCAAAAAAAGTAGACCATTAAAATCAAAATGGCGGACTTCCTGTTTGGTTCTGACCAGTGGTGCCAGAGACTTTTTTGTGCGTGTGGACGAGTTACACATGTGTACCAAGTTTCATGAGTGTACTCCAAAAAAACCCCTATGGGGAGGGGCTTTTGAAATTTCAAGGTGGCGCTGTTGAGGCATTTGGCCCCGCCCATGTGCCAGACCTCTATCACTGGGGAATACTTGCCACTCTTCACATGTGTACCAATTTTCATGAAGCTATGAGTATATTAAAGGCATGAACAAACACCAAACATTTTGTTGTTGAATAATCGCAATTATAGCCACACCCCTTGAGATAGAGAAAAGCTTTTAATAACTTTTGATCACAAAGGTCTTCAGATGATGGTCATACAATATGAAGTCGATCGGACGAAATCCCTAGGAGGAGTTCGTTCAAATACGATGCGTGGAAATCGCGAAAAGTTGACAATGGAAATCAAGATGGCCGACTTCCTGTTGGGTTCTGACCATCGGTGCAAGAGACTTTTTTGTGCGTCTGGACAAGATAGACATGTGTACCAAGTTTCAAGTTCCTACTCCAAAAAAAGCCCTATGGGGAGGGGTTTTTGAAATTTTCAAGGTGGCGCTGTTGAGGCGTTTGGCCCCGCCCATGGGCGTGCCGCATATCAAATGAAAGAGCTCGTCAGTCTCGACCTGCGTGCCAAATTTCACGTGGGTACGAGTTCGTTAAAGCCATCAAAAAGCCAATCGTAATTGGTGGCGAGGGATCGACAGTCGCGGCGCCGCCACACGGACGCCATTAGTTGTAGCTTCACAAGCTTAATAATGTAGCTTCACCATGTTGTCCTGCATGTATTAGAAGTGGAATGAAGTCGATGGGGTCAACTATGTGGTATTTATTGACATTAGAGTAAAAGCTGCACACTTCCTGTTACCACCGGGGGGCGCTATGAGTAAGGTGGGAAGTCAATACATCGGAACGTTCAGGGCGGAGCCATCGACATGTCCAGCAAGTTTGAAGCCGCAGGGACGAAGTATGTGGGCGTGAGAGCCGTTCGAAACGAAATTGCGAGAAAACGAAAATTCGCCAGACTTTGTCGGGCCCTAGCAGCCACGCCCTTTGACCTACAGAAATTCTTTTAATAACTTTTCATAAGCATGGTCTCTAGATGGCCTGTACCAAAATTGAAGTCGATCGGGCGAAATCCCTAGGAGGAGTTTGTTCAAATACGAAAAAACTACAAATCAAAATGGCTGACTTCCTGTCGACATTTCACCACGACGTTAATGGACTTTTTTGTGCGTCTTGGGATGGTAGACGTGTGTACCGAATTTCGTTGTCCTACGAAAAAAAAACCCTAATGCGGAGGGGTTTTTGAAAGTTTCTAGGGGGCGCTATTTCGCCATTTTAGGTCGACCATGTTCGACCACCCTAAAATATCGAATTTCGGATCCGGCCGGACGAATGTGCAAAAATTCGTGAGTTTTCGAGTTTGGGAAAGGGGCCAAATTGGGGCATGAAATGTCGTAAGAATAATAATAATAAACAGAGCAATTACAATAGGGCCTTCGCCAGACGACTTGCAGTCGTCGCTCGGGCCCTAATTAAAGCCGCAAGCGGCGTTGACGGGCCCTCGCGGTACCGACGCTTGATCGCGCCCACGCCCCGCCGTACCCACTGCCCATTGCGTAATAGACCCTGTGGCCCCAGAGTCATTTGCAGGTGCGTTCAGGGGCCAACCCTCATCACACGTGCCAAGTTTCAGCCAAATCTGCCAATGCACGCTGGAGTAACGACAAGGTGAATGATCATTCACCAGGTGGCGCTAAGAGCGCAACCAAATGTGTGCAGTTACATTCAGGGTTCGTCCGTGATCACACACGTCAAGTTTGGGCTGAATCGGGCAATGCATGTCAAAGTTATGACAAGGTGAAGGCAGATCCACCAGGTGGCGCTAGAAGCACAACCAGACATGGGCAGTTATGTTCAGCGACCAACCCTCATCACACATGTGACGTTTCAAGCAAATCAGACAATGCATGATGGATTTATGAGGAGTTGATGCTCTGTGGCGAGGGATCTGAAGCCGCCACTGCTTCCACGGGCAGCCTGTCACATGACACAAGGCTTGTGTCACTGTGGTGATTCAGTCTTGACCTGTGTATCAATTTTCAAGACGGTTCCAGCTTGTTAAAGCCATTTAAAGGCCACACGTAATTGGTGGCGAGGGATCACTGTTCATTGCAACGCCATTAGTCGTGGCTTCACAACGTCCATAACGTAGCCTCACCACCTTGTTCTGCATGTACTAGGAGTGGAACGAAGTTGTTGGGGTCAATTGTGTAGGATTTATACGTGTTAGAATGAAGCTGGACACTTCCTGTTACCAGCGGGGGGCGCTATGAGTAAGGTGGGAAGTTAATATATCAGGGCGTTCAGGGCGCAGCCATCGTCATGTCCAGCAAGTTTGAAGCTGCTCGGATAAAGTATTTGAGCGTGAGAGCCGTTCAAAAAACAGGATAATTTGCCAACATCTGGCACGCCCTTACAGCCACGCCCTTTGACCTGCAGACATTCTTTTGATAACTTTTCATCATCGTGGTCTCTAGATGACCTGTACCGAAATTGAAGCCGATCAGGCAAAATCCCTAGGAGGAGTTCGTTCAAATACCAATGGTGGACATCAGCAAAACGTGACCAATGAAATCAAGATGGCGGACTTCCTGTTTGGTTCTGACCATTGGTGCAAGAGACTTTTTTGTGCGTCTGGACACGTTACACATGTGTACCAAGTTTCATGTTGCTACTCCAAAAAAACCCCTATGGGGAGGGGTTTTTGAATATTTCAAGGTGGCGCTGTTGAGGCATTTGGCCCCGCCCATGAGTGAGCTGCATATCAATTGAAAGAGCTCGTCAGTCTCGACATGTGTATTAAATATCATGTGGATACGAGTTCGTTAAAGCCATCAAAATGCCAAACGTAATTTCACGACGAAGGGTCGATGGTCGTTGCACCGCCACACGGACGCCGTTGGTCGTAGCTTCAGGACATTCATAATGTAGCTTCACCAACTTGTTCTGCATGTACTGGAAGTGGAATGGAGTTGATGGGGTTAACTATGTAGTATTTATACATGTTGGAGTAAAAGATGGTCATTTCCTTTCGTAAACAGGGGGCGCTATGAGTAAGGTAGGAAGTTAATATATCAGAACGTTCAGGGCGACGCCCTCATCATGTCCAGCAAGGTTGAAGCTGCTAGGATCACGTATGTGCGCGTGAGAGCCATTCTAAGTTTTATGGCGAGAAATCGAAATTTGCCAAATTTTGTCGCCCCCTAGCAGCCATGCCCTTTGACCTATCGACATTCTTTTAATACCACTTCATTAGGATGGAGAGTAGATGGTCTGTAGCAAATTTGAAGTCAATCACGCGAAATCTCTAGGAGTAGGACTTCAAATACGAAAAAAATTCAATTCAAAATGGCGGACTTCCTGTTGACATTTCACCATGACATAGCCCGACTTTTTTGTGCGTCTCACTCACGTACACATGTGTATCAAGTTTGAAGCTGCTAGGATCAAGTATGTGTGTGTGAGAGCAAAAGGAAGTTTTAAAGCTAGCATAAAAACTTTGTCGCCCCCTAGCGGCCACATTCTTTCACCTGCCGAAATCCTTTTGATGCGCTTTTGATTGGCATCGTCTCTACATGATCTGTGCCAAATTTGAAGTCGATTGGGCGATATCCCTAGGAGGAGCGCGTTCGCAGCGTAAAACTTTCAAATCAAAATGGCGGACTTCCTGTTGAGATTTGGGGGGTCTTTCTAGAGACTTTTTTGCTCATCTGAGTATAATACACTTGTGTACCGATTTTCGTCCGCTTTTGCGATCCAACCTATGGACTTTTTCAAATTTTCAAGGGGCGCTGTTTCACCATTTTGTCCTGCCCATGTGCAACGACCATAAAATATCAAATTTTTCGTGTGAGCGCAATGTTTCCCAGAATTCCGTGAGTTTTTGAGCACGGGAAAGGCTCCGAAAATGCGATTTAAGAGGGACTTAAAATAATAATAATAATAATAAACCTTACGATTACAATAGGTCCCTCGGGACGACTTCGTCGTACCGCTCGGGCCCTAATTAAAGCCGCAAGCGGCGTTGACGGGCCCTCGCGGTACCGACGCTTGATCGCGGCCACGCCCCGCCGTACCCACTGCCCATTGCGTAATAGCCCCTGTGGCCCCAGAGTCACCTGCAGGTGCGTTCAGGAGCCAACCCTCATCACACGTGTCAAGTTTCAGCCAAATCTGCCAATGCACGCTGGAGTAACGACAAGGTGAATGATCATTCACCAGGGGCGCTAAGAGCGCAACCAAATGTGTGCAGTTACATTCAGGGTTCGTCCGTGATCACACACGTCAAGTTTGGGCTGAATCGGGCAATGCATGTCAAAGTTATGACAAGGTGAAGGCAGATCCACCAGGTGGCGCTAGAAGCACAACCAGACATGGGCAGTTATGTTCAGCGACCAACCCTCATCACACATGTGAAGTTTCAAGCAAATCAGACAATGCATGATGGATTTATGAGGAGCTGATGCTCTGTGGCGAGGGATCCGAAGCCGCCACTGCTTCCACGGGCAGCCTGTCACATGACACAAGGCTTGTGTCACTGTGGTGATTCAGTCTTGACCTGTGTATCAATTTTCAAGACGGTTCGAGCTTGTTAAAGCCATTTCAAGGCCACACGTAATTGGTGGTGAGGGTCGCTATTCTTGGCGGCGCCATTAGCCGTGGCTTCACAACGTCCATAATGTAGCTTCATCACCTTGTTCTGCATGTACTAGGAGTGGAACGAAGTTGTTGGGGTCAATTGTGTAGGATTTATACGTGTTAGAATGAAGCTGGACACTTCCTGTTACCATTGGGGGGCGCTATGAGTAAGGTGGGAAGTTAATATATCAGGGTGTTCAGAGCACAGCCATCATCATGTCCAGCAAGTTTGAAGCTGCTCAGATGAAGTATTTGGGCGTGAGAGCCGTTCAAAAAACAGGAAAATTCGCCAACATCTGGCAAGCCCTTACAGCCACGCCCTTTGACCTGCAGACATTCTTTTGATAACTTTTCATCAGCATGGTCTCTAGATGACCTGTACCGAAATTGAAGCCGGTCGGGCGAAATCCCTAGGAGGAGTTCGTTCAAATACCAATGGTGGACATCAGCAAAACGTGACCAATGAAATCAAAATGGCGGACTTCCTGTTTGGTTCTGACCATTGGTGCAAGAGACTTTTTTGTGCGTCTGGACACGTTACACACGTGTACCAAGTTTCATGTTGCTACTCCAAAAAAACCCCTATGGGGAGGGGTTTTTGAAAATTTCAAGGTGGCGCTGTTGAGGCATTTGGCCCCGCCCATGGGCGAGCTGCATATCAAATGAAAGAGCTCATCAGTCTCGACATGTGTATTAAATGTAATGTGGATACGAGTTCGTTAAAGCAATCAAAATGCCAAACGTAATTTCACGACGAAGGGTCGATAGTCGTCGCACCGCCACACGGACGGCGTTGGTCGTAGCTTCACGACATTCATAATGAAGCTTCACCAACTTGTTCTGCATGTACTGGAAGTGGAATGGAGTTGATGGGGTTAACTATGTAGTATTTATACATGTTGGAGTAAAAGATGGTCATTTCCTTTTGTGATCAGGGGGCGCTATGAGTAAGGTAGGAAGTTAATATATCAGGACGTTCAGGGCGACGCCCTCATCATGTCCAGTAAGTTTGAAGCTGCTAGGATCATGTATGTGCGCGTGAGAGCCGTTCGAAGTTTTACAGCGAGAAATCGAAATTTGCCAAATTTTGTCGCCCCCTAGCAGCCACGCCTTTGACCTATCGACATTCTTTTAATACCTCTTCATTAGGATGGAGAGTAGATGATCTGTAGCAAATTTGAAGTCAATCACGCGAAATCTCTAGGAGTAGGACTTCAAATACGAAAAAAATTCAATTCAAAATGGCGGACTTCCTGTTGACATTTCACCATGACATAGGCCGACTTTTTTGTGCGTCTCACTCACGTACACATGTGTACCAAGTTTGAAGCTGCTAGGATCAAGTATGTGCGTGTGAGAGCAAAAGGAAATTTTAAAGCTAGCATAAAAACTTTGTCGCCCCCTAGCGGCCACATTCTTTCACCTGCCGAAATCCTTTTGATGCGCTTTTGATTGGCATCGTCTCTACATGATCTGAGCCAAATTTGAAGTCGATTGGGCGATATCCCTAGGAGGAGCGCGTTCGCAGCGTAAAAAATTCAAATCAAAATGGCGGACTTCCTGTTGGGTTTGGGGGGGGGGGTTCTATAGACTTTTTTGCTTGTCTGAGTATAATACACTTGTGTTCCGATTTTCATCCGCTTTTGCGATCTCACCTATGGACTTTTTCAAAATTTTCAAGGGGGCGCTATTTCACCATTTTGTCCTGCCCATGTGCAACGACCATAAAATATCAATTTTTCGTGTGAGCGCAATGTTTTCCAGAATTCCGTGAGTTTTTGAGCACGGGAAAGGCTCCGAAAATGCGATTACTTGTTGAATAAAATAATAATAATAATAATAATAATAAACATTACGATTACAATAGGTCCCTCGGGACGACTTCGTCGTACCGCTCGGGCCCTAATTAAAGCCGCAAGCGGCTGTGAACGGGCCCTCGCCACATGCGACCGCGGGCCCCTGTGGCTCGGGGAGGGCCCTGCGGCCCGAAGCAGGAAGAGAGGAGAAACCTGGAGAGAGAGGGAAAAACGCAATGTTCGGTTCATCCACTGGGTGGCGCTGTGAGCGTTGCCAGAGCTGGTCTGGTGCATTGAGGGGCAGACCTTCATCACACACATGAAGTTTGAAGCCAATGGACAATGCATGATGGGGTTTGAGGATTTGATGTTCCATGGCGAGGCATGAGAATGGCGGTGCCATAGCGGCCACGTCCCTTAACGTAGAGCAAAGGTTTTAATAAAGTTTGATCACAAAGGTGTTGAGATGATGTTCATGAAGTATGAGATCGATCGGACGAAATCCTAGGAGGATTTTGTTAAAGTATGTTGTGTAGAAATCACCAAAACTTGACCTTTGAGGTCAAATGGCTGATTTCCTGTTGACTTTAGAGCTTGGACCCATGACCTTTTTTGTGCGTCTTGATGAGTTCTATCAGCCTACCGATTTTCATGCTCGTAGGTGAAACACACGCAAAGTTATTCAAGTTTCAAACATGATGAAATGGCCAAAAAAAGTAGACTATTAAAATCAAAATGGCGGACTTCCTGTTTGGTTCTGACCAGTGGTGCCAGAGACTTTTTTGTGCGTCTGGACGAGTTACACATGTGTACCAATTTTCATGAGTGTACTCCAAAAAAACCCCTATGGGGAGGGGTTTTTGAAAATTTCAAGGTGGCGCTGTTGAGGCATTTGGACCCGCCCATGTGCCAGGCCTCTATCACTGGGGAATACTTGCCACTCTTCACATGTGTACCAATTTTCATGAAGCTATGAGCGTATTAAAGGCAAGAACAAACACCAAACATTTTGTTGTTGAATAATCACAATTATAGCCACGCCCCTTGAGATAGAGAAAAGCTTTTAATAACTTTTGATCACAAAGGTCTTGAGATGATGGTCATACAATATGAAGTCGATCGGACGAAATCCTAGGAGGAGTTCGTTCAAATAGGATGCGTGGAAATCGCAACAAGTTGACAATGGAAATCAAGATGGCCGACTTCCTGTTTGGTTCTGACCATTGGTGCAAGAGACTTTTTTGTGCGTCTGACCAGATAGACATGTGTACCAAGTTTAAACTTCCTACTCCAAAAAAAGCCCTATGGGGAGGGGTTTTTGAAATTTTCAAGGTGGCGCTGTTGAGCCGTTTCGCTCCGCCCATGGGCGAGCTGCCTATCAAATGAAAGAGCTCGTCAGTCTCGACCTGCATGCCAAATTTCATGTGGGTACGAGTTTGTTAAAGCCATCAAAGAGCCAATCGTATTTGGTGGCGAGGGATCGACAGTCGCGGCGCCGCCACACGGACGCCATTAGGCGTAGCTTCATAACTTAATAATGTAGCTTCACCATGTTGTCCTGCATTTAGTAGAAGTGGAACGAAGTCGATGGGGTCAACTATGTGGTATTTATTGACATTAGAGTAAAAGCTGCACACTTCCTGTGACCACCGGGGGGCGCTATGAGTAAGGTGGGAAGTCAACACATCGGAACGTTCAGGGCGGAGCCATCGACATCTCTAGCAAGTTTGAAGCCGCTGGGACGAAGTATGTGGGCGTGAGAGCCGTTCGAAACGAAATTGCGAGAAAACAAAATCGCCAAACTTTGGCGGGCCCTAGCAGCCACGCCTTTGACCTACAGACATTTTTAATAACTTTTCATTAGCATGGGCTCTAGATGCCCTGTACCAAAATTGAAGTCGATTGGGCGAAATCCCTAGGAGGAGTTCGTTCAAATACGAAAAAAATACAAATCAAAATGGCTGACTTCCTGTCGACATTTCACCACGACGTTAATGGACTTTTTTGTGCGTCTTGGGATGATAGACATGTGTACCGAATTTCGTTGTCCTACGCCAAAAAACCCCAATGCGGAGGGTTTTTGAAAATTTCTAGGGGGCGCTATTTCGCCATTTTGCGTCGACCTTGTGCGACGACCCCAAAATATCGAATTTTTTCACCGTCCGGACATGTGTGCAAATTTTCCTGACTTTTCGAGCATGGGAAAGTCCCCAAAATGCGATCGTTTACGTGTAAGAATAATAATAATAAACAGCGAGGTTTCAATAGGGTCCTCGCCGACGCTTGTCGTCGCTCGGGCCCTAATAATTAAAGCCGCAAGCGGCTGTGAACGGGCCCTCGCCACATGCGACCGCGGGCCCCTGCGGATCGGGGAGGGCCCTGCGGGTCGGGGAGGCCCCTGCGGCCTGAAGCGGGAAGAGGAGAAACCTGGACAAAGAGAAAAAACGCAATGTTCGGCTCGTCCACCGGTGGCGCTACGAGCGTTGCCAGAGACGGTTGGGTGCATTGAGGGGCAGACCTTGATCACACATGTGAAATATGGAGCAGATCGGACAATGCATGAAGGAGTTACAGCATGTTGACGGGACATCCACCAGGTGGCGCTGCGAGCGCTACCAGACTGGTCAGGTGCGTTGGGGGCGGACCTTCATCACACGTGTGAAGTTTCAAGGCAATGGACACTGCATGATGGAGTTATAGGGATTTGATGTTCTATGGCGAGGCATGACAAATGACGGCACCATTACGGCCACGCCCCTTAACGTAGAGCAAAGCTTTTGACAACTTTTCATCAGAAATGTCTTGAGATGGTTCAAGCAATATGAAGTCAATCGGATAAAATCTGTAGGAGAGTTCGTTCAAATAGGAGACGTGGAAATCGCCAAAAGTAGACAATAAAAATCAAGATGGCCGACTTCCTGTTTGGTCTGACCATTGGTGCAAGAGACTTTTTTGTGCGTCTGGACAAGATAGATATGTGTACCAAGTTTCAAGTTCCTACTCCAAAAAAACCTTATGGGGAGGGGTTTTTGAAATTTTCAAGGTGGCGCTGTTGAGCATTTGGCCCCGCCCATGGCGACCCACCTATCAAATGAAAGAGCTCGTCTGTCTCGACCTGCGTGCCAAACTTCATGTGGGTACGAGTTTGTTAAAGCCATGACAAAGGCAATCGTAATGGTGGCGAGGGATGGACAGTGGTGGTGCCGCCACAACGGACGCCATTAGTCATAGCTTCACAGGCTTAATAACGTAGCTTCACCATCTTGTCCTGCATGTATTAGAAGTGGAACGAAGTCGATGGGGTCAACTATGTAGTTTTATTGACATTAAAGTAGAAGCTGCACACTTCCGTTACCACTGGGGGGCGCTATGAGGTAGGTAGGAAGTCAATACATCGGAACGTTCAGGGCGGAGCCGTCGACATGTCCAGCAAGTTTGAAGCTGCTCGAATGAAGTATGTGGGCGTGAGAGCTGTTCGAAACGAAATTGCGAGAAAACGAAAATTCGCCAAACTTTGTCGGGCCCTAGCAGCCACGCCCTTTGACCTACAGACATTCTTTTAATAACTTTTGATGAGCATGGCCTCTAGATGACCTGTGCCAAAACTGAAGTCGATCGGGCGAAATCCCTAGGAGGAGTTCGTTCAAATACGAAAAAACTACAAATCAAAATGGCGGACTTCCTGTTGACATTTCACCATGACAATAGGAGGATTTTTTTTGCGTCTTGGATGGTCTAAAAGCTCACCAAATTTCATGCATGTGGGTCAAACACAGAGGCGGGGCTCGCATTTTGAAAATTTCAAGGGGGCGCTATTTCGCCATTTTGCGTCGACCATGTGCAACGACCCTATCAGACGTCAATTTTTCAGAATGCGGTCGCCTGTGCAAAATTTGGTGAGTTTTCAAGTTTGGGAAAGGGGCCAAATTGGGCCCAAAGACGCGTCAGAATAATAATAATAGAAAACAGCGCAATTACAATAGGGCCTTGCCAGACGACTTGCCAGTCGTCGCTCGGGCCCTAATAAACAGCGCGATTACAATAGGGCCTTCGCCAGACGACTTGCAGTCGTCGCTCGGGCCCTATTAAAGCCGCAAGCGGCTGTGAACGGGCCCTCGCCACATGCGACCGCGGGCCCCTGCGGGTCGGGGAGGTCCTGCTGGTCGGGGAGGGCCTGCGGCCCGAAGCGGGAAGAGAGGAGAAACCTGGAGAAAGAGGAAAAACGCAATGTTCGGCTCGTCCACCGGGTGGCGCTACGAGCGTTGCCAGGGCGGTCGGGTGCATAGAGGGGCAGACCCTGATCACACATGTGAAGTTTGGAGCAGATCGGACAATGTACGAAGGAGTGGAGAGTTACAGCACGTTGACGGGTGATCCACCAGGTGGCGCTACGAGCGCAAACCAGACGTGCGCAGCTGCGTTCAGGGGCGGGCCTTCGTCACACATGTGAAGTTTGAAGCCACTGGACAATGCATGATGGAGTTATAAGGACTTGATGCTCCATGGCGAGAATGCATGCAAAATGGCGGCGCCATAGCGGCCACGCCCCTTAACGTAGAGCAAAGCTGTGAAGACATTTTGATCACAAAGGTCTTGAGATGATGTTCATGCAATATGAAGTTGATCGGACGAAAATCCCTAGGAGGAGTTCGTTTAATAGGAGGCGTGGAAATCGCAAATGTAGACAATAGAAATCAAGATGGCCGACTTCCTGTTTATTTCTGACCATTGGTGCAAGAGACTTTTTGTGCGTCGGGACAAGATATATGTGTACCAAGTTTCAAGTTCTACTCCAAAAAAACCCTTATGGGGAGGGTTTTTGAAATTTTCAAGGTGGCGCTGTTGAGGCGTTTAGCCCCGCCCACGGCGTGCCACATACCAAATGAAAGAGATCTTCAGTCTCGACCGGCATGTCAAATTTCACGTGGGTACGAGTTTGTTAAAGCCATCAAAAAGCCAATCGTAATTGGTGGCGAGGGATCGACAGTCGTGGCGCCGCCACATGGACGCCATTAGTCGTAGCTTCACAAGCTTATAATGTAGCTTCACCATTGTCCTGCGTATTAGAAGTGGAACGAAGTCGATGGGTCAACTATGTGGTATTTATTGACGTTAGAGTAAAAGCTGCACAATTCCTGTACCACCGGGGGCGCTATGAGAAAGGTGGGAAGTCAATACATCGGAACGTTCGGGGCGGAGCCATCGTCATGTCCAGCAAGTTTGAAGCCGCTCGGATGAAGTATGTGGGCGTGAGAGCCGTTCGAAATGAAAATGCGAAAAAAACGAAAAATCGCCAAACTTTGGCGGGCCCTAGCAGCCACGCCCTTCGACCTACAGAAATTCTGCGAAGACATTTTGATGAGCATGGTCTCTAGATGACCTGTACCAAAATTGAAGTTGATTGGCGAAATCCCTAGGAGGAGTTCGTTCAAATACGAAAAAACTACAAATCAAAATGGCGGACTTCCTGTTGACATTTCACCATGACTATAAAGGGATTTTTTTTTGCGTCTTGCCATGTTCTAAAAGCTCACCAAGTTTCATGCATGTAAGTCAAACACAGAGGTGGGGCTCGCATTTTGAAAATTTCAAGGGGGCGCTATTTCGCCATTTTGCGTCGACCCTGTGCGACGACCCCAAAATATCGAATTTTTGCGCAGTCTGGACAGATGCGCCAGTTTTCCTGACTTTTCAAGCATGGGAAAGTCCCCAAAAATGCAGTCGTTGACGAGTAAGAATAATAATTAAAGCCGCAAGCGGCTGTGAACGGGCCCTCGCCACATGCGACCGCGGGCCCCTGCGGCTCGGGAGGGTCCTGCGGCTCGGGAGGGCCCTGCGGCCCGAAGCGGGAAGAGAGGAGAAACCTGGAGAAAGAGGAAAAAACGCAATGTTCGGCTCGTCCACCGGGTGGCGCTACGAGCGTTGCCAGGACCGGTCGGGTGCATAGAGGGGCAGACCCTGATCACACATGTGAAGTTGGAGCAGATCGGACAATGCACGAAGGAGTTACAGCACGTTGATGGTGATCCACCAGGTGGCGCTACGAGCGCAACCAGACATGCGCAAGTGCATTCGGGGGTGGGCCTTCATCACACATATGAAGTTTGAAGCCACTGGGACAATGCATGATGGAGTTATAAGGATTTGATGCTCCATGGCGAGGCATGAGAAATGGCGGCGCCATAGCGGCCACGCCCCTTAATGTAGAGCAAAGCTGTGAAGACATCTGATCAGAAGGGTCTTGAGATGACGTTCATGCAATATGAAGTCGATCGGACGAAATCCCTAGGAGGAGTTCGTTTAAATAGGAGGCGTGGAATCGCGAAATGTAGACAATAGAAATCAAGATGGCCGACTTCCTGTTGGGTTCTGACCATTGGTGCAAGAGACTTTTTTGTGCGTCTGGACAAGATAGACATGTGCACCAAGTTTCATCTTCCTGCTCCAAGAAAAACCCCTATGGGGAGGGGTTGTTGAAATTTTCAAGGTGGCGCTGTTGAGCCGTTTGGCCCCGCCCATGGGCGCGCGCATATCAAATGAAAGAGCGTCAGTCCGACCTGTGTGCCAAATTTTATGTGGGTACGAGTTTGTTAAAGCCATCAAAGAGCCAATCGTAATTGGTGTGGAGGGATCGACAGTCGCGGCGCCGCCACACGGACGCCATAGTTTTAGGTTCATAAGCTTAATGATGTAGCTTCACCATCTTGTCCTGCATGTATTAGAAGTGAACGAAGTTGATGGGGTCAAGTATGTGGTATTAATTGACGTTACAGTAAAGCTGCACACTTCCTGTTACCACCAGGGGGCGCTATGAGTAAGGTGGGAGTCAATACATCAAACGTTCAGGGCAGAGCCGTCGACATGTCCAGCAAGTTTGAAGCGCTCGGACGAAGTATGTGGGCGTGAGAGCCGTTCGAAATGAAATTGCGAGAAAACGAAAAATCGCCAAACTTTGGCGGGCCCTAGCAGCCATGCCCTTTGACTTACAAAAATTCTGCAAACACGTTTTGATGAGCATGGTTTCTAGATGACCTGTACCAAAATTGAAGTCGATCGACGAAATCCCTCGAGGAGTTCGTTCAAATACCAAAAAACTACAAATCAAAATGGCCGACTTCCTGTCGACATTTCACCATGACCATAAGAGGATTTTTTTTGCGTCTTGCCATGTTCTAAAAGGTCACCAAATTTCATGCATGTAGGTCAACACATGGGCGGGGCTCGCAGGTCGAAAATTTCAAGGGGGCGCTATTTCGCCAATTTGCGTCGACCCTGTGCGACGACCCTATCAGAACGTCTATTTTGGGCCGTCCCAATATGCATGTCGAAATTTGTGACTTTTCGACCATGCGAAAGGGGCATATTGCAGTTCAAAGACGCGGAATAATAATAATAATTAAAGCCGCAAGCGGCTGTGAACGGGCCCTCGCCACATGCGACCGCGGGCCCCTGCGGGTCTGGGAGGGTCCTGCGGGTCGGGGAGGGCCCTGCGGCCCGAAGCGGAAGAGAGGAGAAACCTGGAGAAAGAGGAAAACGCAATGTTCGGCTCGTCCACCGGGCGACGCTACAAGCATTGCCAGGGCCGGTTGGGTGCATAGAGGGGCAGACGCTGATCACACATGTGAAGTTTGGAGCAGATCGGACAATGCACGAAGGAGTTACAGCACTTTGACGGGTGATCCACCAGGTGGCGCTACGAGCGCAACCAGACATGCGTAGGTGCATTCGGGGCGGGCCTTCATCACACATATGAAGTTTGAAGCCACTGGGACAATGCATGATGGAGTTATAAGGATTTGATGCTCCATGGCGAGGCATGAGAAATGGCGGCGCCATAGCGGCCACGCCCCTTAACGTAGAGCAAAGCTGTGAAGACATTTTGATCAGAAGGGTCTTGAGATGATGTTCATGCAATATGAAGTCGATCGGACGAAATCCCTAGGAGGAGTTCGTTTAAATAGGAGGCGTGGAAATCGCGAATGTAGACAATAGAAATCAAGATGGCCGACTTCCTGTTGGGTTCCGACCATTGGTGCAAGAGACTTTTTGTGCGTCTGGACAAGATCGACATGTGTACCAAGTTTCATCTTCCTGTTCCAAAAAAACCCTTATGGGAGGGTTTTCGAAATTTTCAAGGTGGCGCTGTTGAGCCGTTTGGCCACGCCCATGGGCGTGCCACATATCAAATGAAAGAGCTCGTCAGTCTCGACCTGTGTGCCAAATTTCATGTGGGTACGGGTTCGTTAAAGCCATCAAAGAGCCAATCGTAATTGGTGGCGAGGGATCGACAGTCGTGGCGCCGCTACACGGACGCCATTAGTCATAGCTTGACAAGCTTAATGATGTAGCTTCACCATCTTGTCCTGCATGTATTAGAAGTGGAACGAAGTCATGGGGTCAACTATGTGGTATTTATTGATGTTAGAATAAAAGCTGCACACTTCCCGTTACCACGGGGGCGCTATGAGTGAGGTGGGAAGTCAATACATCAGAACGTTCAGGGCGGAGCCATTGACATGTCCAGCAAGTTGGAAGCCGCTCGGACGAAGTATGTGGGCGTGAGAGCCGTTCGAAACGAAATTGCGAAAAAACGAAAATTCGCCAAACTTTGGCGGCCCTAGCAGCCACGCCCTTTGACTTACAGAAATTCTGCGAAGACATTTTGATAAGCATGGTCTCTAGATGACCTGTACCAAAATTGAAGTCAATCGGACGAAATTCCTAGGAGGAGTTCGTTCAAATACGAAAAAACTACAAATCAAATGGCCGACTTCCTGTCGACATTTCATGATGACGTTAATGGACTTTTTTGTGCGTCTTGGGATGGTAACATGTGTACCGAATTTCGTTGTGCTACGCCAAAAAAACCCCAATGCGGAGGGCTTTTTGAAAATTTCTAGGGGGCGCTATTTCGCCATTTTGCGTTGACCTTGTGCGACGACTCCAAAATATCGAATTTTTGGGCCGTCCGGTCGAGCATGCAAAAATTCGTGACTTTTTGAATTTGGGAAAGGGGCCAAATTGGGGATTAAAGATGGGTAAGAATAATATAAATAATAATAAACAGAGCGATTACAATAGGGCCTTCGCTGACGACTTGCAGTCGTCGCTCGGGCCCTAATTAAAGCCGCAAGCGGCTGTGAACGGGCCCTCGCCACATGCGACCGCGGGCCCCTGCGGCTCGTGGAGGGTCCTGCGGGTCGGGGAGGGTCCTGCGGTTTGGGAGGGCCCTGCGGCCCGAAGCGGGAAGAGAGGAGAACCCAGGAAAAATGGAAAAAATGCAATGTTTCCTTCATCCACCGGGTGGCACTATGAGCGTTGCCAGACCTGGTAAGGTGTATTGAGGGCAGAGACTCATCACACGTGAAGTTTGGAGCAAATCGGACAATGCATTAAGGACTTACAGCACGTTGACAGGTCATCCACCAGGTGGCGCTGCGAGCGCAACCAGATGTGGTCAGGTGTGTTAAGGGGCGGGCCTTGGTCACACATGTGAAGTTTGAAGTCACTGACACAATGCATGATGGAGTTATAAGGATTTGATGTTCCATGGCAAGGCATGAGAAATGGCGGCGCCATAGCGGCCACGCCCCTTAACGTAGAGCAAAGCTTTTTATTAACGTTTGATCACAAAGGTCTTGAGATGATGTTCATGAAGTATG
Organism: Caranx melampygus; assembly: GCA_019059645.1. Classification (NCBI taxonomy): domain Eukaryota; kingdom Metazoa; phylum Chordata; class Actinopteri; order Carangiformes; family Carangidae; genus Caranx; species Caranx melampygus. The sequence continues at coordinate 36,858 of JAFELL010002524.1, read as the reverse complement.
AAGTCGATCCGATGAAATCCCTAGGAGAATTTTGTTTAAGTATGTTGTGTAGAAATCACCAAACTTGACCTTTGAGGTCAAATGGCGGCCTTCCTGTTGACTTTAGAGCTTTGGACCCCCGACCTTTTTTGTGCGTCCTGATGATTCTATCAGCCTACCGATTTTCATGCTCATAGGTGAAACACACGCAAAGTTATTTACGTTTCAAACATGATGAAATGGCCAAAAGAAGTAGAGCATTGAAGTCAAAACAGCGGAAAATCACCAAAACTTGACCTTTGAGGTCAAATGGCGGACTTCCTGTTGACTTTAGAGCTTCGGACCTCCTACCTTTTTTGTGCGTCCTGATGAGTTCTATCAGCCTACCGATTTTCATGCTCATAGGTGAAACACACGCAAAGTTATTTACGTTTCAAACATGATGAAATGGCCAAAAGAAGTAGAGCATTAAAGTCAAAACGGCGGAAAATCACCAAAACTTGACCTTTGAGGTCAAATGGTGGACTTCCTGTTGACTTTACAGCTTCGAACCTCCTACCTTTTTTGTGCGTCTTGATGAGTTCTATCAGCCTACCGATTTTCATGCTCGTAGGTGAAACACATGCAAAGTTATTCACGTTTCAAACATGATGAAATGGCCAAAAAAAGTAGACCATTAAAATCAAAATGGCGGGCTTCCTTTTTGGTTCTGACCAGTGGTGCCAGAGACTTTTTTGTGCGTATGTACATGTTACACACGTGCACCAATTTTCATGTTGCTACTCCAAAAAAACCCCTATGGGGAGGGGCTTTTGAAAATTTCAAGGTGGCGCTGTTGAGGCATTCTGCCCCGCCCATGTGCCAGACTTGTATCACCGGGGAATACTTGTCACTCCTCACATGTGTACCAATTTTCATGAAGCTATGAGCATATTAAAGGCATGAACAAACACTAAACATTTTGTTGTTGAATAATCGCAATTACAGCCACGCCCCTTGAGATAGAAAAAATCTGCGAACACGTTTTGATCACAAAGGTCTTGAGATGATGGTCATACAATATGAAGTCGATCGGACGAAATCCCTAGGAGGAGTTCGTTCAAATACGAGTCGTGGAAATTGCGAAAAGTTGGCAATAAAAATCAAGATGGCCGACTTCCTGTTTGGTTCTGACCATTGGTGCAAGAGACTTTTTTGTGCGTCTGGACAAGATAGACATGTGTACCAAGTTTCAACTTCCTACTCCAAAAAAGCCCTATGGGGAGGGGTTTTTGAAAATTTCACGGTGGCGCTGTTGAGGCGTTTGGCCCCGCCCATGGGCGTGCCGCATATCAAATGAAAGAGCTCGTCAGTCTTGACCTGCGTGCCAAATTTCATGTGGGTACGAGTTCCTTAAAGCCATCAAAAGTCAAACGTAATTTTACGACGAAGGGTCGTTAGTCGTTGTACCGCCACACGGACGCCATTGGTCGTAGCTTCACGCCATTCATAATGTAGCTTCACCAACTTGTTCTGCATGTACTGGAAGTGGAATGGAGTTGATGGGCTTAACTATGTAGTATTTATACATGTTGGAGTAAAAGCTGCACATTTCCTGTTGCCAACAGGGGGCGCTATGAGTAAAGTGGGAAGTCAATATATCAGGACGTTCAGGGCGAAGCCCTGATCATGTCCAGCAAGTTTGAAGCTGCTAGGACCAAGTATCCGCACGTGAGAGCCGTTCGAAGTTTGATAGCGAGAAATCGAAATTCGCCAAATTTTGTCACCCCCTAGCAGCCACGCCCTTTGACCTATCAACATTCTTTTAATACCTCTTCATTAGGATGGAGAGTAGATGATCTGTAGTAAATTTGAAGTCAATCAAGTGAAATCTGTAGGAGTAGGACTTCAAATACGAAAAAAATTCAATTCAAAATGGCGGACTTCCTGTTGACATTTCACCATGACATAGGCCGACTTTTTTGTGCGTCTCACTCACGTACACATGTGTATCAAGTTTGAAGCTGCTAGGATCAAGAATGTGGGCGTGAGAGCAATTTGAAATATTTTAGCGAATAAGCTAAATTTGTCACCCCCTAGCGGCCACACCGTTTGACCTACAGAAATTCTGCGAATAACTTTTAATGTCGATACTTAGCCGATGATCTGTACCAAATTTGAAGTCAATCGGGTGAAATCCCTAGGAGGAGTTCGTTTTGAGCGTGAAAAATTCAAATCAAAATGGCCGACTTCCTGTCGGGTTTCGGACGGGTCTGTAATGAACTTTTTTGTAGATCTCTATGATATACATACATGTACCGATTTTCGTCCATTTACGCCAACTTTCCTATGGACTTTTTCAAAATATCCTAGGGGGCGCTATTTCGCCATTTTGCCACGCCTATGTGCAAGACCACCAAAATATCGAATTTTTTCAGTGAACGCTTGAAAATAGAAAAATCTGTGAGTTTTTGAGCATGGGAAAGGGGCCAAATTGGGGTTTAAAGACGCGGAAAAATAATGAAAATCCCTCCAAACGAATAACAATAGGGTCCTCGTCGAGGACGACGCTGTCGTCCGCTCGGGCCCTAATTAAAGCCGCAAGCGGCTGTGAACGGGCCCTCGCCACATGCGACCGCGGGCCCCTGCGGGTCGGGGAGGGTCCTGCGGGTCGGGGAGGGCCCTGCGGCCCGAAGCGGAAGAGAGGAGAAACCTGGAGAAAGAGGAAAAACGCAATGTTCGGCTTGTCCACCGGTGGCGCTACGAGCGTTGCCAGGCTGGTTGGGTGCATCGAGGGGCAGACCCTGATCACACATGTGAAGTTTGGAGCAGATCGGACAATGCACGAAGGAGTTACAGCACGTTGATGGTGATCCACCAGGTGGCGCTACGAGCGCAACCAGACGTGCGCAGCTGCGTTCAGGGGCGGGCCTTCATCACACATGTGAAGTTTGAAGCCACTGGGACAATGCATGATGGAGTTATAAGGATTTGATGCTCCATGGCGAGGCATGAGAAATGGCGGCGCCATAGCGGCCACGCCCCTTAATGTAGAGCAAAGCTGTGAAGACATTTTGATCAGAAGGGTCTTGAGATGACGTTCATGCAATATGAAGTCGATCGGACGAAATCCCTAGGAGGAGTTCGTTTAAATAGGAGGCGTGGAAATCGCGAAATGTAGACAATAGAAATCAAGATGGCCGACTTCCTGTTGGGTTCTGACCATTGGTGCAAGAGACTTTTTTGTGCGTCTGGACAAGATAGACATGTGCACCAAGTTTCATCTTCCTGCTCCAAGAAAACCCCTATGGGAGGGGTTGTTGAAATTTTCAAGGTGGCGCTGTTGAGCCGTTTGGCCCCGCCCATGGGCGCGCCGCATATCAATGAAAGAGCTCGTCAGTCTCGACCTGTGTGCCAAATTTTATGTGGGTACGAGTTTGTTAAAGCCATCAAAGAGCCAATCGTAATTGGTGGCGAGGGATCGACAGTCGCGGCGCCGCCACACGGACGCCATTAGTTTTAGGTTCATAAGCTTAATGATGTAGCTTCACCATCTTGTCCTGCATGTATTAGAAGTGGAACGAAGTTGATGGGGTCAAGTATGTGGTATTAATTGACGTTACAGTAAAAGCTGCACACTTCCTGTTACCACCGGGGGGCGCTATGAGTAAGGTGGGAAGTCAATACATCAGAACGTTCAGGGCAGAGCCGTCGACATGTCCAGCAAGTTTGAAGCGGCTCGGACGAAGTATGTGGGCGTGAGAGCCGTCCGAAATGAAATTGCAAGAAAACGAAAATTCGCCAAATTTTGGCGGGCCCTAGCAGCCACGCCCTTTGACTTAGAGAAATTCTGCGAACACATTTTGATGAGCATGGTCTCTAGATGGCCTGTACCAAAATTGAAGTCGATCGGGCGAAATCCCTAGGAGGAGTTCGTTCAAATACGAAAAACTACAAATCAAAATGGCGGACTTCCTGTCGACATTTCACCATGACAATAAGAGGATTTTTTTTGCGTCTTGGGATGTTCTGAAAGGTCACCGAATTTCATGCATGTAGGTCAAACACAGAGGCGGGGCTCGCAGGTCAAAAATTTCAAGGGGGCGCTATTTCGCCACTTTGCGTCGACCATGTGCGTCGACCCTATCAGATGTAAATTTTGGGCCGTCCCAATGTGCATGTCGAAACTTGTGAGTTTTTGAGCATGGGAAAGCCTTGAAAAATGCGATTCATTACGCAAAATAATAATAATAATAACAGCGAGGTTTCAATAGGGTCCTCGCCGACGCTTGTCGGCTCGGGCCCTAATTAAAGCCGCAAGCGGCTGTGAACGGGCCCTCGCCACATGCGACCCGCGGGCCCCTGCGGCTCGGAGAGGGCCCTGCGGTCGGGGCGGCCCCTGCGGCCCGAAGCGGGAAGAGGGGAGAAACCTGGAGAAAGAGGAAAAACGCATATTCGGTTCATCCACCGGGTGGCGCTACGAGCGTTGCCAGACCCGGTCGGGTGCATTGAGGGGCAGAGACTCATCACACATGTGAAGTTTGGAGCAGATCGGACAATGCGTGAAGGAGTTACAGCACGTTGACGGGTCATCCACCAGGTGGCACTGCGAGCGCTACCAGACGTGGTCAGGTGCGTTGGGGGGCGGACCTTCATCACACATGTGAAGTTTCAAACCAATCGGACAATGCATGATGGAGTTACAAGGATTTGATGTTCCATGGCGAGGCATCAGAAATGGTGGCGCCATAGCGGCCACGCCCCTTAACATAGAGCAAAGCTGTGAAGACATTTTGAGCACAAAGGTCTTGAGATGATGTTAAAACAATATGAAGTCGATCGGACAAATCCCTAGGAGGAGTGCGTTAAAATACGACAGGTGGAATCGCGAAAAGTTGACAATGGAAATCAAGATGGCCGACTTCCTGTTTGGTTCTGACCATTGGTGCAAGAGACTTTTTTGTGCGTCTGGACAAGATAGACATGTGTACCAAGTTTCAAGTTCCTACTTCAAAAAAACCCCTATGGGAGGGGTTTTTGAAAATTTCAAGGTGGCGCTGTTGAGGCATTTGGCCCCGCCCATGGGCGAGTCGCCTATCAAATGAAAGAGCTTGTCAGTCTCAACCTGCGTGCCAAATGTCATGTGGGTACGAGATCGTTAAAGCCATCAAAAAGCCAATCGTAATTGGTGGCGAGGGATCGACAGTCGCGGCGCCGCCACAAGGACGCCATTAGTCGTAGCTTGACAAGCTTAATAATGTAGCTTCACCATCTTGTCATGCATGTATTAGAAGTGGAACAAAGTTGATCGGGTGAAGTATGTGGTATTTATTGACGTTAGAGTAAAAGCTGCACACTTCCTGTTACCACCGGGGGGCGCTATGAGTGAGGTGGGAAGTCAATACATCAGAACGTTCGGGGCGGAGCCATCGTCATGTCCAGCAAGTTTGAAGCCGCTCGGACGAAGTATGTGGGCGTGAGAGCCGTTCGAAATGAAATTGCGAGAAAACGAAAAATCGCCAAACTTTGGCAGGCCCTAGCAGCCACGCCCTTTGACTTACAGAAATTCTGCAAACACGTTTTGATGAGCATGGTCTCTAGATGGCCCGTACAAAATTGAAGTGGATAGGGCGAAATCCCTAGGAGGAGTTTGTTCAAATACGCGAAAACTACAAACCAAAATGGCGGACTTCCTGTTGACATTTCACCATGACAGCAAGAGGATTTTTTTTGCGTCTTGCCATGTTCTAAAAGGTCACCAAATTTCATGCATGTAGGTCAAACACATAGGCGGGGCTCGCATTTTCAAAATTTCAAGGGGGCGCTATTTCGCCAATTCGCGTCGACCCTGTGCGACGACTCCAAATTATCAAATTTTTCACCAGACCGGTCGTCCATGCAAAAATTGAAGCATTTTTAAGTTTGGGAAAGGGGCGAAATTGGGGCAAAGGGTTCGTAAGAATAATAATAATAATAATAATAATAATATAAACAGCGCGATTACAATAGGGCCTTCGCCAGACGACTTGCAGTCGTCGCTCGGCCCTAATAATAACATTAGAATTACAATAGGGCCTTCGCTGACGACTTGCAGTCGTCGCTCGGGCCCTAATAATAATAATAATAATAACAGCGCGATTACAATAGGCCTTCGCCAGACGACTTGCCAGTCGTCGCTCGGGCCCTAATAAATAATAATAACAGCGCGATTACAATAGGCCTTCGCCAGACGACTTGCAGTCGTCGCTCGGGCCCTAATAAACAGCGAGGTTTCAATAGGGTCCTCGCCGACGCTTGTCGGCTCGGGCCCTAATTAAAGCCGCAAGCGGCTGTGACGGGCCCTCGCCACATGCGGCCGCGACCCACGCCCCGCCGGCCTTCTGCACGGCCTCAGATCATTCGTTCCCTGCGCCCCTGCGGCCCCCACGGCCCCCGAGTCCCCTGTGACCTTGAGGCACCCGTGCTCTGCGGCCCCTGAGTCCCCTGCAACTCCTCAGAAGCAATATATGATGCGAAGCCTGCGAAGCTAGTTCAGGCAGACAACTCAAGCTGTGCCCGTCCTGATCAGCTGATCAGTCACGTGCTCCCCTCAACCAAATAGGGCGGGTTATTTAAACCCACCCAGCTTACCTGCTCTACTGCTCGTGCTGCTGGTACTGCTGGTACCCTTGCTGCTGCTACTGCTGCTGCTGCTGCTGCTGCTGCTGCTGCTGCTACTGCTGCTACTACCCCTGCTGCCCATAAGGTTTTGCAACCCACCACCTCCCCAGCATCCACCTGTGGGCTCTGTCTCTATGATCCCCTGCGGGGTCTGCTTTCATTCCCTGTGTGGTCTGTCAAACAGATCATTATTCAGGGAATGAATAACTGAGACAGAGCCTGACGCCAAACCTGCTGCAGCCATGCTCAAGGATAGGCTACCTATGCTGTGCTTCAGCTCGCTGTGCTTCAGCTTGCTTATGTCCAATAAATTTTTTATTCTCATTTCAGAGTTGTCTGACTGAAATAAGTGAAATGAAGCTTAGTGAAAGTTTGATCAGGAAGACTATCTCTTTAAGCATGTTCACTGAGTCTATTTTATCTCTCTCGCTTTTGTCTTGATCCACCCCTCATCACTTCTCCTCATCCAATCCCAATCCATTACATTTTCTGCTTCTTCAATCAGCTGTCATGTTTAAAAGTGCTTTCTCTCTACTCTCATCCAGCTGTCATCCAGCACATGAAATCTCTCAACCCACCTCCTCCCCTTCACCTCCTCGACATCTAGGCCATCTCCATCTTCAGCCAGAGGCTTCCATGTCAGGAGGCGTCATCCCTACCACCATTGGTGTCTGGGCCTGGGGGAAGTCCTCTTCAGATAGAACCTTCACATCCATCAGTCTCTCTTCTAAGCTGATCCATTCCCTGGGCCTAAGCGTCAAATTATTTGTACACTGTAGGGATTCATCAACCTGATTGTTACATGGCCACAAAATAGAGAGGATGAGGTCAGGAGGTTGGGGTTGGTGTTAGCCAATGTAAAAAGTGGCTTTTCCTGTTTCCACAAGGTGGCGCCATGAGTGAGGTCACCTATGAGCACGTGGAGGTGGTCAGGGTGAGGCTCTTATCATCTCCATAAATTTTGAAGCAGTTTGGACCAAGTATGTGGGAGAGAGAGCTGCTGGAATATGCCTGGCAAGGCATCAGAAGTGGCGGCATCGTAGCGGCCACGCCCCTTGACATAGAGAAAAGCTTTTCAGAACTTTTGATCACAAAGGTCTTGAGATGATGATCACACAATATGAAGTCAATATGATGAAATCCTGAGGAGAGGGTTGTTAAATATGTCGTGTAGAAATCACCAAACGTGACCTTTGAGGTCAAATGGCTGACTTCCTGTTGACTTTAGAGCTTGGACCCAATTACCTTTTTGTTTGTCTTGATGAGTTCTATCAGCCTACCGAATTTCATGCTCGTAGGTGAAACACACGCAAAGCTATTCAAATTACAAACATGATGAAATGGCCAAAAAACTAGACCATTAAATCAAGATGGCGGACTTCCTGTTTGGTTCCGACCATGGGTGTAAGAGACTTTATGTGCGTCTGGGCATCTCACACATGTGTACCAATTTTCATCTTTCTACTCCAAAAAAACCCCTATGGGGAGGGGTTTTAGAAAATTTCAAGGTGGCGCTGTTGAGCCGTTTGGCTCCGCCCATGTGCGACACCCCTATGACATGTAAGAGGTCGGCAGTCTTGACCTGTGTGTCAATTTCAAGAGGGTTCGAGCTTGTTAAAGCCGTTTAAAGGCCAAACGTAATTGGTGGCGAGGGATCGCTATTCGTGGCGGCGCCATTAGTCGTGGCTTCACAATGTCCATAACGTAGCTTCACCAACTTGTTCTGCATGTACTAGGAGTGGAACGAAGTTGTTGGGGTCAATTGTGTAGGATTTATACGTGTTAGAATGAAGCTGGACACTTCCTGTTACCACCGGGGGCGCTATGAGTAAGGTGGGAAGTTAATATATCGAGCCATTCAGGGCGGAGCCGTCGTCATGTCCAGTAAGTTTGAAGCTGCTAGGATCAAGCATGTGGGCGTGAGAGCCATTCGAAATTTTGTGGCGTCTCTAGGACACATCATAGCACTTTGCGGCCATGCCACAGGGACGCCGTTACAGGAAACTTCACAGCGGTCGTCCTGCAGCTCCACCAACTTGTTGAGCATCTATTAGAGCAAAAATGAATTGAATAGGCCATCTCTGTCACATTGGCTGCAGGCAAAGTAACAAGTGGTCATTTCCTGTTACCAGCAGGGGGCGCTATGAATAAGGTGGAAAGTTAATATATCAGGGCGTTCAGGGCGCAGCCATCATCATGTCCAGCAAGTTTGAAGCTGCTCGGATAAAGTGTTTGGACGTGAGAGCCGTTCAAAGCCGATGGCAAAAACAGGAAAATTCGCCAAAATCTGGCACGCCCTACAGCCACGCCCTTTGACCTACAAAAATTCTTTCTATAACATTTCATCAACATGGTCTCTAGATGACCTGTACCGAAATTGAAGTTGATCGGTCGAAATCCCTAGGAGGAGTTCGTTCAAATACCAATGGTGGAAATTGGCAAAAGGTCAAAGGTCACGCCATAATGGCGGACTTCCTGTTGGGTTAGGGCTTCGCTCCAGGAGACTTTTTCGTGCATCTTGGCATGATCTATAAGCTCACCAAATTTCATGCATGTAAGTCAAACAGGGCCGAGGGGCCCACACTTTCAAAAATTCAGGGGGCGCCATTTCCACATTTTGCCCCGCCCTCATTGAAGGTTGCTAAAATATCAAATTTTTCACCAGACTGGATGCGTGTGCCAAACTTCATGACTTTTTGAGGACTCGAAAGGGCCAAATTGAAGTTTACATGTTCGAAAGAATAATAATAATAATAATTAAAGCCGCAAGCGGCGTTGACGGGCCCTCGCGGTACCGACGCTTGATCGCGGCCACGCCCCGCCGTACCCACTGCCCATTGCGTAATAGCCCCTGTGGCCCCAGAGTCACCTGCAGGTGCGTTCAGGGGCCACCCTCATCACACGTGTCAAGTTTCAGCCAAATCTGCCAATGCACGATGGAGTAACGACAAGGTGAATGATCATCCACCAGGTGCCGCTAAGAGCACAACCAAATGTGTGCAGTTACATTCAGGGGTCGTCTGTGATCACACACGTCAAGTTTGGGCTGAATCGGGCAATGCATGTCAAAGTTATGACAAGGTGAAGGCTCATCCACCAGGTGGCGCTAGAAGCGCAACCAGACATGGGCAGTTATGTTCAGCGGCCAACCCTCATCACACATGTGAAGTGTCAAGCAAATCAGACAATGCATGATGGATTTATGAGGAGCTGATGGTCTGTGGCGAGGGATCCGAAGCCGCCACTGCTTCCACGGGCAGCCTGGCACATGACACAAGGCTTGTGTCACTGTGGTGATTCAGTCTTGACCTGTGTATCAATTTTCAAGACGGTTCGAGCTTGTTAAAGCCATTTCAAGGTCAAACGTAATTGGTGGCGAGGGATCGTTGTTCGTTGCAACGCCATTAGTCGTAGCTTCACAACGTCCATAACGTAGCTTCACCACTTGTTCTGCATGTACTAGGAGTGGAACGAAGTTGTTGGGGTCAATTGTGTAGGATTTATACGTGTTAGAATGAAGCTGGACACTTCCTGTTACCAGCGGGGGCGCTATGAGTAAGGTGGGAAGTTAATATATCAGGGCGTTCAGGGCGCAGCCATCATCATGTCCAGCAAGTTTGAAGCTGCTCGGATAAAGTATTTGGGCGTGAGAGCCGTTCAAAAACAGGATAATTCGCCAAAATCTGGCACACCCTTACAGCCACGCCCTTTGACCTACAGACATTCTTTTGATAACTTTTGATCAGCATGGTCTCTAGATGACCTGTACCGAAATTGAAGCCGGTCGGGCGAAATCCCTAGGAGGAGTTCGTTCAATACCAATGGTGGAGATTGACAAAACGTGACCAATGAAATCAAGATGGCGGACTTCCTGTTTGGTTCTGACCACTGGTGCAAGAGACTTTTTTGTGCGTCTGGACATGTTACATAAGTGTACCAATTTTCATGTTGCTACTCCAAAAAAAACCCTATGGGGAGGGGTTTTTGAAAATTTCAAGGTGGCGCTGTTGAGGCATTTGGCCCCGCCCATGGGCAAGCTGCATATCAATGAAAGAGCTCGTCAATCTCGACATGTGTATCAAATGTCATGTGGATACGAGTTCGTTAAAGCCATCAAAATGCCAAACGTAATTTCACGACGAAGGGTCGACGGTCGTTGCACCACCACACGGACGCCATTGGTCGTAGCTTCATGCCATTCATAATGTAGCTTCACCAACTTGTTCTGCATGTACTGGAAGTGGAATGGAGTTGATGGGGTTAACTATGTAGTATTTATACATGTTGGAGTAAAAGGTGGTCATTTCCTTTTGTGATCAGGGGCGCTATGAGTAAGGTAGGAAGTTAATATATCAGGACGTTCAGGGCGACGCCCTCATCATGTCCAGCAAGTTTGAAGCTGCTAGGATCATGTATGTGCACGTGAGAGCCGTTCGAAGTTTTACAGCGAGAAATCGAAATTTGCCAAATTTTGTCGCCCCCTAGCAGCCACGCCCTTTGACCTATCGACATTCTTTTAATACCTCTTCATTAGGATGGAGAGTAGATGATCTGTAGCAAATTTGAAGCTAATCAAGCGAAATCTGTAGGAGTAGGACTTCAAATACAAAAAAACTTCAATTCAAAATGGCGGACTTCCTGTTGACATTTCACCACGACATAGGCCACCTTTTTTGTGCGTCTCACTCACGTACACATGTGTACCAAGTTTGAAGCTGCTAGGATCAAGTATGTGCGTGTGAGAGCAAAAGGAAATTTTAAAGCTAGCATAAAAACTTTGTCGCCCCCTAGCAGCCACATTCTTTCACCTGCCGAAATCCTTTTGATGTGCTTTTGATTGGCATCGTCTCTACATGATCTGTGCCAAATTTGAAGTCGATTGGGCGATATCCCTAGGAGGAGCGCGTTCGCAGCGTAAAAATTTCAAATCAAAATGGCGGACTTCCTGTTGAGATTTGGGGGTCTTTCTAGAGACTTTTTTGCTCATCTGAGTATAATACACTTGTGTACCGATTTTCGTTTGCCTACGCGATCCAACCTATGGACTTTTTCGGAATTTTCAAGGGGCGCTGTTTCACCATTTTGTCCTGCCCATGTGCAACGACCATAAAATATCAAATTTTTCGTGTGAGCGCAATGTTTTCCAGAATTCCGTGAGTTTTGAGCACGGTAAAGGCTCCGAAAATGCGTTTTTTTAGGCTTTAAAATAATAATAATAATTAAAGCCGCAAGCGGCGTTGACGGGCCCTCGCGGTACCGACGCTTGATCGCGCTCACGCCCCACTGTACCCACTGCACGTTGCGTAACAGCCCCTGTGATCCTGGACGCACCTGCAGCTTTCACTGCATTGTGTGCCTATGATTCAGTAGCCCAGGGTTTGCTGTATGATGACCTGTGTGTAAGAGCCACTTGATGTTTGAGGCACATGAAGCTTAGAAGGCATTTTGAGTATTTGTGTCTTTCCTCCTATTGCAAGGTTTGCAGCATATGCAGGTCTTAAGATGGAGTGGATGAATTAGTTCAAGTTGATTTCCTCCTATACTATTTTGAAACAAAACATTTTATTTCTTTGTCAAAAATTAAAATGAGTGAGGTTTGAAGCAGTTTGATTACAGCATGAATGAGGACTTGCCAGACAGACTGATAAAACATCTGTAGCATCTTAGTACAGATGTTTAATGATCTGAGCTTCCTAAGGAAAAGGAGGCAGCTCTGCCCTTTTTTGTAGAGTGCATCTGTGTTAACAGATTAGTCCAACTTGTTATCAAGGTGAACATGTAGATATTTATAGGTTGTCACCACCTTGATGTCCACTCCAGAAGTGTTCACTGGCTGAAGAGCAAGCTTGGACCTATGGAAATCCATGATCATTTCCTTTGTGTTTGAGCTGTGGGTTGTCGGAAATCAGGCAACTGGACTTCTTATCTTGTTTGATGATTTTCGCCTCTCATCCAAGAGGCTTCTTCAGTTCTGAGGCTGTTGCAGGAAAGCCAGGTATTTAAACCCTGAGTGGCGGTTTCGGGTGAAACTAGAGTCACATGACCACACCTCGTGAAACTGGGGGGGGGGTCATGTGATGTTGATGAAAAGAATTTATTTTAGTTTTGGAGTGCTTTACAAATAAAGTCAGTTTATATACATACAAATTATAAAATAGATGAAAATGTAATAAGTCAAACATAATGTTGTGGTGAAGATGACCTAACTTCAGATTAAGTGATGACCAAGATTAAGAGTTTGGCCCTGATTTTGATTCAATCTCAAAACATTCAAAGGGGTGTAAGAAGAAGTCTAGGTTTGAGACCAAATTAATGTAAGACTATTTTTGAGGTTATTATTATATTCAGTAGCAGTAGTTATCATGTGGTGCGATATTTCCATTATTCTTTAGTTGTAGGGGAATGATATTTAATAGAAAAGTAAACCATATGTTATTGCATCAAGGTTGGATTAAACATAAGAACACAGCACCGAAGTTGTTGAATACAATACAATGCAAATTACTTTATTGATCTCCAAGGAGAAATTCATTCATTTGTGAGTTTATCAACCATTTGCAGAAAAATAAAGAAGGTTGATGTCTGAAGGTACAAAGGATTTTCTATTTTTTTTTTGTCTTGCAGTGAAGCGAGAGGAGTCGCTAGGTGGCAGTGAAAGCCTGTGAAACATAATAGTGACCACGGTGGGCGGGGTTTAGTCCGCTTCTTGTCCATTCCCCGCCGTGCTCTGATTGGTTGCGATAAATGCAAATTAGGCCGTATAAATACTCATCCCTACCTTTTTTCATTCAGTTTGTTTCAAACTTCCGAGTTGACGAGCACACCTAGTGTTGGCTACTGAGACTCAGAGAGCGAGACAAACACTTTTCGAGGCTTTTTGCTAAGAGAAACGATTTTCGACGCTTTTCGCTGAGGAAAACGATTTTCGACGCATTTGCTGAGGAAAACTATTTTGGAGGCTTTTTGCTGAAAAAAATCATCATCACACATTATACACACACTCAGACACACACACATACACTACACATCACATACTGCTGATTTTTTATCACCCGGAGTTCCGTTCATTGGATTTATTTCATCGAAGGACACACCACTTATTACAGTAAGTGCATCGTTTTGGAGTTTGCTTGTATCGGTATGTTCTTAATGTTCGTTGTGCTCGTGATATTATATGTTCTTTTGTGTGTCTAACTTTGTACGTTCTGTATATAAATCACAGTGAGATCAGTTCAATAAGGTAGTATAGCGAGTAGTTAGTTCTTCTTAGCAGGAGAGGGCGGCTTTGTGTAAGCTCACGCTGTTGTTATTGAAGTCATGGAGTGATAAACTGCGGAATATTCGGTACCTGCAGCAATGATGTATATCCACATCATTCGCAGCTATTTTAAATGTGCTTGATGTTGCTGAAAACGCTGTGTGTGGAGTTTTAAGTGTAAGACTAAGTTGAGGCTTTATTCTACTGTACAAAATGGCGGGGTGTTTTGTTGTGTTGTTTGAGAATACATGGTGGGGGTGGGGGCGCCGAATCCAAGCACACAGGCATTCGATAACTATGGAGTTTTGTGAGCTCACAGTGATTGTTTTAGAGTTATGAAGTGATAGACTATGGTATGGTTTGTATGTGCAGCTTGCAGTTAATTGTTAATGTGCTCTGTTTAAGCAGCTGCAAATACATTAGTGTGGTGTTTTGTGAAGCACTACTTCGTATTTTTATCGTGTGTATACAAGACAAAATGGCGGAGTTTCGTGTCGCGCTTATTGACAATACATTGTGTCGGTGGCGTGGTGGGGGTGGGAGTTTCAATGAAACTCAATGTCCCCCAATTGGGGACCCTTGTGTTTACTGTGCCATGGAGTTAATACCTTTGCATGTGTGAAATAAGTGAAACATACATTGTATAGGTAGGTCAGTGCAATAGGGTTGAGAGGTTCTAATTAAATATCAGAAGTTGTGTACAACTGTGCAGTATTTATATTTAATATGCTCAATAAGCGGGTTTCTTTTCTTCCAGATGCCCCGTGGTAAGTCCCACCGCCGCTCCGAGGCAGCTAGGAGGAGGATGGCGGAGCAGCATACTGAGGTGCTTGCACCTCAGCTGGCTTCCAGTGGTGCTGGTGCATGTAAGTAGTCTTCCTGTTCCTGTCTTCTTTTTTTTTTTTTGAATCAACTGTTCATGTTTGTTCTTGCTATAAGATTAAGTTAAACTCCTATTTGTGGTATAGTCACAGTGTTGAAATGTTTATATACTGTGTTTAAATGCCTGAAGTTTCACGTTGGTCTTTTTATGTTCTTCAACAGGTCGTGGCACAGGCGGCGCCACAAGGTGCACAAATGGCCATTTCTGCGCACACTGGGCGCCAGCACAAGTTGGTCATTCCCAGCTGAGGTCCCAGGCAAGAAGGTATGTGGAATTCATAAAGAACACACTGATGATTCAAAGTTTTAATTGTTTGTATTCAGACTAAAAGAAATCCTGTCTTTTGTTCCAGTTTGTTCTTCTTGTAGGGCGTCCCATCTGCGCTCCATTGCAGATGGAATTGTGCCGATGCCACAGGATCGGTACAGCTTTGGTGTCATGTCCACTCCAGGGGCATGTGCAGACCAGCTGAAGACTGAGGTTGAGCATGTCGTTCTTCCTCGACCCCTGATGCTGTCTGTGTCATTGCCCCGAGCAACAACCTGACAGCCAGTCACACGCCTGAACAGGGGGGCAGTGCTTTTGGCCGATACCTGGCTACTGTTTGTACTATCTGGCCGACTGCACAGGTAAGCATCTTAAATATATCTTCAATAAGGCTGGAGTGTACAGGCCAATATAATTTTGTCATTAACCATTATTATTTGTGTAGGTTTTTGTTGTCGACTTTGTTCCGCGCCTGACGGTGCCAGGGGATGTCCAGGAATTTTTCCGACAGGAGTTTCATCGTGTGCACGTCTTGGTAAGATTATATGTGGCTTTGAACAGTTGCATGATGGTTTGTGTTAATTATATCATTGAATAATTATTATTTATAGTATTATATCCATTATGGTATTTGAATGACATGGCCTTTTTTGAAATGTGTTTTTTCTTGTTTTCTTTTTAAGGTGTGAAATTTTATCACCATGCTGACCAGTTCCCCCTGAGCAACCGTAAGCTGTGGTGCCGTGATGGTGTAAGTAGAATATCATTTTAATGTCACCAATATAAAATTATACAACACAGTATATTTGAGAGTCAAAGTCACATTTTTAAAATGATATTTATTCAGTTTTTCTTTGTTTTGTCTTTGTAGGTGCACCTCAGTGACGACATGGGGATGCCTGTCCTTGTAGAGTCGCTGTTGGCTGCCACCAAACAGCACCTGGAGACTCCAGCACCTATGCCTCAGGTGCCATGTCCTGTGTCTTCCGAGCCAAAACCAAAACCTTTGCCGTGGGTGGTTCCCCGTGTGATTGTGGTGGGGGTTTGCAGCTCCACGGCCCCCCCCTCCTGAGTGGATGACTGTGCAGTCAGGCAGGAAGGTAAGAGGGGACTTTTGACAACATGTTTTCATGAAAGGAATAAGGAAGTTGTGAATTGATTTTAATTTTTTGTGTTTTTTGTCATTACAGAGGAACCACTCTGATGGACATGAGCGTGGCTCTGGTTCATCTAAGAGACAAGTGGTTCATCATATGGTATGTTATACTCTCATTTAATTGTTATGTTTACATGACAGTGATAGTTTTTGTGCTTTGTGTAAGAAAATGTTCAGTGTTAGAAATAATGTACATGTTTGTCATTTAGGTGGATGGCGCTCCAATGGCTTTCAGGGAGTGTTTCATTCCACTGAATCCTGCTCGCTTTTCGCCAGAGGTGTTGGTTGCCATGGAGAAAGCTGCTCCATCGGGTCATGGTGGTGTTCCCACAGGCAACAAGGTATTTATCCTGAAAATTATATGTGATAGATGAAACATTTTAGTAAAATTGTTTCCCCATCTATAGACTTGATATAAGCCAGTGGTGTTTGTTTACAAGGGATTGTTGTTCAAATATTTGACAATTTCATTTTGTTTTTCTCACATTAGCCAGTGTTTGTGGAGCGCCCCTCCAAACCCGTTTCCCTGAAGCCCAGACGTGGTAGGAAGCAGGTATGTAATGTTATGGAGATTGTGTTGAAGGTTGAACATTTGATCAGCAATCAATATTTAACATGTGCTAAGTTGTTGTGCAAGAAAGATGAAGTAAGAGGTTCAGTATGTTTATGGGGGGATTTGTATTTCTTGTATTTGTAGGTGGTGTCGACACCAAGAGCTCGGGTCTACCAGTGCCAGGAAGGAGATGACAAGGAAGAAGGTAGGCGCAGTTTTGTTCAAGAAGTACAAGTGAAGAAAGTGAAGTGGAATTTTTTTACACCTTGCTTGAAAATGTATGTGTTCTTTTTTTCTCTAGGTTGAGATGTCTACATCCACGTTGACAGCTCATCCTGAAGCCCAGGTGTTGAAGCAGAAGGTAAGTCAAGTTATTTAAAGGATCCATGTGAAGCTGTGTGGTGTTGTGGCTATTGTAGTAGTGTGATAGTTGTATGATCATGTCTGTGTATGTCCTTGTTAATGTTTTTATTCTCTTTATGTTGCAGGTGGAGGCGACACCAGGCCTTGTGTCGACCTGTTGTGTCGACGACCGCTCTTCCTTTGGATGTGGCTACCCATCCTGTCGTGGATTCTCCTGTCCCTGAGTCTGTCCAGCCTGCTGCTGTTGGTGTGATGCCAAACCAGGACACTCAAGGAGCTACAGGGGACACGTCAGGAGCCACTCAAGGTCAGCGTATCCTCTCCTTGCCTTGCAGGTGTTTGGAGAAATTGCAGTGTTCAGTAGTGACAGGGAGCGGTGTGCGCAAAGAATCGTCTCATTTTGATGTTGATGCTTACGTGTCGTGCAGCGTTGTAGCAGCAGTCAGGCATAGCATTGTTCCGATTTGTAACTGGGGTGGCGCAGACATCGACGATGTTTGTGTTGAGGGGTGGAAGTTGGTTGATCGGGTTGGGAGGGGAAGTGGTGGGTTCAGTGGGCAGCATGTTGATCTGTTTGACAGGAAGTGGAGGTGGATGTGGGTCAGGCAGTTTATCGCGAATTCGATGATGGGAGTGAGTTGCAGGGGAGCTGCAGCAGCATGTGTTGAGGGATGGGATGTGCGTGTTGCACCTCCATGGAGCAGTGAACTTGATCATCCAGCACGGGGACTACTTGGTAGTGGTGGATTGTGGGGAGCGTAATGCTTTGGGTTGTATTCGAATGTTGGTCGGTCTGTTGTTGTGTTTAACACGTGTTGGAATGACCTGATTATTCACATTATGAATTTAAAGGCTTCGTTAGGTTCAGATTGGTTTGGTGTCAGCAGCATCTCTGTGGAGGAGTGTGTCGCTCTTGTTCAGTCTCAGGTCGCCCTTCCGTTAGAGGAAGTTTTCATCAAGGTGACAAAAGGTTTAGATATGGTGGTGTTCAGTGTATGGCCATTAGTTTAGTTGCTTTGGTGAAACACACCCAACACAGTGTTTTTCTTGGCAGCCTGATACACTGGACCAGGTTTTGGTTTCAGGTGATGAGCTGTACACATCCCTGAGGGATTCCAAGTTGATTGGTGCTGGGTCTGAATACCTTTGTGTTCCAGAGTTACCCAAGCAGTATGCTTTTGAGGGACAGACATTTGATTTAAAGTTTAGTGACCCTGTAATTGGAGACGCTGGCGTTGTTGATGAAGAGTTTAAATTTGTGTTCAGCAGTCTTTCTGATGGTTTGACTACAATGTGCACACAATACAACACCTGCATCTTCACGTTAAATAGCAATACTTGTGCCATTATTAGTGAGAATGGCCGGTATGCTGTAGTGGATTCTCATGCTCGCAGTGCTGATGGGATGGTCGACAGTTTAGGGAAGCGTTGTGCTCTACTTCACTTCGCTCCAGCATCTTTTTGAACACTTTAGTAAGTTTGCAAGACTTATTCCGACAACTCATAAGCTGTTTGAAATCTGCGGTGTTGATGTGAAAGGCCCAAGTGAAAGAAGTACTTTGTCCTTGGGCTAGTGCAGCTGTTGAGTGTAGCGAGAAACAGGTTACTGCTCCTGCTGTGGACAGTCCTGTTGCACCAGTGGTCTGTGCAGCCACTAAGAAAGGCGAGAAACGTAAACTCACACCAAAAAATGGCACATCTAAAAAGGCAAAGAGTTCTGATAATATACTAAATTCAGATGTTGTGTTTGTTGGGTGTAGTATGTAAAAACTTAGAATTTCATCCCCTTTCTAAAGATGTTGCCCTTGCTCTTTGTAAGCAGCTTAACATAGAATCAGAGAGAGTTGATGCTACATCTTCTGCTGTTGGTCCCTTAGGGATTCCATGTAAGACAGAGAAGGTTGTGGTGATGGTAACTGTTTCTTTAGGGCAGTTAGTCAGGCCATTAGTGGTACGCAGAAGTACCATAGGAAAATTAGACTTGCAGCAGTGAAGCAGTTACATAGCAATCCTGCGACATACCAGGGTATTCTGAGAAGTGAGTATTCCTCCATGTCAGAATACCTTGATATGTCAAGGATGCGCTATGTTGGTAGCTGGGCAACTGAGTTAGAGATTCAAGCTACAGCTGATTACTTGGGTGTTAGTGTGTTTACATTTTACAATGATCGCTGGCTTGAATATAGGTGTAACAATACAAATTTATCACATCAGGTGTGTTTTTAGACAATGTTAATGGGAATCATTATGAAAATGTGGTTTGTGTTCTGCAACCTCAGCAACAGAACTGTTATGGATTTGTAAATTAACACCACTGTTTTAAAAAGATACAATACAAGACAACAGAGTAAAAATAATAGTGGGCTTGTGAGTGAGGTCACAATTGATATTAAGCCGCCAACTTTGACTCTTTCTAAGTATTTGAAAAAGAAAAAGGCACAAAAATATCAGTCTAAAAAAAAATCAAGAAAAAGTTATAGCTGCAGTTAAACAAAAGTACAAATTAAATATCTTATATAGACAAAGTGTTAAAGGTGCAAGTAAACAGAAATACAAATTGAATATCTTACATAGGCAAAGTGTTAAAGCTGCAAGTAAACAGAAATAAAATTAAATATCTTACATAGCAGAGTGTTAAAGCTGCAAGTAAACAGAAATACAAATTAATATCTTACATAGGCAGAGTGTTAAAGCTGCAAGTCAACAGAAATACAAATTAATATCTTACATAGGCAGAGTGTTAAAGCTGCAAGTCAACAGAAATACAAATTAAATATCTTACATAGGCAGAGTGTTAAAGCTGCAAGTCAACAGAAATACAAATTAAATATCTTACATAGGCAGAGTGTTAAAGCTGCAAGTCAACAGAAATACAAATTAAATATCTTACATAGGCAGAGTGTTAAAGCTGCAAGTCAACAGAAATACAAATTAAACATCTTACATAGGCAAAGTGTTAAAGCTGCAAGTCAACAGAATACAAATTAATATTTACTAGGGAAAGTGTTAAGCTGTGAGCATTAAAAAGTACAAAAGTAATCCTGTACATAAACAATATGTTTCATCTGCTGTGAAATTAAAGAGACAGCAAAAAAGAAACTGACAGAACAATTTGATGTTGTTATGCAGCAGTTTATGGATAAAGTTAAAGATGGGCCTGATTTTGTGTGTTGTGTTTGTAATCGTTTGTTGTTCAGACACCAGGTGTTAAACTGTAAAAAAGAACAATATAATAGCAAAAGGCAACAGCTTTATTGCAGAGCAATGTATTAATGAACACTATCTGCACACTTGTAATGAGCACTGTTTAATGCCTTGTCAATGGATGGATTCAGCTAGAGGACAACTGTGGATTTGTTATACATGTCACTACAAGATTAATAAAGGTGAAGTGCCACCAGAATATGCAGGGAACAATTTAATGGTTCCTGCTATTCCACAAGAATTGGCCTGTTTAAATAGTTTAGAGCAGCATTTGGTAGCTTTACATATTCCATTTATGAAGATGTTGGCATTGCCCAAAGGTGGGCAAAATGGAGTGCATGGTCCAGTGACATGTGTTCCTGCCAACATAGTAGAAACTACTAATGTGTTGCCCCGTTCCAATATGGAAGGGTCACTGTTGCGTGTAAAATTGAAGCGTAAACTTACATATAAAGGTCATTATGAATATCATTTGTGGATACAATGCGTGTTAGACGGGCGTTACAATATTTAAAACACATAATGCACATTACAAAGATGTTGAGTTTAATGATGCATGGATAATGAGTTTTGTAGGGACGAAGATAATGTTGTTTCAGGGACAGATGGTGATCAGCATGTTGATAGTGATGCTGTTGTTGCTGAGGAGGGTCAGGATGAGCTTCTTCATGACAGACAGCAGCATTGTATGTTCCAGGATACTTGTCTTATGCCTGTGGACATTGGTCAGGAAGTGTTGGACCAGTATTTTGATGATGTTGTAAATGTAGCACCGGGAGAGGGAAATAATCCTGTTAAGCTGCTGTCTGATCATGCTAATGAAGCCAAATGTTTTCCAGTGTTGTTTCCACGGGGACGCTTTACATACCATAGTGATAGACAACATCGTTTGACATTGTCTCGATATTTTAATAACAGGCTTCTTCATGTTGATGGCAGGTTTGCCAAAATGTAGAATATATTTTTTTTGCGCAATATATGTCAGAGGTTGAACAGGTTGTTTCAAACGTGTCAATAGCCTTACGTAAAGGGAAGGGGGGTGGCACATCTGATAAAGTTAATATTTTGCAGGATGAAGAATCTCTAAAAAAACTGTTAGAGTTTGATGATGGTTATCGTTTTTTAAAACCTATTAGAGGAACTCCTGCATTTTGGCAAGGAGCACAGCGGGACCTGTTGGCTTGTGTGCGTCAACTTGGTATCCCCACATGGTTTTGTTCATTTTCCTCTGCTGATATGCGTTGGC
Source organism: Caranx melampygus (assembly GCA_019059645.1). Classification (NCBI taxonomy): domain Eukaryota; kingdom Metazoa; phylum Chordata; class Actinopteri; order Carangiformes; family Carangidae; genus Caranx; species Caranx melampygus. The sequence continues at coordinate 15,310 of JAFELL010002524.1, read as the reverse complement.
AGAATCTTCTGACTAGTATTTTAAAACAGGAGGGCAGGACAGAGACAGTTGAACAGTTAGAGTGGGCTGACAGGTGTGACTTACTGCGTCGTAATCCTGTTACTGCAGCCAGGATGTTTGATTTTCGTTGGCATTGCTTTTTGAGGGAAGTTTTGATGTCGCCTTCACATCCCATTGGTAAAATAAAGGATCATTTTTATAGGGTTGAGTTCCAGCAGCGTGGTTCGCCTCATGTGCACTGTTTGTTTTGGGTGGAAAATGCGCCTTTAATAGATAAGAATACAGATGAAGAGGTAGTTCACTTTATTGATAAATATGTAACATGTGAACTACCTTCAGATGATGACACACTATTGAACACTGTCACATCTGTACAGCAACACTCAAAACGACATTCAAAGACATGTAAAAAGAACAAAACTGTGTGTCGTTTTAATTTTCCAAGACCCGTGTCAGCACGCACATTCATCAGTCGTAAACCAGAAATAGTTGAAGTGAAGTGCACGTGTGCAGCTGTTCCATGTTCATGTCTGCCCAAAAGCACACTCATGAAAAAAGAGCTGGCAAATAACATTTTATCAGATATTAAAAGGCTCTTTCAGAGGAGAATTGCTCTTTTGACAGTGTAGAACAGTTGTTTAGCAGTCTTGGTTTAAGTCAAGAGTTGTTTGAGACTGCATACAATCGTTTAAGTAGAAACACTCATGTAGTGTTAGAAGGCAGATTGATGAGGCTTGGATAAATCAATATAGTAAGCCGTTGTTAAATTGCTGGAACGCTAATTTAGATATTCAGTTTGTTGTTGACGCTTATGCGTGTAGTTTACATTATCATATATTTCTAAAGCAGAAAAGGAGATGGTTTGTTGTTAGGAAATGCCTACAAAGAGGCACAGAAAGAAGGCAATGTTGATGCTAAAGAAGCTTAAAAAGTCTTGGCAGTGTCTACTTGCATAATAGGGATGTTTGTGCTCAGGAGGCAGTATATAGATTGACAAACATGCATCTGAAGGAGTGCTCTAGAAAGTGGTGTTTATTCCAACAGGAGACAGTTTTGTTAAGATGAGTTTACCTTTGAGTGTTTTGAGGCAGAAAGCAGCTTCAGGTGATGTTAGTACAGATGACATGTGGATGACTAGTTTAATGGATCGTTATAAGAATAGGCCGAATGATAGTACATTCAATGACATGTGTCTGGCAACGTTTGCTTCAGAATATCGTGTAGTGACTAAAAATGAAAAGTGTGCGTCTCGGATAGAATTGAATAATGGCTTTGGGTTTGTAACTAAAAGAACACGAACACAGCCAGCAGTCGTCCGTTATGCGCGTTTTTCAAAGACAAAGAATCCTGAGAAGTTTTATCAGAGTATTCTCCAGTTGTTTTTTGCCACATAGACGTGATATAAAGCCAACACATTTCAATTGTGAAACTTTTGAGGAGATTTTTAAATGCAAGCAAGTCAGGTTTAGTGATGGATCCATACACTCTGTTAGGTCGATAGTTGATTTAAATAGAAGCATTTTTGAAATAGATGCAGATGAATTGGAAAATATTCAGAACTCATTGATGATGATGGTGTGATTGAAGATTCCTGGTGTGAGCTTTGTCCAGAGCAGGAGTTAGAACGTCTGGAGTGCCTAGATGAGTTGAAGGAAACAGCACAACAGGAGAAGGGGAGGAGGAAAACATTCCAGACCTGGCTGTTACTAGTGAGCAAGTTGCGCATATAGAAAAAGAAGCAACATTTGTCTAGAGGTGATGGTTTGGATCTTGTTAGGTCTCTCAATGAGACACAGTTGTGTGTTTTTTTATCAAATTAGACGTTGGTGTTTAGATAGGATCAGTGGCAAAAATCCTGAACCGTTGCATGTCTTTATTACAGGCGGTGCAGGTACTGGAAAAAGTCATTTAATAAAGGCAATTCAATATGAATCAATGAGGCTGTTGTCACCAACTTGTACTCATCCAGATTCAATTTGTGTGCTGTTGGCTGCACCTACTGGAATTGCAGCATACAATTTGCAGGCAACAACAATTCACACCACATTTAGCATTGGCATAGATGTACGTTTACCATACACTCCTTTGGGTGAAGAGAAGTTAAGTTCTCTTCGTGCCAAGTATCGTGATCTACAGCTATTAATTATTGATGAGATATCCATGGTAGATCACAATCTGTTGTCCTACATTCATGGCCGCTTACGACAGATAAAACAAACCGGTGACTTCTCCCCTTTGGAAATGTTACTGTTGTTGCTGTTGGAGACTTTTTCCAGTTGCCTCCTGTTAAAGGGAAGCCACTGTATGTTGATGGTGCTGCTAGTAGTTTATGGTCTAATCTGTTCAGAGTCGTTGAGTTGAGGGAAATAATGAGGCAAAAAGACAGTGTGTTTGCAGAGTTGTTGAATAGGATTAGAACTCGTTCAAAGGGGACACCAATGTGAGTGGTGATGTAGAATTGTTAAAGCGCTGTGAAACTGGCGAGGTCAGCTCAGCCTTGCATATCTTTGCAACCAACAAACAAGTCAATGAGCATAATGATCAGCAGTTGTTAAAGACCTGTCCTGACTATGTTGTTGTAGAGGCACAAGATTTGTTAATGATAAAAAACGGGGACTGAAATTGTTAGAGGGTCATCATGCCAAAGCTTCCAACACTTCTTTGGCAGAACAACTGCTTTTAGGCAGTGGCGCTCGTGTGATGTTATGTAAAAATGTTGACATTGCTGATGGTCTTGTCAATGGTGTGTGTGGCACAGTGACTCATATTGTTTTCACAGAAAAGAGTAAATTTCCTTCAAAAGGTTTGTTAAGTTCGATGATGATCGTGTTGGAACACAGAGGAAGAAACAAAGTCAAAGTGTGTCATTAGATTTAGCTGAGTCTGTAGCCATTCAACCTGAGGAGGAAAGGGCTACAAAAAGGGTGGAATGCGACGTCAGTTTCCGTTAAACTTGCTTGGGCCTGTACAGTACATAAAGTACAAGGCATCACTGTTGATAGTGCTGTAGTTTGTCTAAAGAAAATATTTGCAGCTGGGCAAGCATATGTGGCTTTAAGCCGTGTTAGGAGTCTGTCAGGTTAATTATTCAAGAATTTGTGGAAAAAAGTGTATATTGTAAAGATGGCATTAAGGATGCTATTGATAGTATGTGCCCGTTTCTTAAAGACAATATTCCAAGGTACACATCTAGTCCTCAAACTTTAACTGTGTTCTACATGAATGTGCAAAGTTTGGCTCGGCATGTAGCAGATTTGGCAGTGTGTACACAGCATTTGCAGCCTAACTGCATTGCTGTAACAGAAACGTGGCTTTCTGAAGACTCCTCATTAGATATGATACAGATTGATGGTTACAGTTTCAACCACTGTCCACGAAGTGTATCATATAGTACCAGCCATCCAGTGTTGCATGAAATAAAAGGACAACACATGGTGGTGTTGGCATTTATTGTGATAAAAATGTTACAGGAGATGGTGAGATTGTGAATGTAACAGACGTCAACATTGAGTGTTTAATGTATCGTTTTGTTAGTTTTAATATTGTGTTGGTAGTAATTTATCGTCCACCATCATATCCTCTGACTTTGTTTAAGCAATATCTAGGGAAGTTTCTGGATTGGCTACATTCTCTCAGTGAAAACATTGCCATTATTGGAGATTTTAATGATGACATTTTGAAATCATCATCCGTTGCTCAGTTAATGACTGACAGAGGATATGTTCAGTTAGTGACAGAGGCCACAACAGAAAAGGGCACATTAATTGATCATGTTTATGTGAAAAGTACAGAATACAATGTAGAAGCAATGGTTCTACCAATATATTTTAGTGATCATGAGGCAATAATTTGTAAGTTTGCTTAAGCAACTGTTGAAATAGTTTATGTTCAGTTCACTTGTTGTTTGTTGTCTTTGTTTCTGTTTCTGCTTTGTTTAAGTAGGTGAGTCACCTTCTACACTCTGGACATCCTACACGATGAACTTCATCTGGCTTTCCTCCCCCTGCCCTCTATCTCTTTCCTTTGGCTTATACATTACATAGGTTGTTCATTTTATGTGCACAAATGTTTTATATTTTTTTATTTTTTTACCATAGTATTTAATCTTTTATTATTTTGTTTACTGTACTGTTTATTGTACTGTATTGTATTATTGATTTGTGTATTTTACTGTACAGCATTTTTAAAAGCTTTATTTATTTGTGTTTGACCTCTTGCATAGGTATTTATTTGCTTATTGTATTGTGTTATTTCTGTATTTTACTGTGCAGCTTTTTAAAAGCTTTATTTGTGTTTGTACCTTTGTATTTGTATTTATCTTTATTGTACTGTATTGTATTATTTATTTGTGTATTTTACTGTACAGCATTTTTAAAACCTTTGTATTTGTTTGTATTTGTACCATTCATTTGTTTTATAAATAAAATTGAATTGGATTACATTTTGTTGTGCACTTTTTTTTTTTTGCCTTGTGATTTCATGTGTAAAGGTTTCCTTCCCTGCACTACAGAAGCACTTTTGTATAGTCTGAACTGAGAAAAATGAACTACATAAATAAAATGTCACTATTATTTGAACCAAATTTAATAAAAATATTTAATAAATATTCAAATGTAATATTAATGATTAGTTAACCCACTTTGAGAAGAAATATCATTTTGTTATTAGATAACAACATTGATATGCTGTATGTGATGCAGGTTAGCTTTGCCTGTCCATGTAGGAACAAAAAGCTAAACCCCAGTAGGTGGTACACTTGGTACTTCAATACACACTGTCAGGGTTCTGGCTCCTGGGGGGTCAAATCCCACACATGGAAGTCTTGTTAAAATGTAATCTTGCATCATAGATAGTCATTTCATTTTATCACCATATATGATTCAAAAGCAACACAATAATTAAAGTTAAATGTACAATAGCAAACCAAAGTCAAATGTATGTCAGTGTATTATCTTAAAATATCCTGTACTTTAGACATTTTGAAACACTTTTTATCCAGGATCATGGTGTGTCATCTACTTCATAAGGTTCCCATGGATCCACCCTGATATGCCTTCCAGTTGGTTTCCTCCCTTCTCAAGGACAAAGTTGCTGATTCTCTGCTATTGTTATTATAATACCATTGCTTGTGACCATCATTGGGATTTTATTTCATTGAGCTATGCTTTAAAACAGCAGAAGCAAAATCTGGAGGTTTCTCCTTGTTAAAATAAAGTCTAAAGCTCCCCTACTCTCAAGCACTGGCTACAGGTCTTCTGTGTTAATAACAAATGTATAAATTATTTTGCATGCTGAAGGCAAGGCAATATTATTTATTGCAGTTGCTGAATATTCATGTAGTAACTGTTTGTAGATACAGAGGCACTCAACCTATATGGTTGTTTTTTTGGTCCTGTGATTTAATGTGTAAAGGTGTCTTTTTTTTCAATAGTTGATGCTGTGAGAGTAAACAAATAGGTGCATGCACATATGCTCAGGGGAGGACCATCACCATACACATCAAATTTGGATAAATCCTGCAATAAATGAAATGAAAAGTTACGACAAACTGAAGTTTATCCACCAGTTTATCTGCCATTCATAATGTAGCTTCACCAACTTCTTCTGCATATACTAGGAGTGGAACAAAGTTATTGGGGTCAATTATGTAGGATTTATACGTGTTCAATGAAGCTGGACACTTCCTGTTACCATTGGGGGCGCTATGAGTAAGGTGGGAAGTTAATATATCGAGCCATTCAGGGCGGAGCCGTCATCATCTCCAGTAAGTTTGAAGCTGCTAGGATCAAGTATGTGGGCGTGAGAACCGTTCGAACTTTGTGACATCTCAAGGACACATCATCGCACTTTGTGCGATGCCACGGGGACGCCGTTACAGGAAACTTCACAGCGTTGTCCTGCAGCTCCACCAACTTGTTGAGCATCTATTAGAGCAGAAATGAAGTGAGTAGGGCCATCTCTGTCACATTGGCTGCAGGCAAAGTAACAATGGTCATTTCCTGTTACCAGCGGGGGCGCTATGAGTAAGGTGGGAAGTTAATATATCAGGGCGTTCAGGGCGCAGCCATCATCATGTCCAGTAAGTTTGAAGCTGCTCGGATAAAGTATTTGGGCGTGAGAGCCGTTCAAAAAACAGGATAATTCGCCAAAATCTGGCACACCCTTACAGCCACGCCCTTTGACCTACAGACATTCTTTTGATAACTTTTGATCAGCATGGTCTCTAGATGACCTGTACCGAAATTGAAGCCGGTCGGGCGAAATCCCTAGGAGGAGTTCGTTCAAATACCAATGGTGGAGATTGACAAAACGTGACCAATGAAATCAAGATGGCGGACTTCCTGTTTGGTTCTGACCACTGGCAAGAGACTTTTTTGTGCGTCTGGACATGTTACATAAGTGTACCAATTTTCATGTTGCTTCTCCAATAAAACCCTATGGGGAGGGTTTTTGAAAATTTCAAGGTGGCGCTGTTAAGGCATTTGGCCCACTTATGGGCAGCTGCATATCAGATGAAAGAGCTCCTCAATCTCGACATGTGTATCAAATGTCATGTGGATACGAGTTCGTTAAAGCCATCAAAATGCCAAACGTAATTTCACGACGAAGGGTCGACGGTCGTCGCACCACCACACGGACGCCATTGGTCGTAGCTCCACGCCATTCATAATGTAGCTTCACCAACTTATTCTGCATGTACTGGAAGTGCAATCGAGTTGATGGGGTTAACTATGTAGTATTTATACATGTTGGAGTAAAAGATGGTCATTTCCTTTGTGATCAGGGGGCACTATGAGTAAGGTAGGAAGTTAATATATCAGGACGTTCAGGGCGACGCCCTCATCATGTCCAGCAAGTTTGAAGCTGCTAGGATCATGTATGTGCACGTGAGAGCCGTTCGAAGTTTTACAGCGAGAAATCGAAATTCGCCAAATTTTGTCGCCCCCTAGCAGCCACGCCCTTTGACCTATCGACATTCTTTTAATACCTCTTCATTAGGATGGAGAGTAGATGATCTGTAGCAAATTTGAAGCTAATCAAGCGAAATCTCTAGGAGTAGGACTTCAAATACAAAAACTTCAATTCAAAATGGCGGACTTCCTGTTGACATTTCACCATGACATAGGCTGACTTTTGTGCGTCTCACTCACGTACACATGTGTACCAAGTTTGAAGCTGCTAGGATCAAGTATGTGCGTGTGAGAGCAAAAGGAAGTTTTAAAGCTAGCATAAAACTTTGTCGCCCCCTAACAGCCACGCTCTTTCACCTATTGAAATCCTTTTGATGCGCTTTTGATTGGCATCGTCTCTACATGATCTGTACCAAATTTGAAGTCGATTGAGCGATATCCCTAGGAGGAGCTCATTCACAGCGTAAAACTTTCAAATCAAAATGGCGGACTTCCTGTTGAGTTTTGGAGGGTTGTTCTAGAGACTTTTTTGCTTATCTGAGTATAATAAACATGTGTATTGATTTTCGTTTGCCTACGCGATCCAACCTATGGACTTTTTCGAATTTTCAAGGGGGCGCTGTTTCACCATTTTGTCCTGCCCATGTGCAACGACCATAAAATATCAAATTTTTCGTGTGAGCGCAATGTTTTCCAGAATTCCGTGAGTTTTGAGCACGGGAAAGCTCCGAAAATGCGATTTTTTTTTTAAAATAATAATAATAATAATATAATAATTAAGCCGCAGCGGCGTTGACGGGCCCTCGCGGTACCGACGCTTGATCGCGCTCACGCCCCCTGTACCCACTGCCGTTGCGTAACAGCCCCTGTGATCCTGGACGCACCTGCAGCTTTCACTGCTTGTGTGCCTATGATTCAGTACCCAGGGTTTGCTGTATGATGACCTGTGTGTAAGAGCCACTTGATGTTGAGGGCACATGAAGCTTAGAAGGCATTTTGAGTATTTGTGTCTTTCCTCCTATTGCAGGTTTGCAGCATATGCAGTCTTAAGATGGAGTGGGAATTAGTTCAATTGATTTCCTCCTATACTATTTTGAAACAAAAACATTTATTTCTTTTGTCAAAAAATTAAAATGAGTGAGGTTTGAAGCAGTTTGATTACAGCATGAATGAGGACTTGCAGACAGACTGATAAAACATCTGTAGCATCTTAGTACAGATTTTAATGATCTGAGCTTCCTAAGGAAAAGGAGGCAGCTCTGCCCTTTTTTTGTAGAGTGCATCTGGTTAACAGATTAGTCCACTTGTTATCAGGTGAACATGTAGATTTTATAGGTTCACCACCTTGATGTCCACTCCAGAAGTGTTCACTGGCTGAAGAGCAAGCTTGGACCTATGAAATCCATGATCTTTCCTTTGTGTTTGAGCTGTGGGTTGTCGGAAATCAGGCAACTGGACTTCTTATCTTGTTTGATGATGTTTCGCCTCTCATCCAGAGGCTTCTTCAGTTCTGAGGCTGTTGCAGGAAAGCCAGGTATTTAAACCCTGAGTGGCGGTTTCGGGTGAAACTAGAGTCACATGACCACACCTCGTGAAACTGGGGGGGGGGTCATGTGATGTTGATGAAAGAATTTATTTTAGTTTTGAGTGCTTTACAAATAAAGTCAGTTTATATACATACAAATTATAAATAGATGAAAATGTAATAAGTCAAACATAATGTTGTGGTGAAGATGACCTAACTTCAGATTAAGTGATGACCAAGATTAAGAGTTTGGCCCTGATTTTGATTCAATCTCAAAACATTCAAAGGGGTGTAAGAAGAAGTCTAGGTTTGAGACCAATTAATGTAAGACTATTTTTGAGGTTATTATTATATTCAGTAGCAGTAGTTATCATGTGGTGCGATATTTCCATTATTCTTTAGTTGTAGGGAATGATATTTAATAGAAAAGTAAACCATATGTTTTGCATCAAGGTTGGATTAACATAAGAACACAGCACCGAAGTTGTTGAATACAATACAATGCAAATTACTTTATTGATCTCCAAGGAGAATTCATTCATTTGTGAGTTTATCACCCATTTGCAGAAAAATAAAGAAGGTTGATGTCTGAAGGTACAAAGGATTTTCTATTTTTTTTTTGTCTTGCAGTGAAGCGAGAGGAGTCGCTAGGTGGCAGTGAAAGCCTGTGAAACATAATAGTGACCACGGTGGGCGGGGTTTAGTCCGCTTCTTGTCCATTCCCCGCCGTGCTCTGATTGGTTGCGATAAATGCAAATTAGGCCGTATAAATACTCATCCCTACCTTTTTTCATTCAGTTTGTTTCAAACTTCCGAGTTGACGAGCACACCTAGTGTTGGCTACTGAGACTCAGAGAGCGAGACAAACACTTTTCGAGGCTTTTTGCTAAGAGAAACGATTTTCGACGCTTTTTCGCTGAGGAAAACGATTTCGACGCATTTGCTGAGGAAAACTATTTGGAGGCTTTTTGCTGAAAAAAATTCATCATCACACATTATACAACACTCAGACACACACACATACACTACACATCACATACTGCTGATTTTTTATCACCCGGAGTTCCGTTCATTGGATTTATTTCATCGAAGGACACACCACTTATTACAGTAAGTGCATCGTTTTTGGAGTTTGCTTGTATCGGTATGTTCTTAATGTTCGTTGTGCTCGTGATATTATATGTTCTTTTGTGTGTCTAACTTTGTACGTTCTGTATATAAATCACAGTGAGATCAGTTCAATAAGGTAGTATAGCGAGTAGTTAGTTCTTCTTAGCAGGAGAGGGCGGCTTTGTGTAAGCTCACGCTGTTGTTATTGAAGTCATGGAGTGATAAACTGCGGAATATTCGGTACCTGCAGCAATGATGTATATCCACATCATTCGCAGCTATTTTAAATGTGCTTGATGTTGCTGAAAACGCTGTGTGTGGAGTTTTAAGTGTAAGACTAAGTTGAGGCTTTATTCTACTGTACAAAATGGCGGGGTGTTTTGTTGTGTTGTTTGAGAATACATGGTGGGGGTGGGGGGCGCCGAATCCAAGCACACAGGCATTCGATAACTATGGAGTTTTGTGAGCTCACAGTGATTGTTTTAGAGTTATGAAGTGATAGACTATGGTATGGTTTGTATGTGCAGCTTGCAGTTAATTGTTAATGTGCTCTGTTTAAGCAGCTGCAAATACATTAGTGTGGGTGTTTTGTGAAGCACTACTTCGTATTTTTATCGTGTGTATACAAGACAAAATGGCGGAGTTTCGTGTCGCGCTTATTGACAATACATTGTGTCGGTGGCGTGGTGGGGTGGGGAGTTTCAATGAAACTCAATGTCCCCCAATTGGGGACCCTTGTGTTTACTGTGCCATGGAGTTAATACCTTTGCTTGTGAAATAAGTGAAACATACATTGTATAGGTAGGTCAGTGCAATAGGGTTGAGAGGTTCTAATTAAATATCAGAAGTTGTGTACAACTGTGCAGTATTTATATTTAATATGCTCAATAAGCGGGTTTCTTTTCTTCAGATGCCCCGTGGTAAGTCCCACCGCCGCTCCGAGGCAGCTAGAGGAGGATGCGGAGCAGCATACTGAGGTGCTTGCACCTCAGCTGGCTTCCAGTGGTGCTGGTGCATGTAAGTAGTCTTCCTGTTCCTGTCTTCTTTTTTTTTTTTTTTTGAATCAACTGTTCATGTTTGTTCTTGCTATAAGATTAAGTTAAACTCCTATTTGTGGTATAGTCACAGTGTTGAAATGTTTATATACTGTGTTTAAATGCCTGAAGTTTCAAGTTGGTCTTTTATGTTCTTCAACAGGTCGTGGCACAGGGCGGCGCCACAAGGTGCACAAATGGCCAATTTCTGCGCACACTGGGCGCCAGCACAAGTTGGTCATTCCAGCTGAGGTCCAGGCAAGAAGGTATGTGGCTTCATAAAAACACACTGATGATTCAAAGTTTTAATTGTTTGTATTCAGACTAAAAGAAATCCTGTCTTTTGTTCCAGTTTGTTCTTCTTGTAGGGCGTCCCATCTGCGCTCCATTGCAGATGGAATTGTGCCGATGCCACAGGATCGGTACAGCTTTGGTGTCATGTCCACTCCAGGGGCATGTGCAGACCAGCTGAAGACTGAGGTTGAGCATGTCGTTCTTCCTCGGACCCCTGATGCTGTCTGTGTCATTGCCCCGAGCAACAACCTGACAGCCAGTCACACGCCTGAACAGGGGGGCAGTGCTTTTGGCCGATACCTGGCTACTGTTTGTACCATCTGGCCGACTGCACAGGTAAGCATCTTAAATATATCTTCAATAAGGCTGGAGTGTACAGGCCAATATAATTTTGTCATTAACCATTATTATTTGTGTAGGTTTTTGTTGTCGACTTTGTTCCGCGCCTGACGTGCCAGGGGATGTCCAGGAATTTTTCCGACAGAGTTTCATCGTGTGTCAGCACGTCTTGGTAAGATTATATGTGGCTTTGAACAGTTGCATGATGGTTTGTGTTAATATATCATTGAATAATTATTATTTATAGTATTATATCCATTATGGTATTTGAATGACATGGCCTTTTTTGAAATGTGTTTTTTCTTGTTTTCTTTTTAAGGTGTGAAATTTTATCACCATGCTGACCAGTTCCCCCTGCAACCGTAAGCTGTGGTGCCGTGATGGTGTAAGTAAATATCATTTTAATGTCACCAATATAAAATTATACAACACAGTATATTTGAGAGTCAAAGTCACATTTAAAATGATATTTATTCAGTTTTTCTTTGTTTTGTCTTTGTAGGTGCACCTCAGTGACGACATGGGGATGCCTGTCCTTGTAGAGTCGCTGTTGGCTGCCACCAACAGCACCTGGAGACTCCAGCACCTATGCCTCAGGTGCCATGTCCTGTGTCTTCCGAGCCAAACCAAAACCTTTGCCGTGGGTGGTTCCCCGTGTGATTGTGGTGGGGGAGGTTGCAGCTCCACGGCCCCCCCCTCCTGAGTGGATGACTGTGCAGTCAGGCGGAAGGTAAGAGGGTGACTTTTGACAACATGTTTTCATGAAAGGAATAAGGATTTGTGAATTGATTTTAATTTTTTGTGTTTTTGTCATTACAGAGGAACCACTCTGATGGACATGAGCGTGGCTCTGGTTCATCTAAGAGACAAGTGGTTCATCATATGGTATGTTATACTCTCATTTAATTGTTATGTTACATGACAGTGATAGTTTTTGTGCTTTGTGTAAGAAAATGTTCAGTGTTAGAATAATGTACATGTTTGTCATTTAGGTGGATGGCGCTCAATGGCTTTCAGGAGTGTTTCATTCCACTGAATCCTGCTCGCTTTTCGCCAGAGGTGTTGGTTGCCATGGAGAAAGCTGCTCCATCGGGTCATGGTGGTTTCCCACAGGCAACAAGGTATTTATCCTGAAATTATATGTGATAGATGAAACATTTTAGTAAAATGTTTCCCCATCTATAGACTTGATATAAGCCAGTGGTGTTTGTTTACAAGGATTGTTGTTCAAATATTTGACAATTTCATTTTGTTTTTCTCACATTAGCCAGTGTTTGTGGAGCGCCCCTCCAACCCGTTTCCCTGAAGCCCAGACGTGGTAGGAAGCAGGTATGTAATGTTATGGAGATTGTGTTGAAGGTTGAACATTTGATCAGCAATCAATATTTAACATGTGCTAAGTTGTTGTGCAAGAAGATGAAGTAAGAGTTCAGTATGTTTATGGGTTGTTTATAATTTGTATTTCTTGTATTTGTAGTGGTGTCGACACCAAGAGCTCGGGTGTCTACCAGTGCCAGGAAGGAGATGACAAGAAGAAGGTAGGCGCAGTTTTGTTCAAGAAGTACAAGTGAAGAAAGTGAAGTGGAATTTTTTTACACCTTGCTTGAAAATGTAGTGTTCTTTTTTTTCTCTAGGTTGAGATGTCTACATCCACGTTGACAGCTCATCCTGAAGCCCAGGTGTTGAAGCAGAAGGTAAGTCAAGTTATTTAAAGGATCCATGTGAAGCTGTGTGGTGTTGTGGCTATTGTAGTAGTGTGATAGTTGTATGATCATGTCTGTGTATGTCCTTGTTAATGTTTTTATTCTCTTTATGTTGCAGTTGAGGCGACACCAGGCCTTGTGTCGACCTGTGCTGTGTCGACGACCGCTCTTCCTTTGGATGTGGCTACCCATCCTGTCGTGGATTCTCCTGTCCCTGAGTCTGTCCAGCCTGCTGCTGTTGGTGTGATGCCAAACCAGGACACTCAAGGAGCTACAGGGGACACGTCCAGGAGCCTCAAGGTCAGCGTATCCTCTCCTTGCCTTGCAGGTGTTTGGAGAAATTGCAGTGTTCAGTAGTGACAGGGAGCGGTGTGCGCAAAGAATCGTCTCATTTTGATGTTGATGCTTACGTGTCGTGCAGCGTTGTAGCAGCAGTCAGCATAGCATTGTTTCCGATTTGTAACTGGGGTGGCGCAGACATCGACGATGTTGTGTTGAGGGGTGAAGTTGGTTGATCGGGTTGGGAGGGGAAGTGGTGGGTTCAGTGGGCAGCAGGTTTGATCTGTTTGACAGGAAGTGGAAGGTGATGTGGGTCAGGCAGTTTATCGCGAATTCGATGATGGGAGTGAGTTGCAGGGGAGCTGCAGCAGCATGTGTTGAGGGATGGGATGTGCGTGTTGCACCTCCATGGAGCAGTGAACTTGATCATCCAGCACGGGGACTACTTGGTAGTGGTGGATTGTGGGGAGCGTAATGCTTTGGGGTTGTATTCGAATGTTGGTCGGTCTGTTGTTGTGTTTAACACGTGTTGGAATGACCTGATTATTCACATTATGAATTTAAAGGCTTCGTTAGGTTCAGATTGGTTTGGTGTCAGCAGCATCTCTGTGGAGGAGTGTGTCGCTCTTGTTCAGTCTCAGGGTCGCCTTCCCGTTAGAGAAGTTTCATCAAGGTGACAAAAGGTTTAGATATGGTGGTGTTCAGTGTATGGCCATTAGTTTAGTTGCTTTGGTGAAACACACCCAACACAGTGTGTTTTCTTGGCAGCCTGATACACTGGACCAGGTTTTGGTTTCAGGTGATGAGCTGTACCATCCCTGAGGGATTCCAAGTTGATTGGTGCTGTCTGAATACCTTTGTGTTCCAGAGTTACCAAGCAGTATGCTTTTGAGGGACAGACATTTGATTTAAAGTTTAGTGACCCTGTAATTGGAGACGCTGGCGTTGTTGATGAATTTAAAATTTGTGTTCAGCAGTCTTTCTGATGGTTTGACTACAATGTGCACACAATACAACACCTGCATCTTCACGTTAAATAGCATACTTGTGCCATTATTAGTGAGAATGGCCGTATGCTGTAGTGGATTCTCATGCTCGCAGTGCTGATGGGATGGTCGACAGTTTAGGGAAGAGCGTTGTGCTCTACTTCACTTCGCTCCAGCATCTTTTTGAACACTTTAGTATTTTGCAAGACTTATTCCGACAACTCATAAGCTGTTTGAAATCTGCGGTGTTGATTGAAAGGCCCAAGTGAAGAAGTACTTTGTCCTTGGGCGCTAGTGCAGCTGTTGAGTGTAGCGAGAAACAGGTTACTGCTCCTGCTGTGGACAGTCTGTTTGCACCAGTGGTCTGTGCAGCCACTAAGAAAGGCGAGAAACGTAAACTCACACCAAAAAATGGCACATCTAAAAGGCAAAGAGTTCTGATAATAGACTAAATTCAGATGTGTGTTTTGTTGGGGATGTAGTATGTAAAAACTTAGAATTCATCCCCTTTCTAAAGATGTTGCCCTTGCTCTTTGTAAGCAGCTTAACTAGAATCAGAGAGAGTTGATGCTACATCTTCTGCTGTTGGTCCTTAGGGATTCCATGTAAGACAGAGAAGGTTGTGGGTGATGGTAACTGTTTCTTTAGGGCAGTTAGTCAGGCCATTAGTGGTACGCAGAAGTACCATAGGAAAATTAGACTTGCAGCAGTGAAGCAGTTTACATAGCAATCCTGCGACATACCAGGGTATTCTGAAAGTGAGTATCCTCCATGTCAGAAACCTTGATAGTCAAGGATGCGCTATGTTGGTAGCTGGCAACTGAGTTAGAGATTCAAGCTACAGCTGATTACTTGGGTGTTAGTGTGTTTACATTTTACAATGATCGCTGGCTTGAATATAGGTGTAACAATACAAATTTATCACATCAGGGTGTTTTTTTAGACAATGTTAATGGGAATCATTATGAAAATGGGGTTTGTGTTCTGCAACCTCAGCAACAGAACGTTATGGATATTGTAAATTAACACCACTGTTTAAAAAGATACAATACAAGACAACAGAGTAAAAATAGTGGGCTTGTGAGTGAGGTCACAATTGATATTAAGCCGCCAACTTTGACTCTTTCTA
>JAFELL010002523.1:0-64502 GCA_019059645.1 Caranx melampygus | reverse complement strand
TAGAGCAAAGCTGTGAAGACATTTTGATCAGAAGGGTCTTGAGATGATGTTCATGCAATATGAATCGATCGGACGAAATCCCTAGGAGGAGTTCGTTTAAATAGGAGGCGTGGAAATCGCGAATGTATGACAATAGAAATCAAGATGGCCGACTTCCTGTTGGGTTCCGACCATTGGTGCAAGAGACTTTTTTGTGCGTCTGGACAAGATCGACATGTGTACCAAGTTTCATCTTCCTGTTCCAAAAAACCCTTATGGGAGGGGGTTTTTGAAATTTTCAAGGTGGCGCTGTTGAGCCGTTTGGCCACCGCCCATGGGCGTGCCACATATCAAATGAAAGAGCTCGTCAGTCTCGACCTGCGTGCCAAATTTCATGTGGGTACGAGTTCGTTAAAGCCATCAAAGAGCCAATCGTAATTGGTGGCGAGGGATCGACAGTCGTGGCGCCGCTACACGACGCCATTAGTCATCGCTTGACAAGCTTAATGATGTAGCTTCACCATCTTGTCCTGCCATGTATTAGAAGTGGAACGAAGTCAATGGGGTCAACTATGTGGTATTTATTGCTGTTAGAAAAAAGCTGCACACTTCCCGTTACCCGGGGGGCGCTATGAGTGAGGTGGAAGTCAATACATCAGAACGTTCAGGGCGGAGCCATCGACATGTCCCCAAGTTGGAAGCCGCTCGGACGAAGTATGTGGGCGTGAGAGCCGTTCGAAACGAAATTGCGAAAAACGAAAATCGCCAAACTTTGGCGGGCCCTAGCAGCCACGCCCTTTGACTTACAGAAATTCTGCGAAGACATTTTGATAAGCATGGTCTCTAGATGACCTGTACCAAAATTGAAGTCAATCGGACGAAATCCTAGGAGGAGTTCGTTCAAATACGAAAAACTACAAATCAAATGGCCGACTTCCTGTCGACATTTCACCATGACTTAATGGACTTTTTTTGTGCGTCTTGGGATGTAGACATGTGTACCGAATTTCGTTGTGCTACGCCAAAAAAACCCCAATGCGGAGGCTTTTTGAAATTTCTAGGGGCGCTATTTCGCCATTTTGCGTTGACCTTGTGCGACGACTCAAAATATCGAATTTTGGGCCATCCGTCGCCTGCAAAAATTCGTGACTTTTTGAATTTGGGAAAGGGGCCAACTTGGGATTAAAGATGGTAAGAATAATAATAATAATAATAAACAGCGCGATTACAATAGGGCCTTCGCTGACGACTTGCAGTCGTCGCTCGGGCCCTAATTAAAGCCGCAAGCGGCTGTGAACGGGCCCTCGCCACATGCGACCGCGGGCCCCTGCGGCTCGGGGAGGGCCTGCGGGTCGGGGAGGGTCCTGCGGTTGGGGAGGCCCCTGCGGCCCGAAGCTGGAGAGAGGAGAAACCCAGGAAAAATGGAAAAAAATGCAATGTTTCCTTCATCCACCGGTGGCGCTATGAGCGTTGCCAGACCTGGTAAGGTGTATTGAGGGCAGAGACTCATCACACGTGAAGTTTGGAGCAAATCGGACAATGCATTAAGGACTTACAGCACGTTGAGGTCATCCACCAGGTGGCGCTGCGAGCGCAACCAGATGTGGTCAGGTGTGTTAAGGGGCGGGCCTTGGTCACACATGTGAAGTTTGAAGTCACTGACACAATGCATGATGGAGTTATAAGGATTTGATGTTCCATGGCGAGGCATGAGAAATGGCGGCGCCATAGCGGCCACGCCCCTTAACGTAGAGCAAAGCTTTTATTAACGTTTGATCACAAAGGTCTTGAGATGATGTTCATGAAGTATGAAGTCGATCCGATGAAATCCCTAGGAGAATTTTGTTTAAGTATGTTGTGTAGAAATCACCAAAACTTGACCTTTGAGGTCAAATGGCGGCCTTCCTGTTGACTTTAGAGCTTTGGACCCCCGACCTTTTTTGTGCGTCCTGATGAGTTCTATCAGCCTACCGATTTTCATGCTCATAGGTGAAACACACGCAAAGTTATTTACGTTTCAAACATGATGAAATGGCCAAAAGAAGTAGAGCATTAAAGTCAAAACAGCGGAAAATCACCAAAACTTGACCTTTGAGGTCAAATGGCGGACTTCCTGTTGACTTTAGAGCTTCGGACCTCCTACCTTTTTGTGCGTCCTGATGAGTTCTATCAGCCTACCGATTTTCATGCTCGTAGGTGAAACACACGCAAAGTTATTTACGTTTCAAACATGATGAAATGGCCAAAAAAGTAGAGCATTAAAGTCAAAACGGCGGAAAATCACCAAAACTTGACCTTTGAGGTCAAATGGTGGACTTCCTGTTGACTTTACAGCTTCGAACCTCCTACCTTTTTTGTGCGTCTTGATGAGTTCTATCAGCCTACCGATTTTCATGCTCGTAGGTGAAACACATGCAAAGTTATTCACGTTTCAAACATGATGAAATGGCCAAAAAAAGTAGACCATTAAAATCAAAATGGCGGGCTTCCTTTTTGGTTCTGACCAGTGGTGCCAGAGACTTTTTTGTGCGTATGTACATGTTACACACGTGCACCAATTTTCATGTTGCTACTCCAAAAAACCCCTATGGGGAGGGGCTTTTGAAAATTTCAAGGTGGCGCTGTTGAGGCATTCTGCCCCGCCCATGTGCCAGACTTGTATCACCGGGGAATACTTGTCACTCCTCACATGTGTACCAATTTTCATGAAGCTATGAGCATATTAAAGGCATGAACAAACACTAAACATTTTGTTGTTGAATAATCGCAATTACAGCCACGCCCCTTGAGATAGAAAAAATCTGCGAACACGTTTTGATCACAAAGGTCTTGAGATGATGGTCATACAATATGAAGTCGATCGGACGAAATCCCTAGGAGGAGTTCGTTCAAATACGAGTCGTGGAAATTGCGAAAAGTTGGCAATAAAATCAAGATGGCCGACTTCCTGTTTGGTTCTGACCATTGGTGCAAGAGACTTTTTGTGCGTCTGGACAAGATAGACATGTGTACCAAGTTTCAACTTCCTACTCCAAAAAAAGCCCTATGGGGAGGGGTTTTTGAAATTTCAAGGTGGCGCTGTTGAGGCGTTTGGCCCCGCCCATGGGCGTGCCGCATATCAAATGAAAGAGCTCGTCAGTCTTGACCTGCGTGCCAAATTTCATGTGGGTACGAGTTCCTTAAAGCCATCAAAAAGTCAAACGTAATTTTACGACGAAGGGTCGTTAGTCGTTGTACCGCCACACGGACGCCATTGGTCGTAGCTTCACGCCATTCATAATGTAGCTTCACCAACTTGTTCTGCATGTACTGGAAGTGGAATGGAGTTGATGGGCTTAACTATGTAGTATTTATACATGTTGGAGTAAAAGCTGCACATTTCCTGTTGCCAACAGGGGGCGCTATGAGTAAAGTGGGAAGTCAATATATCAGGACGTTCAGGGCGAAGCCCTGATCATGTCCAGCAAGTTTGAAGCTGCTAGGACCAAGTATCCGCACGTGAGAGCCGTTCGAAGTTTGATAGCGAGAAATCGAAATTCGCCAAATTTTGTCACCCCCTAGCAGCCACGCCCTTTGACCTATCACATTCTTTTAATACCTCTTCATTAGGATGGAGAGTAGATGATCTGTAGTAAATTTGAAGTCAATCAAGTGAAATCTGTAGGAGTAGGACTTCAAATACGAAAAAAATTCAATTCAAAATGGCGGACTTCCTGTTGACATTTCACCATGACATAGGCCGACTTTTTTGTGCGTCTCACTCACGTACACATGTGTATCAAGTTTGAAGCTGCTAGGATCAAGAATGTGGGCGTGAGAGCAATTTGAAATATTTTAGCGAATAAGCTAAATTTGTCGCCCCCTAGCGGCCACACCGTTTGACCTACAGAAATTCTGCGAATAACTTTTAATGTCGATACTTAGCCGATGATCTGTACCAAATTTGAAGTCAATCGGGTGAAATCCCTAGGAGGAGTTCGTTTTGAGCGTGAAAAATTCAAATCAAAATGGCCGACTTCCTGTCGGGTTTCGGACGGGTCTGTAATGAACTTTTTTGTAGATCTCTATGATATACATACATGTACCGATTTTCGTCCATTTACGCCAACTTTCCTATGGACTTTTTCAAAATATCCTAGGGGGCGCTATTTCGCCATTTTGCCACGCCTATGTGCAAGACCACCAAAATATCGAATTTTTTCAGTGAACGCTTGAAAATAGAAAAATCTGTGAGTTTTTGAGCATGGGAAAGGGGCCAAATTGGGGTTTAAAGACGCGGAAAAATAATGAAAATCCCTCCAAACGAATAACAATAGGGTCCTCGTCGAGGACGACGCTGTCGTCCGCTCGGCCCTAATTAAAGCCGCAAGCGGCTGTGAACGGGCCCTCGCACATGCGACCGCGGGCCCCTGCGGGTCGGGGAGGGTCCTGCGGGTCGGGGAGGCCCTGCGGCCCGAAGCGGGAAGAGAGGAGAAACCTGGAGAAAGAGGAAAAACGCAATGTTCGGCTTGTCCACCGGGTGGCGCTACGAGCGTTGCCAGGGCTGGTGGGTGCATCGAGGGGCAGACCCTGATCACACATGTGAAGTTTGGAGCAGATCGGACAATGCACGAAGGAGTTACAGCACGTTGATGGGTGATCCACCAGGTGGCGCTACGAGCGCAACCAGACGTGCGCAGCTGCGTTCAGGGGCGGGCCTTCATCACACATGTGAAGTTTGAAGCCACTGGGACAATGCATGATGGAGTTATAAGGATTTGATGCTCCATGGCGAGGCATGAGAAATGGCGGCGCCATAGCGGCCACGCCCCTTAATGTAGAGCAAAGCTGTGAAGACATTTTGATCAGAAGGGTCTTGAGATGACGTTCATGCAATATGAAGTCGATCGGACGAAATCCCTAGGAGGAGTTCGTTTAAATAGGAGGCGTGGAAATCGCGAAATGTAGACAATAGAAATCAAGATGGCCGACTTCCTGTTGGGTTCTGACCATTGGTGCAAGAGACTTTTTTGTGCGTCTGGACAAGATAGACATGTGCACCAAGTTTCATCTTCCTGCTCCAAGAAAACCCCTATGGGGAGGGGTTGTTGAAATTTTCAAGGTGGCGCTGTTGAGCCGTTTGGCCCCGCCCATGGGCGCGCCGCATATCAAATGAAAGAGCTCGTCAGTCTCGACCTGTGTGCCAAATTTTATGTGGGTACGAGTTTGTTAAAGCCATCAAAGAGCCAATCGTAATTGGTGGCGAGGGATCGACAGTCGCGGCGCCGCCACACGGACGCCATTAGTTTTAGGTTCATAAGCTTAATGATGTAGCTTCACCATCTTGTCCTGCATGTATTAGAAGTGGAACGAAGTTGATGGGGTCAAGTATGTGGTATTAATTGACGTTACAGTAAAAGCTGCACACTTCCTGTTACCACGGGGGGCGCTATGAGTAAGGTGGGAAGTCAATACATCAGAACGTTCAGGGCAGAGCCGTCGACATGTCCAGCAAGTTTGAAGCGGCTCGGACGAAGTATGTGGGCGTGAGAGCCGTCCGAAATGAAATTGCAAGAAAACGAAAATTCGCCAAATTTTGGCGGGCCCTAGCAGCCACGCCCTTTGACTTAGAGAAATTCTGCGAACACATTTTGATGAGCATGGTCTCTAGATGGCCTGTACCAAATTGAAGTCGATCGGGCGAAATCCCTAGGAGGAGTTCGTTCAAATACGAAAAAACTACAAATCAAAATGGCGGACTTCCTGTCGACATTTCACCATGACAATAAGAGGATTTTTTTGCGTCTTGGGATGTTCTGAAAGGTCACCGAATTTCATGCATGTAGGTCAAACACAGAGGCGGGGCTCGCAGGTCAAAAATTTCAAGGGGGCGCTATTTCGCCACTTTGCGTCGACCATGTGCGTCGACCCTATCAGATGTAAATTTTGGGCCGTCCCAATGTGCATGTCGAAACTTGTGAGTTTTTGAGCATGGGAAAGCCTTGAAAAATGCGATTCATTACGCAAAATAATAATAATAATAAACAGCGAGGTTTCAATAGGGTCCTCGCCGACGCTTGTCGGCTCGGGCCCTAATTAAAGCCGCAAGCGGCTGTGAACGGGCCCTCGCCACATGCGACCGCGGGCCCCTGCGGCTCGGAGAGGGCCCTGCGGGTCGGGGCGGCCCCTGCGGCCCGAAGCGGGAAGAGGGGAGAAACCTGGAGAAAGAGGAAAAACGCATATTCGGTTCATCCACCGGGTGGCGCTACGAGCGTTGCCAGACCCGGTCGGGTGCATTGAGGGGCAGAGACTCATCACACATGTGAAGTTTGGAGCAGATCGGACAATGCGTGAAGGAGTTACAGCACGTTGACGGGTCATCCACCAGGTGGCACTGCGAGCGCTACCAGACGTGGTCAGGTGCGTTGGGGGGCGGACCTTCATCACACATGTGAAGTTTCAAACCAATCGGACAATGCATGATGGAGTTACAAGGATTTGATGTTCCATGGCGAGGCATCAGAAATGGTGGCGCCATAGCGGCCACGCCCCTTAACATAGAGCAAAGCTGTGAAGACATTTTGAGCACAAAGGTCTTGAGATGATGTTAAAACACTATGAAGTCGATCGGACAAAATCCCTAGGAGGAGTGCGTTAAAATACGACAGGTGGAAATCGCGAAAAGTTGACAATGGAAATCAAGATGGCCGACTTCCTGTTTGGTTCTGACCATTGGTGCAAGAGACTTTTTTGTGCGTTGGACAAGATAGACATGTGTACCAGTTTCAAGTTCCTACTTCAAAAAAACCCCTATGGGGAGGGGTTTTGAAAATTTCAAGGTGGCGCTGTTGAGGCATTTGGCCCCGCCCATGGGCGAGTCGCCTATCAAATGAAAGAGCTTGTCAGTCTCAACCTGCGTGCCAAATGTCATGTGGGTACGAGATCGTTAAAGCCATCAAAAAGCCAATCGTAATTGGTGGCGAGGGATCGACAGTCGCGGCGCCGCCACAAGGACGCCATTAGTCGTAGCTTGACAAGCTTAATAATGTAGCTTCACCATCTTGTCATGCATGTATTAGAAGTGGAACAAAGTTGATCGGGTGAAGTATGTGGTATTTATTGACGTTAGAGTAAAAGCTGCACACTTCCTGTTACCACCGGGGGGCGCTATGAGTGAGGTGGGAAGTCAATACATCAGAACGTTCGGGGCGGAGCCATCGTCATGTCCAGCAAGTTTGAAGCCGCTCGGACGAAGTATGTGGGCGTGAGAGCCGTTCGAAATGAAATTGCGAGAAAACGAAAAATCGCCAAACTTTGGCAGGCCCTAGCAGCCACGCCCTTTGACTTACAGAAATTCTGCAAAACGTTTTGATGAGCATGGTCTCTAGATGGCCCGTACAAAAATTGAAGTGGATAGGGCGAAATCCCTAGGAGGAGTTTGTTCAAATACGCGAAAACTACAAACCAAAATGGCGGACTTCCTGTTGACATTTCACCATGACAGCAAGAGGATTTTTTTTGCGTCTTGCCATGTTCTAAAAGGTCACCAAATTTCATGCATGTAGGTCAAACACATAGGCGGGGCTCGCATTTTCAAAATTTCAAGGGGGCGCTATTTCGCCAATTCGCGTCGACCCTGTGCGACGACTCCAAATTATCAAATTTTTCACCAGACCGGTCGTCCATGCAAAAATTGAAGCATTTTTAAGTTTGGGGAAAGGGGCGAAATTGGGGCAAAAGGGTTCGTAAGAATAATAATAATAATAATAATAATAATAATAAACAGCGCGATTACAATAGGGCCTTCGCCAGACGACTTGCAGTCGTCGCTCGGGCCCTAATAATAAACATTAGAATTACAATAGGGCCTTCGCTGACGACTTGCAGTCGTCGCTCGGGCCCTAATAATAATAATATAATAAACAGCGCGATTACAATAGGGCCTTCGCCAGACGACTTGCCAGTCGTCGCTCGGGCCCTAATAAATAATAATAAACAGCGCGATTACAATAGGGCCTTCGCCAGACGACTTGCAGTCGTCGCTCGGGCCCTAATAAACAGCGAGGTTTCAATAGGGTCCTCGCCGACGCTTGTCGGCTCGGGCCCTAATTAAAGCCGCAAGCGGCTGTGACGGGCCCTCGCCACATGCGGCCGCGACCCACGCCCCGCCGGCCTTCTGCACGGCCTCAGATCATTCGTTCCCTGCGGCCCCTGCGGCCCCCACGGCCCCCGAGTCCCCTGTGACCTTGAGGCACCCGTGCTCTGCGGCCCCTGAGTCCCCTGCAACTCCTCAGAAGCAATATATGATGCGAAGCCTGCGAAGCTAGTTCAGGCAGACAACTCAAGCTGTGCCCGTCCTGATCAGCTGATCAGTCACGTGCTCCCCTCAACCAAATAGGGCGGGTTATTTAAACCCACCCAGCTTACCTGCTCTACTGCTCGTGCTGCTGGTACTGCTGGTACCCTTGCTGCTGCTACTGCTGCTGCTGCTGCTGCTGCTGCTGCTGCTGCTACTGCTGCTACTACCCCTGCTGCCCATAAGGTTTTGCAAACCCACCACCTCCCCAGCATCCACCTGTGGGCTCTGTCTCTATGATCCCCTGCGGGGGTCTGCTTTCATTCCCTGTGTGGTCTGTCAAACAGATCATTATTCAGGAATGATAACTGAGACAGAGCCTGACGCCAAACCTGCTGCAGCCATGCTCAAGGATAGGCTACCTATGCTGTGCTTCAGCTCGCTGTGCTTCAGCTTGCTTATGTCCAATAAATTTTTATTCTCATTTCAGAGTTGTCTGACTGAAATAAGTGAAATGAAGCTTAGTGAAAGTTTGATCAGGAAGACTATCTCTTTAAGCATGTTCACTGAGTCTATTTTATCTCTCTCGCTTTTGTCTTGATCCACCCCTCATCACTTCTCCTCATCCAATCCCAATCCATTACATTTTCTGCTTCTTCAATCAGCTGTCATGTTTAAAGTGCTTTCTCTCTACTCTCATCCAGCTGTCATCCAGCACATGAAATCTCTCAACCCACCTCCTCCCCTTCACCTCCTCGACATCTAGGCCATCTCCATCTTCAGCCAGAGGCTTCCATGTCAGGAGGCGTCATCCCTACCACCATTGGTGTCTGGGCCTGGGGGAAGTCCTCTTCAGATAGAACCTTCACATCCATCAGTCTCTCTTCTAAGCTGATCCATTCCCTGGGGCCTAAGCGTCAAAATTATTTGTACACTGTAGGGATTCATCAACCTGATTGTTACATGGCCACAAAATAGAGAGGATGAGGTCAGGAGGTTGGGGTTGGTGTTAGCCAATGTAAAAAGTGGCTTTTCCTGTTTCCACAAGGTGGCGCCATGAGTGAGGTCACCTATGAGCACGTGGAGGTGGTCAGGGTGAGGCTCTTATCATCTCCATAAATTTTGAAGCAGTTTGGACCAAGTATGTGGGAGAGAGAGCTGCTGGAATATGCCTGGCAAGGCATCAGAAGTGGCGGCATCGTAGCGGCCACGCCCCTTGACATAGAGAAAAGCTTTTCAGAACTTTTGATCACAAAGGTCTTGAGATGATGATCACACAATATGAAGTCAATATGATGAAATCCTGAGGAGAGGGTTGTTAAATATGTCGTGTAGAAATCACCAAAACGTGACCTTTGAGGTCAAATGGCTGACTTCCTGTTGACTTTAGAGCTTGGACCCAATTACCTTTTTTGTTTGTCTTGATGAGTTCTATCAGCCTACCGAATTTCATGCTCGTAGGTGAAACACACGCAAAGCTATTCAAATTACAAACATGATGAAATGGCCAAAAAAACTAGACCATTAAAATCAAGATGGCGGACTTCCTGTTTGGTTCCGACCATGGGTGTAAGAGACTTTTATGTGCGTCTGGGCATCTCACACATGTGTACCAATTTTCATCTTTCTACTCCAAAAAAACCCCTATGGGGAGGGGTTTTAGAAAATTTCAAGGTGGCGCTGTTGAGCCGTTTGGCTCCGCCCATGTGCGACACCCCTATGACATGTAAGAGGTCGGCAGTCTTGACCTGTGTGTCAATTTTCAAGAGGTTCGAGCTTGTTAAAGCCGTTTAAAGCCAAACGTAATTGGTGGCGAGGGATCGCTATTCGTGGCGGCGCCATTAGTCGTGGCTTCACAATGTCCATAACGTAGCTTCACCAACTTGTTCTGCATGTACTAGGAGTGGAACGAAGTTGTTGGGGTCAATTGTGTAGGATTTATACGTGTTAGAATGAAGCTGGACACTTCCTGTTACCACCGGGGGCGCTATGAGTAAGGTGGAAGTTAATATATCGAGCCATTCAGGGCGGAGCCGTCGTCATGTCCAGTAAGTTTGAAGCTGCTAGGATCAAGCATGTGGGCGTGAGAGCCATTCGAAATTTTGTGGCGTCTCTAGGACACATCATAGCACTTTGCGGCCATGCCACAGGGACGCCGTTACAGGAAACTTCACAGCGGTCGTCCTGCAGCTCCACCAACTTGTTGAGCATCTATTAGAGCAAAAATGAATTGAATAGGGCCATCTCTGTCACATTGGCTGCAGGCAAAGTAACAAGTGGTCATTTCCTGTTACCAGCAGGGGGCGCTATGAATAAGGTGGAAAGTTAATATATCAGGGCGTTCAGGGCGCAGCCATCATCATGTCCAGCAAGTTTGAAGCTGCTCGGATAAAGTGTTGGACGTGAGAGCCGTTCAAAGCCGATGGCAAAAACAGGAAAATTCGCCAAAATCTGGCACGCCCTTACAGCCACGCCCTTTGACCTACAAAAATTCTTTCTATAACATTTCATCAACATGGTCTCTAGATGACCTGTACCGAAATTGAAGTTGATCGGTCGAAATCCCTAGGAGGAGTTCGTTCAAATACCAATGGTGGAAATTGCAAAAGTCAAAGGTCACGCCATAATGGCGGACTTCCTGTTGGGGTTAGGGCTTCGCTCCAGGAGACTTTTTCGTGCATCTTGGCATGATCTATAAGCTCACCAAATTCATGCATGTAAGTCAAACAGGGCCGAGGGGCCCACACTTTCAAAAATTCAAGGGGGCGCCATTTCCACATTTTGCCCCGCCCTCATTGAAGGTTGCTAAAATATCAAATTTTTCACCAGACTGGATGCGTGTGCCAAACTTCATGACTTTTTGAGGACTCGAAAGGGGCCAAATTGAAGTTTACATGTTCGAAAGAATAATAATAATAATAATTAAAGCCGCAAGCGGCGTTGACGGGCCCTCGCGGTACCGACGCTTGATCGCGGCCACGCCCCGCCGTACCCACTGCCCATTGCGTAATAGCCCCTGTGGCCCAGAGTCACCTGCAGGTGCGTTCAGGGCCAACCCTCATCACACGTGTCAAGTTTCAGCCAAATCTGCCAA
Organism: Caranx melampygus; assembly: GCA_019059645.1. Classification (NCBI taxonomy): domain Eukaryota; kingdom Metazoa; phylum Chordata; class Actinopteri; order Carangiformes; family Carangidae; genus Caranx; species Caranx melampygus. Next base: position 53,154 of record JAFELL010002523.1, on the reverse strand, counting down.
TGCACGATGGAGTAACGACAAGGTGAATGATCATCCACCAGGTGCCGCTAAGAGCACAACCAAATGTGTGCAGTTACATTCAGGGGTCGTCTGTGATCACACACGTCAAGTTTGGGCTGAATCGGGCAATGCATGTCAAAGTTATGACAAGGTGAAGGCTCATCCACCAGGTGGCGCTAGAAGCGCAACCAGACATGGGCAGTTATGTTCAGCGGCCAACCCTCATCACACATGTGAAGTGTCAAGCAAATCAGACAATGCATGATGGATTTATGAGGAGCTGATGTCTGTGGCGAGGGATCCGAAGCCGCCACTGCTTCCACGGGCAGCCTGGCACATGACACAAGGCTTGTGTCACTGTGGTGATTCAGTCTTGACCTGTGTATCAATTTTCAAGACGGTTCGAGCTTGTTAAAGCCATTTCAAGGTCAAACGTAATTGGTGGCGAGGGATCGTTGTTCGTTGCAACGCCATTAGTCGTAGCTTCACAACGTCCATAACGTAGCTTCACCAACTTGTTCTGCATGTACTAGGAGTGGAACGAAGTTGTTGGGGTCAATTGTGTAGGATTTATACGTGTTAGAATGAAGCTGGACACTTCCTGTTACCAGCGGGGGGCGCTATGAGTAAGGTGGGAAGTTAATATATCAGGGCGTTCAGGGCGCAGCCATCATCATGTCCAGCAAGTTTGAAGCTGCTCGGATAAAGTATTTGGGCGTGAGAGCCGTTCAAAAAACAGGATAATTCGCCAAAATCTGGCACACCCTTACAGCCACGCCCTTTGACCTACAGACATTCTTTTGATAACTTTTGATCAGCATGGTCTCTAGATGACCTGTACCGAAATTGAAGCCGTCGGGCGAAATCCCTAGGAGGAGTTCGTTCAAATACCAATGGTGGAGATTGACAAAACGTGACCAATGAAATCAAGATGGCGGACTTCCTGTTTGGTTCTGACCACTGGTGCAAGAGACTTTTTTGTGCGTCTGGACATGTTACATATGTGTACCAATTTTCATGTTGCTACTCCAAAAAAAACCCTATGGGGAGGGGTTTTTGAAAATTTCAAGGTGGCGCTGTTGAGGCATTTGGCCCCGCCCATGGGCAAGCTGCATATCAGATGAAAGAGCTCGTCAATCTCGACATGTGTATCAAATGTCATGTGGATACGAGTTCGTTAAAGCCATCAAAATGCCAAACGTAATTTCACGACGAAGGGTCGACGGTCGTTGCACCACCACACGGACGCCATTGGTCGTAGCTTCATGCCATTCATAATGTAGCTTCACCAACTTGTTCTGCATGTACTGGAAGTGGAATGGAGTTGATGGGGTTAACTATGTAGTATTTATACATGTTGGAGTAAAAGGTGGTCATTTCCTTTTGTGATCAGGGGCGCTATGAGTAAGGTAGGAAGTTAATATATCAGGACGTTCAGGGCGACGCCCTCATCATGTCCAGCAAGTTTGAAGCTGCTAGGATCGTATGTGCACGTGAGAGCCGTTCGAAGTTTTACAGCGAGAAATCGAAATTTGCCAAATTTTGTCGCCCCCTAGCAGCCACGCCCTTTGACCTATCGACATTCTTTTAATACCTCTTCATTAGGATGGAGAGTAGATGATCTGTAGCAAATTTGAAGCTAATCAAGCGAAATCTGTAGGAGTAGGACTTCAAATACAAAAAAACTTCAATTCAAAATGGCGGACTTCCTGTTGACATTTCACCACGACATAGGCCCCTTTTTTGTGCGTCTCACTCACGTACACATGTGTACCAAGTTTGAAGCTGCTAGGATCAAGTATGTGCGTGTGAGAGCAAAAGGAAATTTTAAAGCTAGCATAAAAACTTTGTCGCCCCCTAGCAGCCACATTCTTTCACCTGCCGAAATCCTTTTGATGTGCTTTTGATTGGCATCGTCTCTACATGATCTGTGCCAAATTTGAAGTCGATTGGGCGATATCCCTAGGAGGAGCGCGTTCGCAGCGTAAAAATTTCAAATCAAAATGGCGGACTTCCTGTTGAGATTTGGGGGGTCTTTCTAGAGACTTTTTTGCTCATCTGAGTATAATACACTTGTGTACCGATTTTCGTTTGCCTACGCGATCCAACCTATGGACTTTTTCGGAATTTTCAAGGGGCGCTGTTTCACCATTTTGTCCTGCCCATGTGCAACGACCATAAAATATCAAATTTTTCGTGTGAGCGCAATGTTTTCCAGAATTCCGTGAGTTTTTGAGCACGGTAAAGGCTCCGAAAATGCGTTTTTTTAGGCTTTAAAATAATAATAATAATTAAAGCCGCAAGCGGCGTTGACGGGCCCTCGCGGTACCGACGCTTGATCGCGCTCACGCCCCACTGTACCCACTGCACGTTGCGTAACAGCCCCTGTGATCCTGGACGCACCTGCAGCTTTCACTGCATGTGTGCCTATGATTCAGTAGCCCAGGGTTTGCTGTATGATGACCTGTGTGTAAGAGCCACTTGATGTTTGAGGCACATGAAGCTTAGAAGGCATTTTGAGTATTTGTGTCTTTCCTCCTATTGCAAGGTTTGCAGCATATGCAGGTCTTAAGATGGAGTGGATGAATTAGTTCAAGTTGATTTCCTCCTATACTATTTTGAAACAAAAACATTTTATTTCTTTGTCAAAAAATTAAAATGAGTGAGGTTTGAAGCAGTTTGATTACAGCATGAATGAGGACTTGCCAGACAGACTGATAAAACATCTGTAGCATCTTAGTACAGATGTTTAATGATCTGAGCTTCCTAAGGAAAAGGAGGCAGCTCTGCCCTTTTTTGTAGAGTGCATCTGTGTTAACAGATTAGTCCAACTTGTTATCAAGGTGAACATGTAGATATTTATAGGTTGTCACCACCTTGATGTCCACTCCAGAAGTGTTCACTGGCTGAAGAGCAAGCTTGGACCTATGGAAATCCATGATCATTTCCTTTGTGTTTGAGCTGTGGGTTGTCGGAAATCAGGCAACTGGACTTCTTATCTTGTTTGATGATGTTTCGCCTCTCATCCAAGAGGCTTCTTCAGTTCTGAGGCTGTTGCAGGAAAGCCAGGTATTTAAACCCTGAGTGGCGGTTTCGGGTGAAACTAGAGTCACATGACCACACCTCGTGAAACTGGGGGGGGGGTCATGTGATGTTGATGAAAAGAATTTATTTTAGTTTTGGAGTGCTTTACAAATAAAGTCAGTTTATATACATACAAATTATAAAATAGATGAAAATGTAATAAGTCAAACATAATGTTGTGGTGAAGATGACCTAACTTCAGATTAAGTGATGACCAAGATTAAGAGTTTGGCCCTGATTTTGATTCAATCTCAAAACATTCAAAGGGGTGTAAGAAGAAGTCTAGGTTTGAGACCAAATTAATGTAAGACTATTTTTGAGGTTATTATTATATTCAGTAGCAGTAGTTATCATGTGGTGCGATATTTCCATTATTCTTTAGTTGTAGGGGAATGATATTTAATAGAAAAGTAAACCATATGTTATTGCATCAAGGTTGGATTAAACATAAGAACACAGCACCGAAGTTGTTGAATACAATACAATGCAAATTACTTTATTGATCTCCAAGGAGAAATTCATTCATTTGTGAGTTTATCAACCATTTGCAGAAAAATAAAGAAGGTTGATGTCTGAAGGTACAAAGGATTTTCTATTTTTTTTTTGTCTTGCAGTGAAGCGAGAGGAGTCGCTAGGTGGCAGTGAAAGCCTGTGAAACATAATAGTGACCACGGTGGGCGGGGTTTAGTCCGCTTCTTGTCCATTCCCCGCCGTGCTCTGATTGGTTGCGATAAATGCAAATTAGGCCGTATAAATACTCATCCCTACCTTTTTTCATTCAGTTTGTTTCAAACTTCCGAGTTGACGAGCACACCTAGTGTTGGCTACTGAGACTCAGAGAGCGAGACAAACACTTTTCGAGGCTTTTTGCTAAGAGAAACGATTTTCGACGCTTTTCGCTGAGGAAAACGATTTTCGACGCATTTGCTGAGGAAAACTATTTTGGAGGCTTTTTGCTGAAAAAAATTCATCATCACACATTATACACACACTCAGACACACACACATACACTACACATCACATACTGCTGATTTTTTATCACCCGGAGTTCCGTTCATTGGATTTATTTCATCGAAGGACACACCACTTATTACAGTAAGTGCATCGTTTTTGGAGTTTGCTTGTATCGGTATGTTCTTAATGTTCGTTGTGCTCGTGATATTATATGTTCTTTTGTGTGTCTAACTTTGTACGTTCTGTATATAAATCACAGTGAGATCAGTTCAATAAGGTAGTATAGCGAGTAGTTAGTTCTTCTTAGCAGGAGAGGGCGGCTTTGTGTAAGCTCACGCTGTTGTTATTGAAGTCATGGAGTGATAAACTGCGGAATATTCGGTACCTGCAGCAATGATGTATATCCACATCATTCGCAGCTATTTTAAATGTGCTTGATGTTGCTGAAAACGCTGTGTGTGGAGTTTTAAGTGTAAGACTAAGTTGAGGCTTTATTCTACTGTACAAAATGGCGGGGTGTTTTGTTGTGTTGTTTGAGAATACATGGTGGGGGTGGGGGGCGCCGAATCCAAGCACACAGGCATTCGATAACTATGGAGTTTTGTGAGCTCACAGTGATTGTTTTAGAGTTATGAAGTGATAGACTATGGTATGGTTTGTATGTGCAGCTTGCAGTTAATTGTTAATGTGCTCTGTTTAAGCAGCTGCAAATACATTAGTGTGGTGTTTTGTGAAGCACTACTTCGTATTTTTATCGTGTGTATACAAGACAAAATGGCGGAGTTTCGTGTCGCGCTTATTGACAATACATTGTGTCGGTGGCGTGGTGGGGGTGGGGAGTTTCAATGAAACTCAATGTCCCCCAATTGGGGGACCCTTGTTTTACTGTGCCATGGAGTTAATACCTTTGCATGTGTGAAATAAGTGAAACATACATTGTATAGGTAGGTCAGTGCAATAGGGTTGAGAGGTTCTAATTAAATATCAGAAGTTGTGTACAACTGTGCAGTATTTATATTTAATATGCTCAATAAGCGGGTTTCTTTTCTTCAGATGCCCCGTGGTAAGTCCCACCGCCGCTCCGAGGCAGCTAGGAGGAGGATGGCGGAGCAGCATACTGAGGTGCTTGCACCTCAGCTGGCTTCCAGTGGTGCTGGTGCATGTAAGTAGTCTTCCTGTTCCTGTCTTCTTTTTTTTTTTTTTGAATCAACTGTTCATGTTTGTTCTTGCTATAAGATTAAGTTAAACTCCTATTTGTGGTATAGTCACAGTGTTGAAATGTTTATATACTGTGTTTAAATGCCTGAAGTTTCAAGTTGGTCTTTTTATGTTCTTCAACAGGTCGTGGCACAGGGCGGCGCCACAAGGTGCACAAATGGCCAATTTCTGCGCACACTGGGCGCCAGCACAAGTTGGTCATTCCAGCTGAGGTCCCAGGCAAGAAGGTATGTGGAATTCATAAAGAACACACTGATGATTCAAAGTTTTAATTGTTTGTATTCAGACTAAAAGAAATCCTGTCTTTTGTTCCAGTTTGTTCTTCTTGTAGGGGCGTCCCATCTGCGCTCCATTGCAGATGGAATTGTGCCGATGCCACAGGATCGGTACAGCTTTGGTGTCATGTCCACTCCAGGGGCATGTGCAGACCAGCTGAAGACTGAGGTTGAGCATGTCGTTCTTCCTCGGACCCCTGATGCTGTCTGTGTCATTGCCCCGAGCAACAACCTGACAGCCAGTCACACGCCTGAACAGGGGGGCAGTGCTTTTGGCCGATACCTGGCTACTGTTTGTACTATCTGGCCGACTGCACAGGTAAGCATCTTAAATATATCTTCAATAAGGCTGGAGTGTACAGGCCAATATAATTTTGTCATTAACCATTATTATTTGTGTAGGTTTTTGTTGTCGACTTTGTTCCGCGCCTGACGGTGCCAGGGGATGTCCAGGAATTTTCCGACAGGAGTTTCATCGTGTGTCAGCACGTCTTGGTAAGATTATATGTGGCTTTGAACAGTTGCATGATGGTTTGTGTTAATTATATCATTGAATAATTATTATTTATAGTATTATATCCATTATGGTATTTGAATGACATGGCCTTTTTTGAAATGTGTTTTTTCTTGTTTTCTTTTTAAGGTGTGAAATTTTATCACCATGCTGACCAGTTCCCCCTGAGCAACCGTAAGCTGTGGTGCCGTGATGGTGTAAGTAGAATATCATTTTAATGTCACCAATATAAAATTATACAACACAGTATATTTGAGAGTCAAAGTCACATTTTTAAAATGATATTTATTCAGTTTTTCTTTGTTTTGTCTTTGTAGGTGCACCTCAGTGACGACATGGGGATGCCTGTCCTTGTAGAGTCGCTGTTGGCTGCCACCAAACAGCACCTGGAGACTCCAGCACCTATGCCTCAGGTGCCATGTCCTGTGTCTTCCGAGCCAAAACCAAAACCTTTGCCGTGGGTGGTTCCCCGTGTGATTGTGGTGGGGGAGGTTGCAGCTCCACGGCCCCCCCCTCCTGAGTGGATGACTGTGCAGTCAGGCAGGAAGGTAAGAGGGTGACTTTTGACAACATGTTTTCATGAAAGGAATAAGGAAGTTGTGAATTGATTTTAATTTTTTGTGTTTTTTGTCATTACAGAGGAACCACTCTGATGGACATGAGCGTGGCTCTGGTTCATCTAAGAGACAAGTGGTTCATCATATGGTATGTTATACTCTCATTTAATTGTTATGTTTACATGACAGTGATAGTTTTTGTGCTTTGTGTAAGAAAATGTTCAGTGTTAGAAATAATGTACATGTTTGTCATTTAGGTGGATGGCGCTCCAATGGCTTTCAGGGAGTGTTTCATTCCACTGAATCCTGCTCGCTTTTCGCCAGAGGTGTTGGTTGCCATGGAGAAAGCTGCTCCATCGGGTCATGGTGGTGTTCCCACAGGCAACAAGGTATTTATCCTGAAAATTATATGTGATAGATGAAACATTTTAGTAAAATTGTTTCCCCATCTATAGACTTGATATAAGCCAGTGGTGTTTGTTTACAAGGGATTGTTGTTCAAATATTTGACAATTTCATTTTGTTTTTCTCACATTAGCCAGTGTTTGTGGAGCGCCCCTCCAAACCCGTTTCCCTGAAGCCCAGACGTGGTAGGAAGCAGGTATGTAATGTTATGGAGATTGTGTTGAAGGTTGAACATTTGATCAGCAATCAATATTTAACATGTGCTAAGTTGTTGTGCAAGAAAGATGAAGTAAGAGGTTCAGTATGTTTATGGGGTTGTTTATAATTTGTATTTCTTGTATTTGTAGGTGGTGTCGACACCAAGAGCTCGGGTGTCTACCAGTGCCAGGAAGGAGATGACAAGGAAGAAGGTAGGCGCAGTTTTGTTCAAGAAGTACAAGTGAAGAAAGTGAAGTGGAATTTTTTTACACCTTGCTTGAAAATGTATGTGTTCTTTTTTTTCTCTAGGTTGAGATGTCTACATCCACGTTGACAGCTCATCCTGAAGCCCAGGTGTTGAAGCAGAAGGTAAGTCAAGTTATTTAAAGGATCCATGTGAAGCTGTGTGGTGTTGTGGCTATTGTAGTAGTGTGATAGTTGTATGATCATGTCTGTGTATGTCCTTGTTAATGTTTTTATTCTCTTTATGTTGCAGGTGGAGGCGACACCAGGCCTTGTGTCGACCTGTGCTGTGTCGACGACCGCTCTTCCTTTGGATGTGGCTACCCATCCTGTCGTGGATTCTCCTGTCCCTGAGTCTGTCCAGCCTGCTGCTGTTGGTGTGATGCCAAACCAGGACACTCAAGGAGCTACAGGGGACACGTCAGGAGCCACTCAAGGTCAGCGTATCCTCTCCTTGCCTTGCAGGTGTTTGGAGAAATTGCAGTGTTCAGTAGTGACAGGGAGCGGTGTGCGCAAAGAATCGTCTCATTTTGATGTTGATGCTTACGTGTCGTGCAGCGTTGTAGCAGCAGTCAGGCATAGCATTGTTCCGATTTGTAACTGGGGTGGCGCAGACATCGACGATGTTTGTGTTGAGGGGTGGAAGTTGGTTGATCGGGTTGGGAGGGGAAGTGGTGGGTTCAGTGGGCAGCAGGTTGATCTGTTTGACAGGAAGTGGAAGGTGGATGTGGGTCAGGCAGTTTATCGCGAATTCGATGATGGGAGTGAGTTGCAGGGGGAGCTGCAGCAGCATGTGTTGAGGGATGGGATGTGCGTGTTGCACCTCCATGGAGCAGTGAACTTGATCATCCAGCACGGGGACTACTTGGTAGTGGTGGATTGTGGGGAGCGTAATGCTTTGGGGTTGTATTCGAATGTTGGTCGGTCTGTTGTTGTGTTTAACACGTGTTGGAATGACCTGATTATTCACATTATGAATTTAAAGGCTTCGTTAGGTTCAGATTGGTTTGGTGTCAGCAGCATCTCTGTGGAGGAGTGTGTCGCTCTTGTTCAGTCTCAGGGTCGCCCTTCCGTTAGAGGAAGTTTTCATCAAGGTGACAAAAGGTTTAGATATGGTGGTGTTCAGTGTATGGCCATTAGTTTAGTTGCTTTGGTGAAACACACCCAACACAGTGTGTTTTCTTGGCAGCCTGATACACTGGACCAGGTTTTGGTTTCAGGTGATGAGCTGTACACATCCCTGAGGGATTCCAAGTTGATTGGTGCTGGGTCTGAATACCTTTGTGTTCCAGAGTTACCCAAGCAGTATGCTTTTGAGGGACAGACATTTGATTTAAAGTTTAGTGACCCTGTAATTGGAGACGCTGGCGTTGTTGATGAAGAGTTTAAATTTGTGTTCAGCAGTCTTTCTGATGGTTTGACTACAATGTGCACACAATACAACACCTGCATCTTCACGTTAAATAGCAATACTTGTGCCATTATTAGTGAGAATGGCCGGTATGCTGTAGTGGATTCTCATGCTCGCAGTGCTGATGGGATGGTCGACAGTTTAGGGAAGAGCGTTGTGCTCTACTTCACTTCGCTCCAGCATCTTTTTGAGCACTTTAGTAAGTTTGCAGACTTATTCCGACAACTCATAAGCTGTTTGAAATCTGCGGTGTTGATGTGAAAGGCCCAAGTGAAAGAAGTACTTTGTCCTTGGGCGCTAGTGCAGCTGTTGAGTGTAGCGAGAAACAGGTTACTGCTCCTGCTGTGGACAGTCCTGTTGCACCAGTGGTCTGTGCAGCCACTAAGAAAGGCGAGAAACGTAAACTCACACCAAAAAATGGCACATCTAAAAAGGCAAAGAGTTCTGATAATAGACTAAATTCAGATGTTGTGTTTGTTGGGGATGTAGCATGTAAAAACTTAGAATTTCATCCCCTTTCTAAAGATGTTGCCCTTGCTCTTTGTAAGCAGCTTAACATAGAATCAGAGAGAGTTGATGCTACATCTTCTGCTGTTGGTCCCTTAGGGATTCCATGTAAGACAGAGAAGGTTGTGGGTGATGGTAACTGTTTCTTTAGGGCAGTTAGTCAGGCCATTAGTGGTACGCAGAAGTACCATAGGAAAATTAGACTTGCAGCAGTGAAGCAGTTACATAGCAATCCTGCGACATACCAGGGTATTCTGAGAAGTGAGTATTCCTCCATGTCAGAATACCTTGATATGTCAAGGATGCGCTATGTTGGTAGCTGGGCAACTGAATTAGAGATTCAAGCTACAGCTGATTACTTGGGTGTTAGTGTGTTTACATTTTACAATGATCGCTGGCTTGAATATAGGTGTAACAATACAAATTTATCACATCAGGGTGTGTTTTTAGACAATGTTAATGGGAATCATTATGAAAATGTGGTTTGTGTTCTGCAACCTCAGCAACAGAACTGTTATGGATATTGTAAAATTAACACCACTGTTTTAAAAAGATACAATACAAGACAACAGAGTAAAAATAATAGTGGGCTTGTGAGTGAGGTCACAATTGATATTAAGCCGCCAACTTTGACTCTTTCTAAGTATTTGAAAAAGAAAAAGGCACAAAAATATCAGTCTAAAAAAATTAATCAAGAAAAAGTTATAGCTGCAGTTAAACAAAAGTACAAATTAAATATCTTATATAGACAAAGTGTTAAAGTGCAAGTAAACAGAAATACAAATTGAATATCTTACATAGGCAAAGTGTTAAAGCTGCAAGTAAACAGAAATACAAATTAAATATCTTACATAGGCAGAGTGTTAAAGCTGCAAGTAAACAGAAATACAAATTAAATATCTTACATAGCAGAGTGTTAAAGCTGCAAGTCAACAGAAATACAAATTAAATATCTTACATAGGCAGAGTGTTAAAGCTGCAAGTCAACAGAAATACAAATTAAATATCTTACATAGGCAGAGTGTTAAAGCTGCAAGTCAACAGAAATACAAATTAAATATCTTACATAGGCAGAGTGTTAAAGCTGCAAGTCAACAGAAATACAAATTAAATATCTTACATAGGCAGAGTGTTAAAGCTGCAAGTCAACAGAAATACAAATTAAATATCTTACATAGGCAAAGTGTTAAAGCTGCAAGTCAACAGAAATACAAATTAAATATTTACATAGGGAAAGTGTTAAAGCTGTGAGCATTAAAAGTACAAAAGTAATCCTGTACATAAACAATATGTTTCATCTGCTGTGAAATTAAAGAGACAGCAAAAAAAGAAACTGACAGAACAATTTGATGTTGTTATGCAGCAGTTTATGGATAAAGTTAAAGATGGGCCTGATTTTGTGTGTTGTGTTTGTAATCGTTTGTTGTTCAGACACCAGGTGTTAAACTGTAAAAAAGAACAATATAATAGCAAAAAGGCAACAGCTTTAATTGCAGAGCAATGTATTAATGAACACTATCTGCACACTTGTAATGAGCACTGTTTAATGCCTTGTCAATGGATGGATTCAGCTAGAGGACAACTGTGGATTTGTTATACATGTCACTATAAGATTAATAAAGGTGAAGTGCCACCAGAATATGCAGGGAACAATTTAATGGTTCCTGCTATTCCACAAGAATTGGCCTGTTTAAATAGTTTAGAGCAGCATTTGGTAGCTTTACATATTCCATTTATGAAGATGTTGGCATTGCCCAAAGGTGGGCAAAATGGAGTGCATGGTCCAGTGACATGTGTTCCTGCCAACATAGTAGAAACTACTAATGTGTTGCCCCGTTCCAATATGGAAGGGTCACTGTTGCGTGTAAAATTGAAGCGTAAACTTACATATAAAGGTCATTATGAATATCAGTTTGTGGATACAATGCGTGTTAGACGGGCGTTACAATATTTAAAACAACATAATGCACATTACAAAGATGTTGAGTTTAATGATGCATGGATAAATGAGTTTTGTAGGGACGAAGATAATGTTGTTTCAGGGACAGATGGTGATCAGCATGTTGATAGTGATGCTGTTGTTGCTGAGGAGGGTCAGGATGAGCTTCTTCATGACAGACAGCAGCATTGTATGTTCCAGGATACTTGTCTTATGCCTGTGGACATTGGTCAGGAAGTGTTGGACCAGTATTTTGATGATGTTGTAAATGTAGCACCGGGAGAGGGAAATAATCCTGTTAAGCTGCTGTCTGATCATGCTAATGAAGCCAAATGTTTTCCAGTGTTGTTTCCACGGGGACGCTTTACATACCATAGTGATAGACAACATCGTTTGACATTGTCTCGATATTTTAATAACAGGCTTCTTCATGTTGATGGCAGGTTTGCCCAAAATGTAGAATATATTTTTTTTGCGCAATATATGTCAGAGGTTGAACAGGTTGTTTCAAACGTGTCAATAGCCTTACGTAAAGGGAAGGGGGGTGGCACATCTGATAAAGTTAATATTTTGCAGGATGAAGAATCTCTAAAAAAACTGTTAGAGTTTGATGATGGTTATCGTTTTTTAAAACCTATTAGAGGAACTCCTGCATTTTGGCAAGGAGCACAGCGGGACCTGTTGGCTTGTGTGCGTCAACTTGGTATCCCCACATGGTTTTGTTCATTTTCCTCTGCTGATATGCGTTGGCAGAATCTTCTGACTAGTATTTTAAAACAGGAGGGCAGGACAGAGACAGTTGAACAGTTAGAGTGGGCTGACAGGTGTGACTTACTGCGTCGTAATCCTGTTACTGCAGCCAGGATGTTTGATTTTCGTTGGCATTGCTTTTTGAGGGAAGTTTTGATGTCGCCTTCACATCCCATTGGTAAAATAAAGGATCATTTTTATAGGGTTGAGTTCCAGCAGCGTGGTTCGCCTCATGTGCACTGTTTGTTTTGGGTGGAAAATGCGCCTTTAATAGATAAGAATACAGATGAAGAGGTAGTTCACTTTATTGATAAATATGTAACATGTGAACTACCTTCAGATGATGACACACTATTGAACACTGTCACATCTGTACAGCAACACTCAAAACGACATTCAAAGACATGTAAAAAGAACAAAACTGTGTGTCGTTTTAATTTTCCAAGACCCGTGTCAGCACGCACATTCATCAGTCGTAAACCAGAATAGTTGAAGTGAAGTGCACGTGTGCAGCTGTTCCATGTTCATGTCTGCCCAAAAGCACACTCATGAAAAAGAGCTGGCAAATAACATTTTATCAGATATTAAAAAGGCTCTTTCAGAGGAGAATTGCTCTTTTGACAGTGTAGAACAGTTGTTTAGCAGTCTTGGTTTAAGTCAAGAGTTGTTTGAGACTGCATACAATCGTTTAAGTAGAAAAACTCATGTAGTGTTAAGAAGGCAGATTGATGAGGCTTGGATAAATCATATAGTAAGCCGTGTTAAATTGCTGGAACGCTAATTTAGATATTCAGTTTTTTTTTGGTCCTGTGATTTAATGTGTAAAGGGTCTTTTTTTTCAATAGTTGATGCTGTGAGAGTAAACAAATAGGTGCATGCACATATGCTCAGGGGGAACCATCACCATACACATCAAATTTGGATAAATCCTGCAATAAATGAAATGAAAAGTTACGACAAACTGAAGGTTTATCCACCAGTTTATCTGCCATTCATAATGTAGCTTCACCAACTTCTTCTGCATATACTAGGAGTGGAACAAGTTTTGGGGTCAATTATGTAGGATTTATACTGTTCAATGAAGCTGGACACTTCCTGTTACCATTGGGGGCTATGAGTAAGGTGGGAAGTTAATATATCGAGCCATTCAGGGCGGAGCCGTCATCATCTCCAGTAAGTTTGAAGCTGCTAGGATCAAGTAGTGGGCGTGAGAACCGTTCGAACTTTGTGACATCTCAAGGACACATCATCGCACTTTGTGCGATGCCACGGGGACGCCGTTACAGGAAACTTCACAGCGGTTGTCCTGCAGCTCCACCAACTTGTTGAGCATCTATTAGAGCAGAAATGAAGTGAGTAGGGCCATCTCTGTCACATTGGCTGCAGGCAAAGTAACAAGTGGTCATTTCCTGTTACCAGCGGGGGGCGCTATGAGTAAGGTGGGAAGTTAATATATCAGGGCGTTCAGGGCGCAGCCATCATCATGTCCAGTAAGTTTGAAGCTGCTCGGATAAAGTATTTGGGCGTGAGAGCCGTTCAAAAAACAGGATAATCGCCAAAATCTGGCACACCCTTACAGCCACGCCCTTTGACCTACAGACATTCTTTTGATAACTTTTGATCAGCATGGTCTCTAGATGACCTGTACCGAAATTGAAGCCGGTCGGGCGAAATCCCTAGGAGGAGTTCGTTCAAATACAATGGTGGAGATTGACAAAACGTGACCAATGAAATCAGATGGCGGACTTCCTGTTTGGTTCTGACCACTGGTGCAAGAGACTTTTTGTGCGTCTGGACATGTTACATAAGTGTACCAATTTTCATGTTGCTTCTCCATAAAAACCCTATGGGGAGGGTTTTTGAAAATTTCAAGGTGGCGCTGTTAAGGCATTTGGCCCCACTTATGGGCAAGCTGCATATCAGATGAAAGAGCTCCTCAATCTCGACATGTGTATCAAATGTCATGTGGATACGAGTTCGTTAAAGCCATCAAAATGCCAAACGTAATTTCACGACGAAGGGTCGACGGTCGTCGCACCACCACACGGACGCCATTGGTCGTAGCTCCACGCCATTCATAATGTAGCTTCACCAACTTATTCTGCATGTACTGAAGTGCAATCGAGTTGATGGGTTAACTATGTAGTATTTATACATGTTGGAGTAAAAGATGGTCATTTCCTTTTGTGATCAGGGGGCACTATGAGTAGGTAGGAAGTTAATATATCAGGACGTTCAGGGCGACGCCCTCATCATGTCCAGCAAGTTTGAAGCTGCTAGGATCATGTATGTGCACGTGGAGCCGTTCGAAGTTTTACAGCGAGAAATCGAAATTCGCCAATTTTGTCGCCCCCTAGCAGCCACGCCCTTTGACCTATCGACATTCTTTTAATACCTCTTCATTAGGATGGAGAGTAGATGATCTGTAGCAAATTTGAAGCTAATCAAGCGAAATCTCTAGGAGTAGGACTTCAAATACAAAAAAACTTCAATTCAAAATGGCGGACTTCCTGTTGACATTTCACCATGACATAGGCTGACTTTTTTGTGCGTCTCACTCACGTACACATGTGTACCAAGTTTGAAGCTGCTAGGATCAAGTATGTGCGTGTGAGAGCAAAAGGAAGTTTTAAAGCTAGCATAAAAACTTTGTCGCCCCCTAACAGCCACGCTCTTTCACCTATTGAAATCCTTTTGATGCGCTTTTGATTGGCATCGTCTCTACATGATCTGTACCAAATTTGAAGTCGATTGAGCGATATCCCTAGGAGGAGCTCATTCACAGCGTAAAACTTTCAAATCAAAATGGCGGACTTCCTGTTGAGTTTTGGAGGGTTGTTCTAGAGACTTTTTTGCTTATCTGAGTATAATAAACATGTGTATTGATTTTCGTTTGCCTACGCGATCCAACCTATGGACTTTTTCGGAATTTTCAAGGGGGCGCTGTTTCACCATTTTGTCCTGCCCATGTGCAACGACCATAAAATATCAAATTTTTCGTGTGAGCGCAATGTTTTCCAGAATTCCGTGAGTTTTTGAGCACGGGAAAGGCTCCGAAAATGCGATTTTTTAGGCTTTAAATAATAATAATAATAATAATAATAATAATAAACATTACGATTACAATAGGTCCCTCGGGACGACTTCGTCGTACCGCTCGGGCCCTAATAATAAACATTACGATTACAATAGGTCCCTCGGGACGACTTCGTCGTACCGCTCGGGCCCTAATAACAGCGCAATTTCAATAGGGCCTTCGCTGACGACTTGCAGTCGTCGCTCGGGCCCTAATAATAAACAGCGCGATTACAATAGGGCCTTCGCCAGACGACTTGCAGTCGTCGCTCGGGCCCTAATAAACAGCGCGATTACAATAGGGCCTTCGCCAGACGACTTGCAGTCGTCGCTCGGGCCCTAATTAAAGCCGCAAGCGGCTGTGAACGGGCCCTCGCCACATGCGACCGCGGGCCCCTGCGGCTCTGGGAGGGCCCTGTGGGCCCTATGAGCGCAAGCAGACGTGCGCAGGTGCGTTGGGGGGCGGACCTTCATCACACACGTGAAGTTTCAAGCCAATGGAACATTGCATGATGGAGTTATAAGGATTTGATGTTCCATGGCGAGGCATCAGAAATGGCAGCGCCATAGCGGCCACGCCCCTTAACATAGAGCAAAGCTTTTAATAACTTTTGATCACAAAGGTCTTGAGAGGATGCTCATGCAGTAGGAAGTCGATCAGACGAAATCCCTAGGAGGAGTTCGTTCAAATAGGAGGTGTGGAAATCGGAAAAGTTGCCAATAAAAATCAAGATGGCCGACTTCCTGTTTGGTTCTGACCATTGGTGCAAGAGACTTTTTGTGCGTCTGGAAAAGATAGACATGTGTACCAAGTTTCATCTTCCTGCTCCAAAAACACCCCTATGGGGAGGGTTTTTGAAAATTTCAAGGTGGCGCTGTTGAGGCGTTTGGCCCCGCCCATGGGCAAACCGCCTATCAAATGAAAGAGCTCGCCAATCTTTACATGCGTGTGAAATTTCATGTGGGTACGAGTTCACTGAAGCCATCAAAATGGCAATCGTATTTACACAGCTAAAGGTCAAGAGTCGCTGCGCCGCCACACGGACGCCATTAGTCGTAGCTTCACAATCTTTATACTGTAGCTCCATCAAGTTGTTAGGCATGATCTAGAAGTGGAATGAAGCTGATGGGGTAAACTATGTGGCATCAGTACATGTTAAAGTTGATGTTCCCTGGCGAGGCATGTGAAATGGCGGCCCCATAGCGGCCACGCCCCTTAATGTAGAGCAAAGCTTTTAATAACTTTTGATCACAAGGGTCTTGAGATGATGTTCATGCAATATGAAGTCGATTAGATGAAATCCCTAGGAGGAGTTCGTTCAAATACGATGCGTGGAAATTTCGAAAAGTTGACAATGGAAATCAAGATGGCCGACTTCCTGTTTGGTTGTGACCATTGGCGCAAAAGACTTTTTTGTGTGTCTGGACAAGATAGACATGTGTACCAAGTTTGAACTTCCTACTCCAAAAAAACCCCTATGGGGAGGGGTTTTTGAAAATTTCAAGGTGGCGCTGTTGAGGCGTTTGGCCCCGCCCATGGGCGTGCCGCGTATCAAATGAAAGAGCTCGTCAGTCTCGACCTGCGTGCCAAATTCATGTGGGTACGAGTTCATTAAAGCCATCAAAAAGCCAATCGTAATTGGTGGCGAGGGATCGACAGTCGCGGCGCCGCCACACGGACGCCATTAGTCATAGCTTGACAAGCTTAATAATGTAGCTTCACCATCTTGTCCTGCATGTATTAGAAGTGGAACGAAGTCGATGGGGTCAACTATGTGGTATTTATTGACGTTAGAGTAAAAGCTGCACACTTCCTGTTACCAGTGGGGGGCGCTACGAGTGAGGTGGGAAGTCAATACATCGGAACGTTCAGGGCGGAGCCATCGACATGTCCAGCAAGTTTGAAGCCGCTGGGACGAAGTATGTGGGCGTGAGAGCCGTTCGAAACAAAATTGCGAGAAAACGAAATTCGCCAAACTTTGTCGGGCCCTAGCAGCCACGCCCTTTGACCTACAGACATTCTTTTAATAACTTTTCATTAGCATGGGCTCTAGATGCCCTGTACCAAATTTAAGTCGATCGGGCGAAATCCCTAGGAGGAGTTCGTTCAAATACGAAAAAACTACAAATCAAAATGGCTGACTTCCTGTCGACATTTCACCACGACGTTAATGGACTTTTTTGTGCGTCTTGGGATGATAGACATGTGTACCAAATTCGTTGTCCTACGCCAAAAAAACCCCAATGCGGAGGGGCTTTTGAAAATTTCTAGGGGGCGCTATTTCGTCATTTTGCGTCGACCCTGTGCGACGACCACAAAATATCAAATTTTTCGCCAGACCGGTCGTCCTTGCCAAATTTGGTGACTTTTTGAGCATGAGAAAGGGGCCAAATTGGGGTTTAAAGACGGGGAATAAAATAAAAATAAACAGCGCGATTACAATAGGGCCTTCGCTGACGACTTGCAGTCGTCGCTCGGCCCTAATAATTAAAGCCGCAAGCGGCTGTGAACGGGCCCTCGCCACATGCGACCGCGGGCCCCTGCGGCTCGTGGAGGGTCCTGCGGGTCGGGGAGGGTCCTGCGGGTTGGGGAGGGCCCTGCGGCCCGAAGCGGGAAGAGAGGAGAAACCCAGGAAAAATGGAAAAAATGCAATGTTTCCTTCATCCACCGGGTGGCACTATGAGCGTTGCCAGACCTGGTAAGGTGTATTGAGGGGCAGAGACTCATCACACGTGAAGTTTGGAGCAAATCGGACAATGCATTAAGGACTTACAGCACGTTGACAGGTCATCCACCAGGTGGCGCTGCGAGCGCAACCAGATGTGGTCAGGTGTGTTAAGGGGCGGGCCTTGGTCACACATGTGAAGTTTGAAGTCACTGACACAATGCATGATGGAGTTATAAGGATTTGATGTTCCATGGCAAGGCATGAGAAATGGCGGCGCCATAGCGGCCACGCCCCTTAACGTAGAGCAAAGCTTTTTATTAACGTTTGATCACAAAGGTCTTGAGATGATGTTCATGAAGTATGAAGTCGATCCGATGAAATCCCTAGGAGAATTTTGTTTAAGTATGTTGTGTAGAAATCACCAAAACTTGACCTTTGAGGTCAAATGGCGGCCTTCCTGTTGACTTTAGAGCTTTGGACCCCCGACCTTTTTTGTGCGTCCTGATGAGTTCTATCAGCCTACCGATTTTCATGCTCATAGGTGAAACACACGCAAAGTTATTTACGTTTCAAACATGATGAAATGGCCAAAAGAAGTAGAGCATTGAAGTCAAAACAGCGGAAAATCACCAAAACTTGACCTTTGAGGTCAAATGGCGGACTTCCTGTTGACTTTAGAGCTTCGGACCTCCTACCTTTTTTGTGCGTCCTGATGAGTTCTATCAGCCTACCGATTTTCATGCTCATAGGTGAAACACACGCAAAGTTATTTACGTTTCAAACATGATGAAATGGCCAAAAGAAGTAGAGCATTAAAGTCAAAACGGCGGAAAATCACCAAAACTTGACCTTTGAGGTCAAATGGTGGACTTCCTGTTGACTTTACAGCTTCGAACCTCCTACCTTTTTTGTGCGTCTTGATGAGTTCTATCAGCCTACCGATTTTCATGCTCGTAGGTGAAACACATGCAAAGTTATTCACGTTTCAAACATGATGAAATGGCCAAAAAAAGTAGACCATTAAAATCAAAATGGCGGGCTTCCTTTTTGGTTCTGACCAGTGGTGCCAGAGACTTTTTTGTGCGTATGTACATGTTACACACGTGCACCAATTTCATGTTGCTACTCCAAAAAAACCCCTATGGGGAGGGGCTTTTGAAAATTTCAAGGTGGCGCTGTTGAGGCATTCTGCCCCGCCCATGTGCCAGACTTGTATCACCGGGGAATACTTGTCACTCCTCACATGTGTACCAATTTTCATGAAGCTATGAGCATATTAAAGGCATGAACAAACACTAAACATTTTGTTGTTGAATAATCGCAATTACAGCCACGCCCCTTGAGATAGAAAAAATCTGCGAACACGTTTTGATCACAAAGGTCTTGAGATGATGGTCATACAATATGAAGTCGATCGGACGAAATCCCTAGGAGGAGTTCGTTCAAATACGAGTCGTGGAAATTGCGAAAAGTTGGCAATAAAAATCAAGATGGCCGACTTCCTGTTTGGTTCTGACCATTGGTGCAAGAGACTTTTTTGTGCGTCTGGACAAGATAGACATGTGTACCAAGTTTCAACTTCCTACTCCAAAAAAAGCCCTATGGGGAGGGGTTTTTGAAAATTTCACGGTGGCGCTGTTGAGGCGTTTGGCCCCGCCCATGGGCGTGCCGCATATCAAATGAAAGAGCTCGTCAGTCTTGACCTGCGTGCCAAATTTCATGTGGGTACGAGTTCCTTAAAGCCATCAAAAAGTCAAACGTAATTTTACGACGAAGGGTCGTTAGTCGTTGTACCGCCACACGGACGCCATTGGTCGTAGCTTCACGCCATTCATAATGTAGCTTCACCAACTTGTTCTGCATGTACTGGAAGTGGAATGGAGTTGATGGGCTTAACTATGTAGTATTTATACATGTTGGAGTAAAAGCTGCACATTTCCTGTTGCCAACAGGGGGCGCTATGAGTAAAGTGGGAAGTCAATATATCAGGACGTTCAGGGCGAAGCCCTGATCATGTCCAGCAAGTTTGAAGCTGCTAGGACCAAGTATCCGCACGTGAGAGCCGTTCGAAGTTTGATAGCGAGAAATCGAAATTCGCCAAATTTTGTCACCCCCTAGCAGCCACGCCCTTTGACCTATCAACATTCTTTTAATACCTCTTCATTAGGATGGAGAGTAGATGATCTGTAGTAAATTTGAAGTCAATCAAGTGAAATCTGTAGGAGTAGGACTTCAAATACGAAAAAAATTCAATTCAAAATGGCGGACTTCCTGTTGACATTTCACCATGACATAGGCCGACTTTTTTGTGCGTCTCACTCACGTACACATGTGTATCAAGTTTGAAGCTGCTAGGATCAAGAATGTGGGCGTGAGAGCAATTTGAAATATTTTAGCGAATAAGCTAAATTTGTCACCCCCTAGCGGCCACACCGTTTGACCTACAGAAATTCTGCGAATAACTTTTAATGTCGATACTTAGCCGATGATCTGTACCAAATTTGAAGTCAATCGGGTGAAATCCCTAGGAGGAGTTCGTTTTGAGCGTGAAAAATTCAAATCAAAATGGCCGACTTCCTGTCGGGTTTCGGACGGGTCTGTAATGAACTTTTTTGTAGATCTCTATGATATACATACATGTACCGATTTTCGTCCATTTACGCCAACTTTCCTATGGACTTTTTCAAAATATCCTAGGGGGCGCTATTTCGCCATTTTGCCACGCCTATGTGCAAGACCACCAAAATATCGAATTTTTTCAGTGAACGCTTGAAAATAGAAAAATCTGTGAGTTTTTGAGCATGGGAAAGGGCCAAATTGGGTTTAAAGACGCGGAAAAATAATGAAAATCCCTCCAAACGAATAACAATAGGGTCCTCGTCGAGGACGACGCTGTCGTCCGCTCGGGCCCTAATAATAAACAGAGCGATTACAATAGGGCCTTCGCTGACGACTTGCAGTCGTCGCTCGGGCCCTAATTAAAGCCGCAAGCGGCTGTGAACGGGCCCTCGCCACATGCGACCGCGGGCCCCTGCGGGTCTGGGAGGGTCCTGCGGGTCGGGGAGGGCCCTGCGGCCCGAAGCGGGAAGAGAGGAGAAACCTGGAGAAAGAGGAAAAACGCAATGTTCGGCTCGTCCACCGGGCGACGCTACAAGCATTGCCAGGGCCGGTTGGGTGCATAGAGGGGCAGACGCTGATCACACATGTGAAGTTTGGAGCAGATCGGACAATGCACGAAGGAGTTACAGCACGTTGACGGGTGATCCACCAGGTGGCGCTACGAGCGCAACCAGACATGCGTAGGTGCATTCGGGGCGGGCCTTCATCACACATATGAAGTTTGAAGCCACTGGGACAATGCATGATGGAGTTATAAGGATTTGATGCTCCATGGCGAGGCATGAGAAATGGCGGCGCCATAGCGGCCACGCCCCTTAACGTAGAGCAAAGCTGTGAAGACATTTTGATCAGAAGGGTCTTGAGATGATGTTCATGCAATATGAAGTCGATCGGACGAAATCCCTAGGAGGAGTTCGTTTAAATAGGAGGCGTGGAAATCGCGAATGTAGACAATAGAAATCAAGATGGCCGACTTCCTGTTGGGTTCCGACCATTGGTGCAAGAGACTTTTTTGTGCGTCTGGACAAGATCGACATGTGTACCAAGTTTCATCTTCCTGTTCCAAAAAAACCCTTATGGGGAGGGGTTTTCGAAATTTTCAAGGTGGCGCTGTTGAGCCGTTTGGCCACGCCCATGGGCGTGCCACATATCAAATGAAAGAGCTCGTCAGTCTCGACCTGTGTGCCAAATTTCATGTGGGTACGGGTTCGTTAAAGCCATCAAAGAGCCAATCGTAATTGGTGGCGAGGGATCGACAGTCGTGGCGCCGCTACAACACGGACGCCATTAGTCATAGCTTGACAAGCTTAATGATGTAGCTTCACCATCTTGTCCTGCATGTATTAGAAGTGGAACGAAGTCAATGGGGTCAACTATGTGGTATTTATTGATGTTAGAATAAAAGCTGCACACTTCCCGTTACCAGCGGGGGGCGCTATGAGTGAGGTGGGAAGTCAATACATCAGAACGTTCAGGGCGGAGCCATTGATATGTCCAGCAAGTTTGAAGCCGCTCGGACGAAGTATGTGGGCGTGAGAGCCGTTCGAAACGAAATTGCGAAAAAACGAAAATTCGCCAAACTTTGGCGGGCCCTAGCAGCCACGCCCTTTGACTTACAGAAATTCTGCAAACACGTTTTGATGAGCATGGTCTCTAGATGACCTGTACCAAAATTGAAGTCAATCGGACGAAATTCCTAGGAGGAGTTCGTTCAAATACGAAAAAACTACAAATCAAAATGGCCGACTTCCTGTCGACATTTCATGATGACGTTAATGGACTTTTTTGTGCGTCTTGGGATGGTAGACATGTGTACCGAATTTCGTTGTGCTACGCCAAAAAAACCCCAATGCGGAGGGCTTTTTGAAAATTTCTAGGAGGCGCTATTTCGCCATTTTGCGTTGACCTTGTGCGACGACTCCAAAATATCGAATTTTTGGGCCGTCCGGTCGAGCATGCAAAAATTCGTGACTTTTCGAATTTGGGAAAGGGGCCAAATTGGGGATTAAAGATGGGTAAGAATAATAATAAATAATTAAAGCCGCAAGCGGCGTTGACGGGCCCTCGCGGTACCGACGCTTGATCGCGCCCACGCCCCGCCGTACCCACTGCCCATTGCGTAATAGCCCCTGTGGCCCCAGAGTCATTTGCAGGTGCGTTCAGGGGCCAACCCTCATCACACGTGTCAAGTTTCAGCCAAATCTGCCAATGCACGCTGGAGTAACGACAAGGTGAATGATCATTCACCAGGTGGCGCTAAGAGCGCAACCAAATGTGTGCAGTTACATTCAGGGTTCGTCCGTGATCACACACGTCAAGTTTGGGCTGAATCGGGCAATGCATGTCAAAGTTATGACAAGGTGAAGGCAGATCCACCAGGTGGCGCTAGAAGCACAACCAGACATGGGCAGTTATGTTCAGCGACCAACCCTCATCACACATGTGACGTTTCAAGCAAATCAGACAATGCATGATGGATTTATGAGGAGTTGATGCTCTGTGGCGAGGGATCCGAAGCCGCCACTGCTTCCACGGGCAGCCTGTCACATGACACAAGGCTTGTGTCACTGTGGTGATTCAGTCTTGACCTGTGTATCAATTTTCAAGACGGTTCAAGCTTGTTAAAGCCATTTAAAGGCCACACGTAATTGGTGGCGAGGGATCACTGTTCATTGCAACGCCATTAGTCGTGGCTTCACAACGTCCATAACGTAGCCTCACCACCTTGTTCTGCATGTACTAGGAGTGGAACGAAGTTGTTGAGGTCAATTGTGTAGGATTTATACGTGTTAGAATGAAGCTGGACACTTCCTGTTACCAGCGGGGGGCGCTATGAGTAAGGTGGGAAGTTAATATATCAGGGCGTTCAGGGCGCAGCCATCATCATGTCCAGCAAGTTTGAAGCTGCTCGGATAAAGTATTTGAGCGTGAGAGCCGTTCAAAAAACAGGATAATTCGCAACATCTGGCACGCCCTTACAGCCACCCCCTTTGACCTGCAGACATTCTTTTGATAACTTTTCATCATCGTGGTCTCTAGATGACCTGTACCGAAATTGAAGCCGATCAGGCAAAATCCCTAGGAGGAGTTCGTTCAAATACCAATGGTGGACATCAGCAAAACGTGACCAATGAAATCAAAATGGCGGACTTCCTGTTTGGTTCTGACCATTGGTGCAAGAGACTTTTTTGTGCGTCTGGACACGTTACACATGTGTACCAAGTTTCATGTTGCTACTCCAAAAAAACCCCTATGGGGAGGGGTTTTTGAAAATTTCAAGGTGGCGCTGTTGAGGCATTTGGCCCCGCCCATGAGTGAGCTGCATATCAATTGAAAGAGCTCGTCAGTCTCGACATGTGTATTAAATATCATGTGGATACGAGTTCGTTAAAGCCATCAAAATGCCAAACGTAATTTCACGACGAAGGGTCGATGGTCGTTGCACCGCCACATGGACGCCGTTGGTCGTAGCTTCAGGACATTCATAATGTAGCTTCACCAACTTCTTCTGCATGTACTGGAAGTGGAATGGAGTTGATGGGTTAACTATGTAGTATTTATACATGTTGGAGTAAAAGATGGTCATTTCCTTTCGTAAACAGGGGGCGCTATGAGTAAGGTAGGAAGTTAATATATCAGGACGTTCAGGGCGACGCCCTCATCATGTCCAGCAAGTTTGAAGCTGCTAGGATCATGTATGTGCACGTGAGAGCCGTTCGAAGTTTTACAGCGAGAAATCGAAATTCGCCAAATTTTGTCGCCCCCTAGCAGCCACGCCCTTTGACCTATCGACATTCTTTTAATACCTCTTCATTAGGATGGAGAGTAGATGATCTGTAGCAAATTTGAAGCTAATCAAGCAAAATCTGTAGGAGTAGGACTTCAAATACAAAAAAACTTCAATTCAAAATGGCGGACTTCCTGTTGACATTTCACCATGACATAGGCCGCCTTTTTTGTGCGTCTCACTCACGTACACATGTGTACCAAGTTTGAAGCTGCTAGGATCAAGTATGTGCGTGTGAGAGCAAAAGGAAATTTTAAAGCTAGCATAAAAACTTTGTCGCCCCCTAGCGGCCACATTCTTTCACCTGCCGAAATCCTTTTGATGCGCTTTTGATTGGCATCGTCTCTACATGATCTGTGCCAAATTTGAAGTCGATTGGGCGATATCCCTAGGAGGAGCGCGTTCGCAGCGTAAAAATTTCAAATCAAAATGGCGGACTTCCTGTTGAGATTTGGGGGGTCTTTCTAGAGACTTTTTTGCTCATCTGAGTATAATACACTTGTGTACCGATTTTCGTTTGCCTACGCGATCCAACCTATGGACTTTTTCGGAATTTTCAAGGGGGCGCTGTTTCACCATTTTGTCCTGCCCATGTGCAACGACCATAAAATATCAAATTTTTCGTGTGAGCGCAATGTTTTCCAGAATTCCGTGAGTTTTTGAGCACGGGAAAGGCTCCGAAAATGCGTTTTTTAGGCTTTAAAATAATAATAATAATAATTAAAGCTGCAAGCAGCTGTGAACGGGCCCTCGCCACATGCGACCGCGGGCCCCTGCGGGTCGGGGAGGGTCCTGCGGGTCGGGGAGGGCCCTGCGGCCCGAAGCGGGAAGAGAGGAGAAACCTGGAGAAAGAGGAAAAACGCAATGTTCGGCTCGTCCACCGGGTGGCGCTACGAGCGTTGCCAGGGCCGGTCGGGTGCATAGAGGGGCAGACCCTGATCACACATGTGAAGTTTGGAGCAGATCGGACAATGCACGAAGGAGTTACAGCACGTTGACGGGTGATCCACCAGGTGGCGCTACAAGCGCAACCAGACATGCGCAGCTGCGTTCGGGGGCGGGCCTTCATCACACATGTGAAGTTTGAAGCCACTGGGACGATGCATGATGGAGTTACAAGGATTTGATGCTCCATGGCGAGGCATGAGAAATGGCGGCGCCATAGCGGCCACGCCCCTTAACGTAGAGCAAAGCTGTGAAGACATTTTGATCAGAAGGTCTTGAGATGATGTTCATGCAATATGAAGTCGATCGGACGAAATCTGTAGGAAGAGTTCGTTCAAATAGGAGGCGTGGAAATTGTGAAAAGTTGACAATAGAAATCAAGATGGCCGACTTCCTGTTTGGTTCCGACCATTGGTGTAAGAGACTTTTTTGTGCGTCTGGACAAGATAGACATGTGTACCAAGTTTCATCTTCCTGTTCCAAAAAACTCCTATGGGGAGGGGTTTTTGAAATTTTCAAGATGGCGCTGTTGAGCCGTTTGGCCACGCCCATGGGCGTGCCACATATCAAATGAAAGAGCTCGTCAGTCTCAACCTGCGTGCCAAATGTCATGTGGGTACGAGTTCATTAAATCCATCAAAAAGCCAATCGTAATTGGTGGCGAGGGATCGACAGTCGCGGCGCCGCCACACGGACGCCATTAGTTGTAGGTTCATAAGCTTAATGATGTAGCTTCACCATCTTGTCCTGCATGTATTAGAAGTGGAACGAAGTCGATGGGGTCAACTATGTGGTATTAATTGACGTTACAGTAAAAGCTGCACACTTCCTGTTACCAGCGGGGGCGCTATGAGTAAGGTGGGAAGTCAATACATCAGAACGTTCAGGGCGGAGCCGTCGACATGTCCAGGAAGTTTGAAGCGGCTCGGACGAAGTATGTGGGCGTGAGAGCCGTTCGAAACGAAATTGCGAGAAAATGAAAATTCGCCAAATTTTGGCGGGCCCTAGCAGCCACGCCCTTTGACTTAGAGAAATTCTGCGAACACGTTTGATGAGCATGGTCTCTAGATGGCCTGTACCAAAATTGAAGTCGATCGGGCGAAATCCCTAGGAGGAGTTCGTTCAAATACGAAAAAACTACAAATCAAAATGGTGGACTTCCTGTCGACATTTCACCATGACGTTAATGGACTTTTTCGTCCGTCTTGGGATGGTAGACATGTGTACCGAATTTCGTTGTCCTACGCCAAAAAAACCCCAATGCGGAGGGGTTTTTGAAATTTAAAGGGGGCGCTATTTCGCCATTTTGCGTCGACCATTTGCGACGACCCCAAAATATCGAATTTTTTCGCCGTCCGGACATGTGTGCAAATTTTCATGAGTTTTCGAGCATGGGAAAGTCCCCAAAATGCGATCGTTGACGAGTAAGAATAATAATTAAAGCCGCAAGCGGCTGTGAACGGGCCCTCGCCACATGCGACCGCGGGCCCCTGCGGCTCGTGGAGGGTCCTGCGGGTCGGGAGGGTCCTGCGGGTTGGGGAGGGCCCTGCGGCCCGAAGCGGGAAGAGAGGAGAAACCCAGGAAAAATGGAAAAAATGCAATGTTTCCTTCATCCACCGGGTGGCACTATGAGCGTTGCCAGACCTGGTAAGGTGTATTGAGGGGCAGAGACTCATCACACGTGAAGTTTGGAGCAAATCGGACAATGCATTAAGGACTTACAGCACGTTGACAGGTCATCCACCAGGTGGCGCTGCGAGCGCAACCAGATGTGGTCAGGTGTGTTAAGGGGCGGGCCTTGGTCACACATGTGAAGTTTGAAGTCACTGACACAATGCATGATGGAGTTATAAGGATTTGATGTTCCATGGCAAGGCATGAGAAATGGCGGCGCCATAGCGGCCACGCCCCTTAACGTAGAGCAAAGCTTTTTATTAACGTTTGATCACAAAGGTCTTGAGATGATGTTCATGAAGTATGAAGTCGATCCGATGAAATCCCTAGGAGAATTTTGTTTAAGTATGTTGTGTAGAAATCACCAAAACTTGACCTTTGAGGTCAAATGGCGGCCTTCCTGTTGACTTTAGAGCTTTGGACCCCCGACCTTTTTTGTGCGTCCTGATGAGTTCTATCAGCCTACCGATTTTCATGCTCATAGGTGAAACACACGCAAAGTTATTTACGTTTCAAACATGATGAAATGGCCAAAAGAAGTAGAGCATTGAAGTCAAAACAGCGGAAAATCACCAAAACTTGACCTTTGAGGTCAAATGGCGGACTTCCTGTTGACTTTAGAGCTTCGGACCTCCTACCTTTTTTGTGCGTCCTGATGAGTTCTATCAGCCTACCGATTTTCATGCTCATAGGTGAAACACACGCAAAGTTATTTACGTTTCAAACATGATGAAATGGCCAAAAGAAGTAGAGCATTAAAGTCAAAACGGCGGAAAATCACCAAAACTTGACCTTTGAGGTCAAATGGTGGACTTCCTGTTGACTTTACAGCTTCGAACCTCCTACCTTTTTTGTGCGTCTTGATGAGTTCTATCAGCCTACCGATTTTCATGCTCGTAGGTGAAACACATGCAAAGTTATTCACGTTTCAAACATGATGAAATGGCCAAAAAAAGTAGACCATTAAAATCAAAATGGCGGGCTTCCTTTTTGGTTCTGACCAGTGGTGCCAGAGACTTTTTTGTGCGTATGTACATGTTACACACGTGCACCAATTTTCATGTTGCTACTCCAAAAAAACCCCTATGGGGAGGGGCTTTTGAAAATTTCAAGGTGGCGCTGTTGAGGCATTCTGCCCCGCCCATGTGCCAGACTTGTATCACCGGGGAATACTTGTCACTCCTCACATGTGTACCAATTTTCATGAAGCTATGAGCATATTAAAGGCATGAACAAACACTAAACATTTTGTTGTTGAATAATCGCAATTACAGCCACGCCCCTTGAGATAGAAAAAATCTGCGAACACGTTTTGATCACAAAGGTCTTGAGATGATGGTCATACAATATGAAGTCGATCGGACGAAATCCCTAGGAGGAGTTCGTTCAAATACGAGTCGTGGAAATTGCGAAAAGTTGGCAATAAAAATCAAGATGGCCGACTTCCTGTTTGGTTCTGACCATTGGTGCAAGAGACTTTTTTGTGCGTCTGGACAAGATAGACATGTGTACCAAGTTTCAACTTCCTACTCCAAAAAAAGCCCTATGGGGAGGGGTTTTTGAAAATTTCAAGGTGGCGCTGTTGAGGCGTTTGGCCCCGCCCATGGGCGTGCCGCATATCAAATGAAAGAGCTCGTCAGTCTTGACCTGCGTGCCAAATTTCATGTGGGTACGAGTTCCTTAAAGCCATCAAAAAGTCAAACGTAATTTTACGACGAAGGGTCGTTAGTCGTTGTACCGCCACACGGACGCCATTGGTCGTAGCTTCACGCCATTCATAATGTAGCTTCACCAACTTGTTCTGCATGTACTGGAAGTGGAATGGAGTTGATGGGCTTAACTATGTAGTATTTATACATGTTGGAGTAAAAGCTGCACATTTCCTGTTGCCAACAGGGGGCGCTATGAGTAAAGTGGGAAGTCAATATATCAGGACGTTCAGGGCGAAGCCCTGATCATGTCCAGCAAGTTTGAAGCTGCTAGGACCAAGTATCCGCACGTGAGAGCCGTTCGAAGTTTGATAGCGAGAAATCGAAATTCGCCAAATTTTGTCACCCCCTAGCAGCCACGCCCTTTGACCTATCAACATTCTTTTAATACCTCTTCATTAGGATGGAGAGTAGATGATCTGTAGTAAATTTGAAGTCAATCAAGTGAAATCTGTAGGAGTAGGACTTCAAATACGAAAAAAATTCAATTCAAAATGGCGGACTTCCTGTTGACATTTCACCATGACATAGGCCGACTTTTTTGTGCGTCTCACTCACGTACACATGTGTATCAAGTTTGAAGCTGCTAGGATCAAGAATGTGGGCGTGAGAGCAATTTGAAATATTTTAGCGAATAAGCTAAATTTGTCGCCCCCTAGCGGCCACACCGTTTGACCTACAGAAATTCTGCGAATAACTTTTAATGTCGATACTTAGCCGATGATCTGTACCAAATTTGAAGTCAATCGGGTGAAATCCCTAGGAGGAGTTCGTTTTGAGCGTGAAAAATTCAAATCAAAATGGCCGACTTCCTGTCGGGTTTCGGACGGGTCTGTAATGAACTTTTTTGTAGATCTCTATGATATACATACATGTACCGATTTTCGTCCATTTACGCCAACTTTCCTATGGACTTTTTCAAAATATCCTAGGGGGCGCTATTTCGCCATTTTGCCACGCCTATGTGCAAGACCACCAAAATATCGAATTTTTTCAGTGAACGCTTGAAAATAGAAAAATCTGTGAGTTTTTGAGCATGGGAAAGGGGCCAAATTGGGGTTTAAAGACGCGGAAAAATAATGAAAATCCCTCCAAACGAATAACAATAGGGTCCTCGTCGAGGACGACGCTGTCGTCCGCTCGGGCCCTAATAATAAACAGCGAGGTTTCAATAGGGTCCTCGCCGACGCTTGTCGTCGCTCGGCCCTAATAATTAAAGCTGCAAGCAGCTGTGACGGGCCCTCGCGACCATGCGGCCGCGACCCACGCCCCGCTGGCCGTCTGCACGGCCTCAGGTCATTCGTTCCCTGCGGCCCCCACGGCCCCCGAGTCTCCTGCGACCTCGAGGCACCCGTGCTCTGCGGCGCCCACGGCCCCCGAGTCCCCTGTGACCTTGAGGCCCCCGTGCTCTGCGGCCCCTGAGTCCCCTGCAACTCCTCAGAAGCAATATATGATGCGAAGCCTGCGAAGCTAGTTCAGGCAGACAACTCAAGCTGCGCCCGTCCTGGTCAGCTGATCAGTCACGTGCTCCCCTCAACCAAATAGGGCGGGTTATTTAAACCCACCCAGCTTACCTGCTCTCCCCTGGCTTGCTGCCGATGCTGCTTCTGTTCTCTGCTGCTGGTACTGCTGGTACCCTTGCTGCTGCTACTGCTCATGCTGCTGCTGCTGCTGCTGCTACTGCTGCTACTACCCCTGCTGCCCATGAGGTTTTGCAAACCCACCACCTCCCCAGCATCCACCTGTGGGCTCTGTCTCTATGATCCCCTGCGGGGGTCTGCTTTCATTCCCTGTTAGGTCTGTCAAACAGATCATTATTCAGGGAATGAATAACTGAGATAGAGCCTGACGCCAAACCTGCTGCAGCCATGCTCAAGGATAGGCTACCTATGCTGTGCTTCAGCTCGCTGTGCTTCAGCTTGCTTATGTCCAATAATTTTTTATTCTCATTTCAGAGTTGTCTGACTGAAATAAGTGAAATGAAGCTTAGTGAAAGTTTGATCAGGAAGACTATCTCTTTAAGCATGTTCACTCAGTCTATTTTATCTCTCTCGCTTTTGTCTTGATCCACCCCTCATCACTTCTCCTCATCCAATCCCAATTCATTACATTTTCTGCTTCTTCAATCAGCTGTCATGTTTAAAAGTGCTTTCTCTCTACTCTCATCCAGCTGTCATCCAGCACATGAAATCTCTCAACCCACCTCCTCCCCTTCACCTCCTCAACATCTAGGCCATCTCCATCTTCAGCCAGAGGCTTCCATGTCAGGAGGCATCATCCCTACCACCATTGGTGTCTGGGCCCGGGGGAAGTCCTCTTCAGATAGAACCTTCACATCCATCAGTCTCTCTTCTAAGCTGATCCACTCCCTGGGGCCTAAGCGCCAAAATTATTTGTACACTGTGGGGATTCATCAACCTGATTGTTACATGGCCACAAAATAGAGAGGATGAGGTCAGGAGGTTGGGGTTGGTGTTAGCCAATGTAAAATGTGGCGTTTCCTGTTTCCACAAGGTGGCGCCATGAGTGAGGTCACCTATGAGCATGTGGAGGTGGTCAGGGTGAGGCTCTTATCATGTGCATAAATTTGAAGCAGTTTGGACCAAGTATGTGGGAGAGAGAGCTGCTGGAATATGCCTGGCAAAGCATCAGAAGTGGCGGCATCGTAGTGGCCACGCCCCTTGACATAGAGAAAAGCTTTTCAGAACTTTGATCACAAAGGTCTTGAGGTGATGGTCATACAATATGAAGTCAATTAGATGGAATCCCTAGGAGGAGGGTGTTTAAATATGTTGTGTAGAAAAAAACGAACTTGACCTTTGAGGTCAAATGGCAGACTTCCTGTTGACTTTACAGCTTCGAACCTGACAATTTTTTGTTCGTCTTGATGAGTTCTATCAGCCTACCGAATTTCATATTTGTAGGTGAAACACACACAAAGTTATTCAAGTTTCAAACATGGTGTGGAAATGGCCAAAAAACTAGACCATTAAATTCAAGATGGCGGACTTCCTGTTTGGTTGCGACCATGGGTGTAAGAGAGTTTTTGTGCGTCTCGGTATCTTACACATGTGTACCAATTTTCATGTTGCTACTCCAAAAAACCCTATGAACAGTTTTTCTCCATCTTCAGCCAGAGGCTTCCATGTCAGGAGGCATTATCCCTACCACCATTGGTGTCTGGGCCTGGGGGAAGTTCTTTTCAGCTAGAAGCTTCACATTCATCAGTCTGTCTTCTAAGCTGATCTACTCCTTGGGGCCTAAGCACCAAAATTATTTGTACACAATAAATGTCTTTCTGCATGACATCCTGCCTTATTCCATTCTTAATAGTCTGTCCTGATTGAAATGTGAACAAAAGTCTGTAAAGACTTACTTCCTGCTTTCAGTAGGTGGCGTGTAAGTGTTACCCTCATCACACACGTCAAGTTTGACCTGAATCGGCCAATGCATGTTAAAGTTATGCCAAGGTGAAGGTTCATCCACCAGGTGGCGCTAAGAGCATAACTAAATGTATGCATTTACATTCAGGGGCCATCCCTGATCACACACGTCAAGTTTGACCTGAATCGGGCAATGCATGTTAAAGTTATGGCAAGGTGAAGGTTCATCCACCAGGTGGCGCTAGAAGCGCAACCAGACATAGGCAGTCGCGTTCAGGGGCCAACCCTCATCACACATGTGAAGTTTCAAGCAAATCAGACAATGCATGTTGGATTTATAAGGAGTTGATGTTCCATGGCGAGGGATAGAAAGCCGCCACTGCTTCCACGGGCAGCCTGTCACATGATACAAGGCTTGTTTCACTCTGGGGATTCATCAACCTGATTGTCACATGGCCACAAAATAGAGATGATGAGGTCAGGAGGTTGGGGTTGATGTTAGTCAATGTAAAATGTGGCTTTTCCTGTTTCCACAAGGTGGCGCCATGAGTGAGGTCACCTATGAGCATGTGGAGGCGGTCAGGGTGAGGGTCTTATCATGTCCATAAATTTGGAGCAGTTTGGACCAAGTATGTGGAGAGAGAGCTGCTGGAATATGCATGGCGAGGCATCAGAAATGGCGGCATCGTATCGGCCACGCCCCTTGACATAGAGAAAAGCTTTTCAGAACATGTGATCACAAAGGTCTGAGATGATGATCACACAATATGAAGTCAGTAAGATGAAATCCCTAGAAGGTGGCTGTTTAAATATGCCGTGTAGAAAAAACCGGAACTTGACCTTTGAGGTCAAATGGCTGACTTCCTGTTGACTTTAAAGCTTCGAACCTCCCACTTTTTTTGTTCGTCTTGATGAGTTCTATCAGCCTACCGAATTTCATGCTCGTAGGTGAAATACACGCAAAGTTATTCAAGTTTCAAACATGGTGTTGAAATGGCCAAAAAAACGAGACCATTAAAATCAAGATGGCGGACTTCCTGTTTGGTTCCGACCATGGGTGTCAGAGACTTTTTTGTGCATCTGGGCATCTTACACATGTGTACCAATTTTCATCTTCCTACTGTAAAAAAACCCCTATGGGGGAGGGTTTTTGAAAATTTCAAGGTGGCGCTGTTGAGCCATTTGGCCCCGCCCATGGGCAAAGGCCCTATCAGCTGTGAGAGTTCATCATTCTTGACCTGTGTGTCAATTTTCAAGAGGGTTCGAGCTTGTTAAAGCTGTTTAAAGGCCAAACGTAATTGGTGGCGAGGGATCGCTATTCGTGGCGGCGCCATTAATCGTAGCTTCACAAAGTCAATAACGTAGCTTCACCAACTTGTTCTGCATGTACTAGGAGTGGAACGAAGTTGTTGGGGTCAATTGTGTAGGATTTATACGTGTTAGAATGAAGCTGGACACTTCCTGTTACCACCGGGGGCGCTATGAGTAAGGTGGGAAGTTAATATATCGAGCCATTCAGGGCGGAGCCGTCATCATGTCCAGCAAGTTTGAAGCTGCTAGGATCAAGTATGTGGGCGTGAGAGCCATTAAAAATTTTGTGGCGCCTCAAGGACACATCATTGCACTTTGCGGCGATGCCACGGGGACGCCGTTACAGGAAACTTCACAGCGGTCGTCCTGCAGCTCCACCAACTTGTTGAGCATCTATTAGAGCAGAAATGAAGTGAATAGGGCCATCTCTGCCACATTGGCTGCAGGCAAAGTAACAAATGGTCATTTCCTGTTACCAGCGGGGGGCGCTATGAGTAAGGTGGGAAGATAATATATCAAGGCGTTCAGGGCGCAGCCATCATCATGTCCAGCAAGTTTGAAGCTGCTCGGATAAAGTATTTGGGCGTGAGAGTCGTTCAAACCCGTTGGTGAAAAACTGGAAAATTCGCCTAAATCTGGCACGCCCTTACAGCCACACCCTTTGACCAACAAAAATTCTTTCGATAACTTTAGATCAGCATGGTCTCTAGATGACCTGTACCGAAATTGAAGTCGATCGGGCGAAATCCCTAGGAGGAGTTCGTTCAAATACCAATGGTGGATTCGCCAAAAACGTGAAAGGTCACGCCATAATGGCGGACTTCCTGTTGGGTTTAGGGCTTCGCTCCAAGAGACTTTTTCGTGCGTCTTGGCATGTTCTATAACCTCACCAAATTTCATGCATGTAGGTCAAACACGGCCGAGGGGCCCACACTTTCAAAAATTCAAGGGGGCGCCATTTCCCCATTTTGCCCCGCCCTGATTGCAGGTTGCCAAAATGTTAAATTTTTCGCCAGACTGGACGCGTGTGCCAAATTTCGTGAGTTTTCGAGGTCGTTAAAGGGGTCAAATTGGACTTAACGCGTTCGAAATAATAATAATAATTAAAGCCGCAAGCGGCTGTGAACGGGCCCTCGCCACATGCGACCGCGGGCCCCTGCGGCTCGGGGAGGGTCCTGCGGCTCGGGGAGGGCCCTGCGGCCCGAAGCGGAAAGAGAGAGAAACCTGGAGAAAGAGGAAAAACGCAATGTTCGGCTCGTCCACCGGTGGCGCTACGAGCATTGCCAGGGCCGGTCGGGTGCATAAAGGGGCAGACCCTGATCACACATGTGAAGTTTGGAGCAGATCGGACAATGCACGAAGGAGTTACAGCACGTTGATGGGTGATCCACCAGGTGGCGCTACGAGCGCAACCAGACATGCGCAAGTGCATTCGGGGGTGGGCCTTCATCACACATATGAAGTTTGAAGCCACTGGGACAATGCATGATGGAGTTATAAGGATTTGATGCTCCATGGCGAGGCATGAGAAATGGCGGCGCCATAGCGGCCACGCCCCTTAACGTAGAGCAAAGCTGTGAAGACATTTTGATCAGAAGGGTCTTGAGATGATGTTCATGCAATATGAAGTCGATCGGACGAAATCCCTAGGAGGAGTTCGTTTAAATAGGAGGCGTGGAAATCGTGAAATGTAGACAATAAAAATCAAGATGGCCAACTTCCTGTTTGGTTCTGACCATTGGTGCAAGAGACTTTTTTGTGCGTCTGGACAAGATAGACATGTGCACCAAGTTTCATCTTCCTGCTCCAAAAAAACCCCTATGGGGAGGGGTTTTTGAAATTTTCAAGGTGGCGCTGTTGAGCCGTTTGGCCCCGCCCATGGGCGCGCCGCATATCAAATGAAAGAGCTCGTCAGTCTCGACCTGTGTGCCAAATTTTATGTGGGTACGAGTTTGTTAAAGCCATCAAAGAGCCAATCGTAATTGGTGGCGAAGGATCGACAGTCGTGGCGCCGCCACACAGACGCCATTAGTCATAGCTTCAAAAGCTTAATAATGTAGCTTGACCATCTTGTCCTGCATGTATTAGAAGTGGAACGAAGTCGATGGGGTCAACTATGTGGTATTTATTGACGTTAGAGTAAAAGCTGCACACTTCCTGTTACCAGCGGGGGGCGCTATGAGTGAGGTGGGAAGTCAATACATCGGAACGTTCAGGGCGGAGCCATCGTCATGTCCAGCAAGTTTGAAGCCGCTGGGACGAAGTATGTGGGCGTGAGAGCCGTTCGAAACGAAATTGCGAGAAAACGAAAATTCGCCAAACTTTGGCGGGCCCTAGCAGCCTCGCCCTTTGACTTACAGAAATTCTGTGAACACGTTTTGATGAGCATGGTCTCTAGATGGCCTGTACCAAATTGAAGTCGATCAGGCGAAATACCTAGGAGGAGTTCGTTCAAATACGAAAAAACTACAAATCAAAATGGCCGACTTCCTGTCGACATTTCACCATGACCATAAGAGGATTTTTTTTGCGTCTTGCCATGTTCTAAAAGGTCACCAAATTTCATGCATGTAGGTCAAACACATGGGCGGGGCTCGAAGGTCGAAAATTTCAAGGGGGCGCTATTTCGCCAATTTGCGTCGACCCTGTGCGACGACCCTATCAGACGTCTATTTTGGGCCGTCCCAATATGCATGTCGAAATTTGTGACTTTTCGGGCATGCGAAAGGGGCATATTGCAGTTCAAAGACGCGGAATAATAATAATAATAATAAATAATAATAAACAGCGCAATTACAATAGGGCCTTCGCCAGACGACTTGCCAGTCGTCGCTCGGGCCCTAATTAAAGCCGCAAGCGGCTGTGAACGGGCCCTCGCCACATGCGACCGCGGGCCCCTGCGGGTGGCCCTGCGAGCGAAACCGGATGTGGGCAGGCGCATTTGGGGGCGGACCTTCATCACACACATGAAGTTTGAAGCCACTGGGACAATGCATGAGGGAGTGACAAGGACTTGATGTTCCATGGCGAGGCATGAGAAATGGCGGTGCCATAGCGGCCACGCCCCTTAACGTAGAGCAAAGCTTTTAATAACTTTTGATCACAAAGGTCTTGAGATGATGTTCATGCCATATGAAGTCGATCGGACGAAATCCCTAGGAGGAGTTCGTTAAAATAGGATGCGTGGAAATTGTGAAAAGTTGACAATGGAAATCAAGATGGCCGACTTCCTGTTTGGTTCTGACCATTGGTGCAAGAGACTTTTTTGTGCATCTGGACAAGATAGACATCTGTACCAAGTTTCAACTTCCTACTCCAAAAAAAGCCCTATGGGGAGGGGTTTTTGAAAATTTTAAGGTGGCGCTGTTGAGCCGTTTGGCCCCGCCCATGGGCGTGCCGCATATCAAATGAAAGAGCTCGTCAGTCTCGACCTGCGTGCCAAATTTCACGTGGGTACGAGTTTGTTAAAGCCATGAAAAAGTCAATCGTAATTGGTGGCGAGGGATCGACAGTTGGGGCGCCGCCACACGGACGCCATTAGTCATAGCTTGACAAGCTTAATAATGTAGCTTCACCATTTTGTCCTGCACGTATTAGAAGTGGAACGAAGTTGATGGGTTGAACTATGTGGTATTTATTGACGTTAGAGTAAAAGCTGCACACTTCCTGTTACCACCGGGGGCGGTATGAGTGAGGTGGGAAGTCAATACATCGAACGTTCAGGGCGGAGCCATCGTCATGTCCAGCAAGTTTGAAGCCGCTCGGGCGAAACATGTGGGCGTGAGAGCCGTTCGAAACGAAATTGCGAAAAAACGAAAAATCGCCAAACTTTGGCGGGCCCTAGCAGCCCTGCCCTTTGACCTACAGACATTCTTTTGATAACTTTTGATGAGCATGGTGTCTAGATGGCCTGTACCAAAATTGAAGTGGATCGGGCGAAATCCCTAGGAGGAGTTCGTTCAAATACGAAAAAACTACAAATCAAAATGGCGGACTTCCTGTTGACATTTCACCATGACATTAAGAGGCTTTTTTGTGCGCCTTGGGATGATACATAACTGTACCAAATTTCATGTCTCTAGGTAAAACAGCTAAGAGGGGCTGATCTTTTTAAAATTTCTAGGGGGCGCTATTTCGCCAATTCGCTTCGAACATGTGAGACGACTCCAAAATATCAAATTTTTCGCCAGACCGGTCGTCCCTGCCAATTTGGTGAGTTTTTGAGCAGGGGAAAGGGGCCAAATTGGGGTTTGAATGTTCGTAAGAATAATAATAATAAAAAAAACAGCGCGATTACAATAGGGCCTTCGCCAGACGACTTGCAGTCGTCGCTCGGGCCCTAATAAAAAACAGAGCGATTACAATAGGTCCCTCGGGACGACTTTGTCGTCTCGCTCGGGCCCTAATAATAATTAAAGCCGCAAGCGGCGTTGACGGGCCCTCGCGGTACCGACGCTTGATCGCGCCCACGCCCCGCCGTACCCACTGCCCATTGCGTAATAGCCCCTGTGGCCCCAGAGTCACCTGCAGGTGCGTTCAGGGGCCAACCCTCATCACACGTGTCAAGTTTCAGCCAAATCTGCCAATGCACGCTTGAGTAACGACAAGGTGAATGATCATTCACCAGGTGGCGCTAAGAGCGCAACCAAATGTGTGCAGTTACATTCAGGGTTCGTCCGTGATCACACACGTCAAGTTTGGGCTGAATCGGGCAATGCATGTCAAAGTTATGACAAGGTGAAGGCAGATCCACCAGGTGGCGCTAGAAGCACAACCAGACATGGGCAGTTATGTTCAGCGGCCAACCCTCATCACACATGTGAAGTTTCAAGCAAATCAGACAATGCATGATGGATTTATGAGGAGTTGATGCTCTGTGGCGAGGGATCCGAAGCCGCCACTGCTTCCACGGGCAGCCTATCACATGACACAAGGCTTGTGTCACTGTGGTGATTCAGTCTTGACCTGTGTATCAATTTTCAAGACGGTTCGAGCTTGTTAAAGCCATTTCAAGGCCACACGTAATTGGTGGCGAGGGATCGTTGTTCGTTGCAACGCCATTAGTCGTGGCTTCACAACGTCCATAACGTAGCTTCATCACCTTGTTCTGCATGTACTAGGAGTGGAACGAAGTTGTTGGGGTCAATTGTGTAGGATTTATACGTGTTAGAATAAAGCTGGACACTTCCTGTTACCAGCGGGGGGCGCTATGAGTAAGGTGGGAAGTTAATATATCAGGGCGTTCAGGGCGCAGCCATCATCATGTCCAGCAAGTTTGAAGCTGCTCGGATAAAGTATTTGAGCGTGAGAGCCGTTCAAAAACAGGATAATTCGCCAACATCTGGCACGCCCTTACAGCCACGCCCTTTGACCTGCAGACATTCTTTTGATAACTTTTCATCATCGTGGTCTCTAGATGACCTGTACCGAAATTGAAGCCGATCAGGCAAAATCCCTAGGAGGAGTTCGTTCAAATACCAATGGTGGACATCAGCAAAACGTGACCAATGAAATCAAAATGGCGGACTTCCTGTTTGGTTCTGACCATTGGTGCAAGAGACTTTTTTGTGCGTCTGGACACGTTACACATGTGTACCAAGTTTCATGTTGCTACTCCAAAAAAACCCCTATGGGGAGGGGTTTTTGAAAATTTCAAGGTGGCGCTGTTGAGGCATTTGGCCCCGCCCATGAGTGAGCTGCATATCAATTGAAAGAGCTCGTCAGTCTCGACATGTGTATTAAATATCATGTGGATACGAGTTCGTTAAAGCCATCAAAATGCCAAACGTAATTTCACGACGAAGGGTCGATGGTCGTTGCACCGCCACACGGACGCCGTTGGTCGTAGCTTCAGGACATTCATAATGTAGCTTCACCAACTTGTTCTGCATGTACTGGAAGTGGAATGGAGTTGATGGGGTTAACTATGTAGTATTTATACATGTTGGAGTAAAAGATGGTCATTTCCTTTCGTAAACAGGGGGCGCTATGAGTAAGGTAGGAAGTTAATATATCAGGACGTTCAGGGCGACGCCCTCATCATGTCCAGCAAGTTTGAAGCTGCTAGGATCATGTATGTGCACGTGAGAGCCGTTCGAAGTTTTACAGCGAGAAATCGAAATTTGCCAAATTTTGTCGCCCCCTAGCAGCCACGCCCTTTGACCTATCAACATTCTTTTAATACCTCTTCATTAGGATGGAGAGTAGATGATCTGTAGCAAATTTGACGCTAATCAAGCGAAATCTGTAGGAGTAGGACTTCAAATACAAAAAAACTTCAATTCAAAATGGCGGACTTCCTGTTGACATTTCACCACGACATAGGCCGCCTTTTTTGTGCGTCTCACTCACGTACACATGTGTACCAAGTTTGAAGCTGCTAGGATCAAGTATGTGCGTGTGAGAGCAAAAGGAAATTTTAAAGCTAGCATAAAAACTTTGTCGCCCCCTAGCGGCCACATTCTTTCACCTGCCGAAATCCTTTTGATGCGCTTTTGATTGGCATCGTCTCTACATGATCTGTGCTAAATTTGAAGTCGATTGGGCGATATCCCTAGGAGGAGCGCGTTCGCAGCGTAAAACTTTCAAATCAAAATGGCGGACTTCCTGTTGAGATTTGGGGGGTCTTTCTAGAGACTTTTTTGCTCATCTGAGTATAATACACTTGTGTACCGATTTTCGTTTGCCTACGCGATCCAACCTATGGACTTTTTCGGAATTTTCAAGGGGGCGCTGTTTCACCATTTTGTCCTGCCCATGTGCAACGACCATAAAATATCAAATTTTCGTGTGAGCGCAATGTTTTCCAGAATTCCGTGAGTTTTTGAGCACGGGAAAGGCTCCGAAAATGCGTTTTTTTAGGCTTTAAAATAATAATAATAATAATAATAATTAAAGCCGCAAGCGGCGTTGACGGGCCCTCGCGGTACCGACGCTTGATCGCGCCCACACCCCGCCGTACCCACTGCCCATTGCGTAACAGCCCCTGTGGCCCCAGAGTCACCTGCAGGTGCGTTCAGGGGCAGACCCTCATCACACATGTCAAGTTTCAGCCAAATCTGCCAATGCACGGTGGAGTAACGACAAGGTGAATATTCATCCACCAGGTGGCGCTAAGAGCGCAACCAAATGTGTGCAGTTACATTCAGGGTTCGTCCGTGATCACACACGTCAAGTTTGGGCTGAATCGGGCAATGCATGTCAAAGTTATGACAAGGTGAAGGCAGATCCACCAGGTGGCGCTAGAAGCACAACCAGACATGGGCAGTTATGTTCAGCGACCAACCCTCATCACACATGTGAAGTTTCAAGCAAATCAGACAATGCATGATGGATTTATGAGGAGTTGATGCTCTGTGGCGAGGGATCCGAAGCCGCCACTGCTTCCACGGGCAGCCTGTCACATGACATAAGGCTTGTGTCACTGTGGTGATTCAGTCTTGACCTGTGTATCAATTTTCAAGACGGTTCGAGCTTGTCAAAGCCGTTTAAAGGCCAAACGTAACTGGTGGCGAGGGATCGCTATTCATTGCGGCGCCATTAGTCGTAGCTTCACAACGTCCATAACGTAGCTTCACCAAATTGTTCTGCATGTACTAGGAGTGGAACGATGTTGTTGGGGTCAATTGTGTAGGATTTATACGTGTTAGAATGAAGCTGGACACTTCCTGTTACCAGCGGGGGGCGCTATGAGTAAGGTGGGAAGTTAATATATCAGGGCGTTCAGGGCGCAGCCATCATCATGTCCAGCAAGTTTGAAGCTGCTCGGATCAAGTATTTGGGCGTGAGAGCCGTTCAAAAGACAGGATAATTCGCCAAAATCTGGCACGCCCTTACAGCCACGCCCTTTGACCTACAGACATTCTTTTGATAACTTTTGATCAGCATGGTCTCTAGATGACCTGTACCGAAATTGAAGCCGGTCGGGCGAAATCCCTAGGAGGAGTTCGTTCAAATACCAATGGTGGAAATCGACA
The DNA here is from genome assembly GCA_019059645.1 of Caranx melampygus. Lineage (NCBI taxonomy): Eukaryota > Metazoa > Chordata > Actinopteri > Carangiformes > Carangidae > Caranx > Caranx melampygus. The sequence goes on along the minus strand of JAFELL010002523.1, from coordinate 11,950 downwards.
AAACGTGACCAATGAAATCAAGATGGCGGACTTCCTGTTTGGTTCTGACCATTGGTGCAAGAGACTTTTTTGTGCGTCTGGACACGTTACACATGTGTACCAAGTTTCATGTTGCTACTCCAAAAAAACCCCTATGGGAGGGTTTTTTGAAAATTTCAAGGTGGCGCTGTTGAGGCATTTGGCCCCGCCCATGGGCGACCCGCCTATCAGATGAAAGAGCTCGACAGACTCGACATGTGTATGAAATGTCATGTGGATACGAGTTCGTTAAAGCCATCAAAATGCCAAACGTAATTTCACGACGAAGGGTCGATGGTCGTCGCACCGCCACACGGACACTATTGGTCGTAGCTTCGCGCCATTTATAATGTAGCTTCACCAACTTGTTCTGCATGTACTGGAAGTGGAATGGACTTGATGGGGTTAACTATGTAGTATTTATACATGTTGGAGTAAAAGCTGGTCATTTCCTTTCGTCAACAGGGGGCGCTATGAGTAAGGTAGGAAGTTAATATATCAGGACGTTCAGGGCGACGCCCTCATCATGTCCAGCAAGGTTGAAGCTGCTAGGATCATGTATGTGCGCGTGAGAGCCATTCGAAGTTTTACGCCGAGAATTCGAAATTCGCCAAATTTTGTCGCCCCCTAGCAGCCATGCCCTTTGACCTATTGACATTCTTTTAATACCACTTCATTAGGATGGAGAGTAGATGGTCTGTAGCAAATTTGAAGTCAATCACGCGAAATCTGTAGGAGTAGGACTTAAAATACGAAAAAATTCAATTCAAAATGGCGGACTTCCTGTTGACATTTCACCATGACATAGGCCGACTATTTTGTGCGTCTCACTCATGTACACATGTGTACCAAGTTTGAAGCTGCTAGGATCAAGTATGTGCGTGTGAGAGCAAAAGGAAATTTTAAAGCTAGCATAAAAACTTTGTCGCCCCCTAGCGGCCACATTCTTTCACCTGCCAAAATCCTTTTGATGCGCTTTTGATTGGCATCGTCTCTACATGATCTGAGCCAAATTTGAAGTCGATTGGGCGATATCCCTAGGAGGAGCGCGTTCGCAGCGTAAAAATTTCAAAACAAAATGGCGGACTTCCTGTTGAGATTTGGGGGGTCTTTCTATGGACTTTTTTGTTCGGCTGAGTATAATACACTTGTGTACCAATTTTCGTTCGCTTTTGTGATCTCACCTATGGACTTTTTCAAAATTTCCAAGGGGGCGCTGTTTCACCATTTTGTCCTGCCCATGTGCAACGACCATAAAATATCAAATTTTTCGTGTGAGCGCAATGTTTTCCAGAATTCCGTGAGTTTTTGAGCACGGGAAAGGCTCCGAAAATGCGATTGTTTAGGCGTAAAGAATAATAATAATAAACATTACGATTACAATAGGTCCCTCGGGACGACTTCGTCGTACCGCTCGGGCCCTAATAATTAAAGCCGCAAGCGGCGTTGACGGGCCCTCGCGGTACCGACGCTTGATCGCGCTCACGCCCCACCGTATCCACTGCACGTTGCGTAACAGCCCCTGTGATCCTGGACGCACCTGCAGCTTTCACTGCATGGTGTGCCTATGATTCAGTAGCCCAGGGTTTGCTGTATGATGACCTGTGTGTAAGAGCCACTTGATGTTTGAGGCACATGAAGCTTAGAAGGCACTTTGAGTATTTGTGTCTTTCCTCCTATTGCAAGGTTTGCAGCATATGCAGGTCTTAAGATGGAGTGGATGAATTAGTTCAAGTTGATTTCCTCCTATACTATTTTGAAACAAAAACATTTTATTTCTTTGTCAAAAATTAAAATGAGTGAGGTTTGAAGCAATTTGATTACAGCATGAATGAGGACTTGCCAGACAGACTGATAAAACATCTGTAGCATCTTAGTACAGATGTTTAATGATCTGAGCTTCCTAAGGAAAAGGAGGCAGCTCTGCCCTTTTTTGTAGAGTGCATCTGTGTTAACAGATTAGTCCAACTTGTTATCAAGGTGAACATGTAGATATTTATAGGATGTCACCACCTTGATGTCCACTCCAGAAGTGTTCACTGGCTGAAGAGCAAGCTTGGACCTATGGAAATCCATGATCATTTCCTTTGTGTTTGAGCTGTGGGTTGTTGGAAATCAGGCAACTGGACTTCTTATCTTGTTTGATGATGTTTCGCCTCTCATCCAAGAGGCTTCTTCAGTTCTGAGGCTGTTGCAGGAAAGCCAGGTATTTAAACTCTGAGTGGCGGTTTCGGGTGAAACTAGAGTCACATGACCACACCTCGTGAAATGGGGGGGGGGGGGTCATGTGATGTTGATGAAAAGAATTCATTTTAGTTTTGGAGTGCTTTACAAATAAAGTCAGTTTATATACATACAAATTATAAAATAGATGAAAATGTAATAAGTCAAACATAATGTTGTGGTGAAGATGACCTAACTTGAGATTAAGTGATGACCAAGATTAAGAGTTTGGCCCTGATCTTGATTCAATCTCAAAACATTCAAAGGGGTGTAAGAAGAAGTCTAGGTTTGAGACCAAATTAATGTAAGACTATTTTTGAGGTTATTATTATATTCAGTAGCAGTAGTTATCATGTGGTGCGATATTTCCATTATTCTTTAGTTGTAGGGGAATGATATTTAATAGAAAAGTAAACCATATGTTATTGCATCAAGGTTGGATTAAACATAAGAACACAGCACCGAAGTTGTTGAATACAATACAATGCAAATTACTTTATTGATCTCCAAGGAGAAATTCATTCATTTGTGAGTTTATCAACCATTTGCAGAAAAATAAAGAAGGTTGATGTCTGAAGGTACAAAGGATTTTCTATTTTTTTTTTGTCTTGCAGTGAAGCGAGAGGAGTCGCTAGGTGGCAGTGAAAGCCTGTGAAACAACAGTAACCACGGTGGGCGGGGCTTAGTCCGCTTCTTGTCCATCCCCCGCCGTGCTCTGATTGGTTGCGATAAATGCAAATTAAGCCGTATAAATACTAATCCCTACCTTTTTTCATTCAGTTTGTTTCAAACTTTCGAGTTGACGAGCACACCTGGTGTTGGCTACTGAGACTCAGAGAGCGAGACAAACACTTTTCGAGGCTTTTTGCTAAGAGAAACGATTTTCGACGCTTTTTGCTGAGGAAAACGATTTTCGACGCATTTGCTGAGGAAAACTATTTTGGAGGCTTTTTGCTGAAAAAATTTCATCATCACACATTATACACACACACAGACACACACACACACATACACTACACATCACACACTGCGATTTCTACCACCCGGAGTTCCGTTCATTGGATTTTTTTCATCGAAGGACACACCACTTATTACAGTAAGTGCATCGTGTTTGGGGTTTGCTTGTATCGGTATGTTCTTAATGTTCGTTGTGCTCGTGATATTATATGTTTTTGTGTGTCTAACTTTGTACGTTCTGTATATAAATCACAGTGAGATCAGTTCAATAAGGTAGTATAGCGAGTAGTAGTTCTTCTTAGCAGGAGAGGGCGGTGTTGTCTAAGCTCACGCTGTTGTTATTGAAGTCATGGAGTGATAAATTGTGGAATATTCGGTACCTGCAGCAATGATGTATATCCACATCATTCGCAGCTATTTTAAATGTGCTCGATGTTGCTGAAAACGCTGTGTGTGGAGTTTAAAGTGTAAGACTAAGTTGAGGCTTTATTCTACTGTACAAAATGGCGGGGTGTTGTTGTTGTTGTGTTGTTTGAGAATACATGGTGGGGTGGGGGGCGCCGAATCCAAGCTCACATGCATTCGATAACTATGGAGTTTTGTGAGCTCACAGTGATTGTTTTAGAGTTATGAAGTGATAGACTATGGTATAGTTTGTATGTGCAGCTTGCAGGTAATTGTTAATGTGCTTTGTTTAAGCAGCTGCAAATACACTAGTGTGGTGTTTTGTGAAGCACTACTTTGCATTTTTATCGTGTGTATACAAGACAAAATGGCGGAGTTTCGTGTCGCGCTTATAGACAATACATTGTGTCGGTGGCGTGGGGGGGTGGGTGGGGTTTCAACGAAACTTAAGTCCCCCAATTGGGGGACCCTTGTTTTTACTGTGCCATGGAGTTAATACCTTTGCATGTGTGAAAGAAGTGAAACATACATTGTATAAGTAGGTCAGTGCAATAGGGTTGAGAGGTTCCAATTACATATCAGAAGTTGTGTACAACTGTGCAGTATTTATATTTAATATGCTCAATAAGCGGGTTTCTTTTCTTCAGATGCCCCGTGGTAAGTCCCACCGCCGCTCCGAGGCAGCTAGGAGGAGGATGGCGGAGCAGCATACTGAGGTGCTTGCACCTCAGCTGGCTTCCAGTGGTGCTGGTGCATGTAAGTAGTCTTCCTGTTCCTGTATTCTTTTTTTTTTTTTTGAATCAACTGTTCATGTTTGTTCTTGCTATAGATTAAGTTAAACTACTATTTGTGGTATAGTCACAGTGTTGAAATGTTTATATACTGTGTTTAAATGCCTGAAGTTTCAAGTTGGTCTTTTTATGTTCTTCAACAGGTCGTGGCACAGGGTGGCGCCACAAGGTGCACAAATGGCCAATTTCTGCGCACACTGGGCGCCAGCACAAGTTGGTCATTCCAGCTGAGGTCCCAGGCAAGAAGGTATGTGGAATTCATAAAGAACACACTGATGATTCAAAGTTTTAATTGTTTGTATTCAGACTAAAAGAAATCCTGTCTTTTGTTCCAGTTTGTTCTTCTTGTAGGGGCGTCCCATCTGCGCTCCATTGCAGATGGAATTGTGCCGATGCCACAGGATCGGTACAGCTTTGGTGTCATGTCCACTCCAGGGGCATGTGCAGACCAGCTGAAGACTGAGGTTGAGCATGTCGTTCTTCCTCGGACCCCTGATGCTGTCTGTGTCATTGCCCCGAGCAACAACCTGACAGCCAGTCACACGCCTGAACAGGGGGGCAGTGCTTTTGGCCGATACCTGGCTACTGTTTGTACCATCTGGCCGACTGCACAGGTAAGCATCTTAAATATATCTTCAATAAGGCTGGAGTGTACAGGCCAATATAATTTTGTCATTAACCATTATTATTTGTGTAGGTTTTTGTTGTCGACTTTGTTCCGCGCCTGACGGTGCCAGGGGATGTCCAGGAATTTTTCCGACAGGAGTTTCATCGTGTGTCAGCACGTCTTGGTAAGATTATATGTGGCTTTGAACAGTTGCATGATGGTTTGTGTTAATTATATCATTGAATAATTATTATTTATAGTATTATATCCATTATGGTATTTGAATGACATGGCCTTTTTTGAAATGTGTTTTTTTCTGTTTTCTTTTTAAGGTGTGAAATTTTATCACCATGCTGACCAGTTCCCCCTGAGCAACCGTAAGCTGTGGTGCCGTGATAGTGTAAGTAGAATATCATTTTAATGTCACCAATATAAAATTATACAACGCAGTATACTTGACAGTCACAGTCACATTTCTAAAATGATATTTAATCATTTTTTCTTTGTTTCCTCTTTGTAGGTGCACCTCAGTGACGACATGGGGATGCCTGTCCTTGTAGAGTCGCTGTTGGCTGCCACCAAACAGCACCTGGAGACTCCAGCACCTATGCCTCAGGTGCCATGTCCTGTGTCTTCCGAGCCAAAACCAAAACCTTTGCCGTGGGTGGTTCCCCGTGTGATTGTGGTGGGGGAGGTTGCAGCTCCACGCCCCCCCCCTCCTGAGTGGATGACTGTGCAGTCAGGCAGGAAGGTAAGAGGGTGACTTTTGACAACATGTTTTCATGAAAGGAATAAGGAAGTTGTGAATTGATTTTAATTTTTTGTGTTTTTTGTCATTACAGAGGAACCACTCTGATGGACATGAGCGTGGCTTTGGTTCATCTAAGAGACAAGTGGTTCATCATATGGTATGTTATACTCTCATTTAATTGTTATGTTTACATGACAGTGATAGTTTTTGTGCTTTGTGTAAGAAAATGTTCAGTGTTAGAAATAATGTACATGTTTGTCATTTAGGTGGATGGCGCTCCAATGGCTTTCAGGGAGTGTTTCATTCCACTGAATCCTGCTCGCTTTTCGCCAGAGGTGTTGGTTGCCATGGAGAAAGCTGCTCCATCGGGTCATGGTGGTGTTCCCACAGGCAACAAGGTATTTATCCTGAAAATTATATGTGATAGATGAAACATTTTAGTAAAATTGTTTCCCCATCTATAGACTTGATATAAGCCAGTGGTGTTTGTTTACAAGGGATTGTTGTTCAAATATTTGACAATTTCATTTTGTTTTTCTCACATTAGCCAGTGTTTGTGGAGCGCCCCTCCAAACCCGTTTCCCTGAAGCCCAGACGTGGTAGGAAGCAGGTATGTAATGTTATGGAGATTGTGTTGAAGGTTGAACATTTGATCAGCAATCAATATTTAACATGTGCTAAGTTGTTGTGCAAGAAAGATGAAGTAAGAGGTTCAGTATGTTTATGGGGTTGTTTATAATTTGTATTTCTTGTATTTGTAGGTGGTGTCGACACCAAGAGCTCGGGTGTCTATCAGTGCCAGGAAGGAGATGACAAGGAAGAAGGTAGGCGCAGTTTTGTTCAAGAAGTACAAGTGAAGAAAGTGAAGTGGAATTTTTTTACACCTTGCTTGAAAATGTATGTGTTCTTTTTTTCTCTAGGTTGAGATGTCTACATCCACGTTGACAGCTCATCCTGAAGCCCAGGTGTTGAAGCAGAAGGTAAGTCAAGTTATTTAAAGGATCCATGTGAAGCTGTGTGGTGTTGTGGCTATTGTAGTAGTGTGATAGTTGTATGATCATGTCTGTGTATGTCCTTGTTAATGTTTTTATTCTCTTTATGTTGCAGGTGGAGGCGACACCAGGCCTTGTGTCGACCTGTGCTGTGTCGACGACCGCTCTTCCTTTGGATGTGGCTACCCATCCTGTCGTGGATTCTCCTGTCCCTGAGTCTGTCCAGCCTGCTGCTGTTGGTGTGATGCCAAACCAGGACACTCAAGGAGCTACAGGGGACACGTCAGGAGCCACTCAAGGTCAGCGTATCCTCTCCTTGCCTTGCAGGTGTTTGGAGAAATTGCAGTGTTCAGTAGTGACAGGGAGCAGTGTGCGCAAAGAATCGTCTCATTTTGATGTTGATGCTTACGTGTCGTGCAGCGTTGTAGCAGCAGTCAGGCATAGCATTGTTCCGATTTGTAACTGGGGTGGCGCAGACATCGACGATGTTTGTGTTGAGGGGTGGAAGTTGGTTGATCGGGTTGGGAGGGGAAGTGGTGGGTTCAGTGGGCAGCAGGTTGATCTGTTTGACAGGAAGTGGAGGGTGGATGTGGGTCAGGCAGTTTATCGCGAATTCGATGATGGGAGTGAGTTGCAGGGGGAGCTGCAGCAGCATGTGTTGAGGGATGGGATGTGCGTGTTGCACCTCCATGGAGCAGTGAACTTGATCATCCAGCACGGGGACTACTTGGTAGTGGTGGATTGTGGGGAGCGTAATGCTTTGGGGTTGTATTCGAATGTTGGTCGGTCTGTTGTTGTGTTTAACACGTGTTGGAATGACCTGATTATTCACATTATGAATTTAAAGGCTTCGTTAGGTTCAGATTGGTTTGGTGTCAGCAGCATCTCTGTGGAGGAGTGTGTCGCTCTTGTTCAGTCTCAGGGTCGCCCTTCCGTTAGAGGAAGTTTTCATCAAGGTGACAAAAGGTTTAGATATGGTGGTGTTCAGTGTATGGCCATTAGTTTAGTTGCTTTGGTGAAACACACCCAACACAGTGTGTTTTCTTGGCAGCCTGATACACTGGACCAGGTTTTGGTTTCAGGTGATGAGCTGTACACATCCCTGAGGGATTCCAAGTTGATTGGTGCTGGGTCTGAATACCTTTGTGTCCAGAGTTACCCAAGCAGTATGCTTTTGAGGGACAGACATTTGATTTAAAGTTTAGTGACCCTGTAATTGGAGACGCTGGCGTTGTTGATGAAGAGTTTAAATTTGTGTTCAGCAGTCTTTCTGATGGTTTGACTACAATGTGCACACAATACAACACCTGCATCTTCACGTTAAATAGCAATACTTGTGCCATTATTAGTGAGAATGGCCGGTATGCTGTAGTGGATTCTCATGCTCGCAGTGCTGATGGGATGGTCGACAGTTTAGGGAAGAGCGTTGTGCTCTACTTCACTTCGCTCCAGCATCTTTTTGAGCACTTTAGTAAGTTTGCAAGACTTATTCCGACAACTCATAAGCTGTTTGAAATCTGCGGTGTTGATGTGAAAGGCCCAAGTGAAAGAAGTACTTTGTCCTTGGGCGCTAGTGCAGCTGTTGAGTGTAGCGAGAAACAGGTTACTGCTCCTGCTGTGGACAGTCCTGTTGCACCAGTGGTCTGTGCAGCCACTAAGAAAGGCGAGAAACGTAAACTCACACCAAAAAATGGCACATCTAAAAAGGCAAAGAGTTCTGATAATAGACTAATTCAGATGTTGTGTTTGTTGGGGATGTAGCATGTAAAAACTTAGAATTTCATCCCCTTTCTAAAGATGTTGCCCTTGCTCTTTGTAAGCAGCTTAACATAGAATCAGAGAGAGTTGATGCTACATCTTCTGTTGTTGGTCCCTTAGGGATTCCATGTAAGACAGAGAAGGTTGTGGGTGATGGTAACTGTTTCTTTAGGGCAGTTAGTCAGGCCATTAGTGGTACGCAGAAGTACCATAGGAAAATTAGACTTGCAGCAGTGAAGCAGTTACATAGCAATCCTGCGACATACCAGGGTATTCTGAGAAGTGAGTATTCCTCCATGTCAGAATACCTTGATATGTCAAGGATGCGCTATGTTGGTAGCTGGGCAACTGAGTTAGAGATTCAAGCTACAGCTGATTACTTGGGTGTTAGTGTGTTTTACATTTACAATGATCGCTGGCTTGATATAGGTGTAACAATACAATTTTATCACATCAGGGTGTGTTTTTTAGACAATGTTAATGGGAATCATTATGAAAATGTGGTTGTGTTCTGCAACTCAGCAACAGAACTGTTATGGATATTGTAAAATTAACACCACTGTTTTTAAAAGGATACAATACAAGACAACAGAGTAAAATAATAGTGGGCTTGTGAGTGAGGTCACAATTGATATTAAGCCACCAACTTTGACTCTTCTAAGTATTTGAAAAAGAAAAGGCACAAAAATATAAGTCTAAAAAATTAATCAAGAAAAAAGTTATAGCTGCAGTTAAACAAAAGTACAATTAAATATCTTATATAGACAAAGTGTTAAAGGTGCAAGTAAACAGAAATACAAATGAATATCTTACATAGGCAAAGTGTTAAAGCTGCAAGTAAACAGAAATACAAATTAAATATCTTACATAGGCAGAGTGTTAAAGCTGCAAGTCAACAGAAATACACATATCTTCATAGGCAGAGTGTTAAAGAAGCTGCGTCAACAGAAAACAAATTAATATCTTACATAGGAGTGTTAAAGCTGCAAGTCAACAGAATGACAAATTAAATAAATATCTTACATAGGCAGAGTGTTAAAGCTGCAAGTCAACAGAAATTACAATTAAATATCTTACATAGGCAGAGTGTTAAAGCTGCAAGTCAACAGAAATACAAATTAAATATTTTACATAGGGAAAGGTTAAAGCTGTGAGCATTAAAAAGTACAAAATAATCTTACATAAACAATATGTTTCATCTGCTGTGAAATTAAGAGACAGCAAAAAAAGAAACTGACAGAACAATTTGATGTTGTTATGCAGCAGTTTATGGATAAAGTTAAAGATGGGGCCTGATTTTGTGTGTTGTGTTGTAATCGTTGTTGTTCAGAACACCAGGTGTTAAACTGTAAAAAAGAACAATATAATAGCAAAAAGCAACAGCTTTAATTGCAGCCTGGATTAATGAACACTATCTGCACACTTGTAATGAGCACTGTTTAACTCCTTGTCAATGGAGGGATTCAGCTAGACAACTGTGGATTTGTATACATGTCACTACAGATTAATAAAGGTGAAGTGCCACCAGAATATGCAGGGAACAATTAATGGTTCCTGCTATTCCACAAGAATTGGCCTGTTTAAATAGTTTAGAGCAGCATTGGTAGCTTTACATATCCATTTATGAAGATGTGGCATTGCCCAAAGGGGGCAAAATGGAGTGCATGGTCCAGTGACATGTTTCCTGCCAACATAGTAAAACTACTAATGTGTTCCCCGTTCCAAATATGGAAGGTCACTGTTGCGTGTAAAATTGAAGCGTAAACTTACATAAAGGTCATTATGAATATCTTTTGTGGATACAATGCGTGTTAGACGGCGTTACAATATTTAAAACAACATAATGCACATTACAAAGATGTGAGTTAATGATGCATGGATATGAGTTTTTGTAGGGACGAGATAAGTTGTTTTCAGGGACAGATGTGATCAGCATGTTGATAGTGATGCTGTTGTTGCTGAGGAGGGTCAGGATGAGCTTCTTCATGACAGACAGCAGCATTGTATGTTCCAGGATACTTGTCTTATGCCTGTGGACATTGTCAGGAAGTGTTGGACCAGTATTTTGATGATGTTGTAAATGTACACCGGGAGAGGGAAATAATCCTGTTAAGCTGCTGTCTGATCATGCTAATGAAGCCAAAATTTTTCCATGTTGTTTCCACGGGGACGCTTTACATACCATAGTGATAGACAACATCGTTGACATTGTCTCGATATTTTAATACAGGCTTCTTCATGTTGATGGCAGGTTTGCCCAAAATGTAGAATATTTTTTTGCGCAATATATGTCAGAGGTTGAACAGGTTGTTTCAAACGTGTCAATAGCCTTATAAGGGGAAGGGGGGTGGCACATCTGATAAAGTTAATATTTTGCAGGATGAAGAATCTCTAAAAAAACTGTTAGAGTTTGATGATGTTTATCGTTTTTTTAAAACCTATTAGAGGAACTCCTGCATTTTGGCAAGGAGCACAGCGGGACCTGTTGGCTTTGTTGCGTCACTTGGTATCCCCACATGGGTTTGTTCATTTTCCTCTGCTGATATGCGTTGGCAGAATCTTCTGACTAGTATTTAAAACAGGAGGCGGACAGAGACAGTTGAACAGTTAGAGTGGGCTGACAGGTGTGACTCTCGTCGTAATCCTGTTACTGCAGCCAGGATGTTTGATTTTCGTTTGCATTGCTTTTTGAGGGAAGTTTGATTGCCCTTCACATCCCATTGGTAAAATAAAGGATCATTTTTATAGGGTTGAGTTCCAGCAGCGTGGTTCGCCTCATGTGCACTGTTTGTTTTGGGTGGAAAATGCGCCTTTAATAGATAAGATACAGATGAAGATAGTTCACTTATGATAACTATGTAACATGTGAACTACCTTCAGATGATGACACACTATTGAACACTGTCACATCTGTACAGCAACACTCAAAACGACATTCAAAGACATGTAAAAAAACACAACTGTGTGTCGTTTTAATTTTCCAAGACCCGTGTCAGCACGCACATTCATCAGTCGTAAACCAGAAATAGTTGAAGTGAAGTGCACGTGTGCAGCTGTTCCATGTTCATGTCTGCCCAAAAGCACACTCATGAAAAAAAGCTGGCAAATAACATTTTATCAGATATTAAAAGGCTCTTTCAGAGGAGAATTGCTCTTTTGACAGTGTAGAACATTGTTTAGCAGTCTTGGTTTAAGTCAAGAGTTTTTGAGACTGCTACAATCGTTTAAGTAGAAACACTCATGTAGTGTTAAGAAGGCAATTGATGAGGCTTTAAATCAATATAGTAGTAAGCCGTTGTTAAATTGCTGGAACGCTAATTTAGCTATTCAGTTTGTTGTTGACGCTTATGGCGTGTGTAGTTTACATTATATCATATATTTCTAAAGCAGAAAAGGAGATGGGTTTGTTGTTAGGAAAATGCCTACAAAGAGGCACAGAAAGAAGGCA
>JAFELL010002522.1:0-13479 GCA_019059645.1 Caranx melampygus | reverse complement strand
CGGGACGACTGCGTCGTTCCGCTCGGGCCCTAATTAAAGCCGCAAGCGGCTGTGACGGGCCTCGCCACATGCGGCCGGACCCACGCCCCGCCGGCCTTCTGCACGGCCTCAGATCATTCGTTCCCTGCGGCCCCTGCGGCCCCCACGGCCCCGAGTCCCCTGTGACCTTGAGCACCCGTGCTCTGCGGCACCTGAGTCCCCTGCAACTCCTCAGAAGCAAATATGATGCGAAGCTGCGAAGCTAGTTCAGGCAGACACTCAAGCTGTGCCCGTCCGATCAGCTGATCAGTCACGTGCTCCCTCAACAAATAGGGCGGGTTATTTAAACCCACCCAGCTTACCTGCTCTACTGCTCGTGCGGTGGTACGCTGGTACCCTTGCTGCTGCTACTGCTGCTGCTCATGCTGCTGCTGATGCTGCTGCTGCCTACGCGTGCTACTACCCCGGCGCCATGAGGTTTTGCAAACCCACCACTGCCCAGCATCCACTGTGGGCTCTGTCTCTATGATCCCTGCGGGGGTGCTTTCACTCCCTGTTAGGTCTGTCAAACAGATCATTATTCAGGGAATGAATAACTGAGACAGAGCCTGACGCCAAACCTGCTGCAGCCATGCTCAAGGATAGGATACCTACGCTGTGCTTCAGCTCGCTGTGCTTCAGCTTGCTTATGTCCAATAAATTTTTTATTCTCATTTCAGAGTTGTCTGACTGAAATAAGTGAAATGAAGCTTAGTGAAAGTTTGATCAGGAAGACTATCTCTTTAAGCATGGTCACTCAGTCTATTTTATCTCTCTCGCTTTGTCTTGATCCACCCTCATCACTTCTCCTGTCCAATCCCAATCCATTACATTTTCTGCTTCTTCAATCAGCTGTCATGTTAAAAGTGCTTCTCTCTACTCTATCCAGCTGTCATCCAGAACATGAAATCTCTCAACCCACCTCCTCCCCTTCACCTCCTCGACATGTAGGCCATCTCCATCTTCAGCCAGAGGCTTCCATGTCAGGAGGCGTCATCCTGACCACCAGTGTTGTCTGGGCCTGGGGGAAGTCCCTTTAGATAGAACCTTCACATCCATCAGTCTCTCTTCTAAGCTGATCTACTCCACGGGGCCTAAGCGTCAAAATTATTGTACACTGTGGGTGATTCATCAACCTGATTGTACATGGCCACAAAATAGAGAGATGAGGTCAGGAGGTTGGGGTTGGTGTTAGCCAATGTAAAACGTGGCTTTTCCTGTTTCCACAAGGTGGCGCCATGAGTGAGGTCACCTATGAGCACGTGGAGGTGGTCAGGGTGAGGCTCTTATCATCTCCATAAATTTTGAAGCAGTTTGGGCAAGTATGTGGGAGAGAGAGCTGCTGGAATATGCCTGGCAAGGCATCAGAAGTGCGGCATCGTAGCGGCCACGCCCCTTGACATAGAGAAAAGCTTTTCAGAACTTTTGATCACAAGGTCTTGAGATGATGATCACACAATATGAAGTCAATAAGATGAAAACCTAGAAGAGGGTTGTTAAATATGTCGTGTAGAAATCACCAAAAGTGACCTTTGAGGTCAAATGGCTGACTTCCTGTTGACTTTAGAGCTTGACCCAATGACCTTTTTGTTTGTCTTGATGAGTTCTGCAAGCCTACCGAATTTCATGCTGTAGGTGAAACACACGCAAAGCTATTCAAGTTTCAAAACATGATGAAATGGCCAAAAAAAAACTAGACCATTAAAATCAAGATGGCGGACTTCCTGTTGGTTCGACCATGGGGTGTAAGAGACTTTTTTGTGCGTCTGGGCATCTCACACATGTGTACCAATTTTCATCTTTCTACTCCAAAAAAACCCCTATGGGGAGGGTTTTTGAAAATTTCAAGGTGGGCGCTGGTGAGCCGTTTGGCCCCGCCCATGTGCGACACCCCTATGACATGTAAGAGTAGGCAGTCTTGACCTGTGTGTCATTCAAGAGGGTTCGAGCTTGTTAAAGCCGTTTAAAGGCCAAACGTAATTGGTGGCGAGGGATCGCTATTCGTGGCGGCGCCATTAGTCGTGGCTTCACAATGTCCATAACGTAGCTTACAACTTGTTCTGCATGTACTAGGAGTGGAACGAAGTTGTTGGGGTCAATTGTGTAGGATTTATACGTGTTAGAATGAAGCTGGACACTTCCTGTTACAACGGGGGGGGCTATGAGTAAGTGGGGGAAGTTAATATATCGAGCCATTCAGGGCGGAGCCGTCGTCATGTCCAGTAAGTTTGAAGCTGCTCGGATCAAGCATGTGGGCGTGAGAGCCATTCGAAATTTTGTGCGCTCTAGGACACATCATCGCACTTTGCGGCCATGCCACAGGGACGCCGTTACAGGAAACTTCACAGCGGTCGTCCTGCAGCTCCACCAACTTGTTGAGCATCTATTAGAGCAGAAATGAAGTGAATAGGGCCATCTCTGTCACATTGGCGCTGCAGGCAAAGTAACAAGTGGTCATTTCCTGTTACCAGCAGGGGCGCTATGAATAAGGTGGAAAGTTAATATATCAGGGCGTTCAGGGCGCAGCCATCATCATGTCCAGCAAGTTTGAAGCTGCTCGGATAAAGTTTTGGACGTGAGAGCCGTTCAAAGCCGATAGCAAAAACAGGAAAATTCGCCAAAATCTGGCACGCCTTACAGCCACGCCTTTGACCTAAAAAATTCTTTCTATAACATTTCATCAACTGGTCTCTAGATGACCTGTACCGAAATTGAAGTCGATCGGGCGAAATCCCTAGGAGGAGTTCGTTTCAAATACCAATGGTGGAAATCGGCAAAAGGTCAAGGTCACGCCATAATGGCGGACTTCCTGTTGGGGTTAGGGCTTCGCTCCAAGAGACTTTTTCGTGCATCTTGGCATGATCTATAAGCTCACCAAATTTCATGCATGTAAGTCAAACAGGGCCGAGGGCCCACACTTTCAAAAATTCAGGGGGCGCCATTTCCACATTTTGCCCCGCCTCATTGAAGGTTGCTAAAATATCAAATTTTTCACCAGACTGGATGCGTGTGCCAAACTTCATGACTTTTTTGAGGACCGAAAGGGGCCAAATTGAAGTTACATGTTCGAAAGAATAATAATATAATAATAATAATAATAATAATTAAAGCCGCAAGCGGCTGTGACGGGCCCTCGCCACATGCGGCCGCGACCCACGCCCCGCCGGCCTTCTGCACGGCCTCAATCATTCGTTCCCTGCGGCCCCTGCGGCCCCCACGGCCCCCGAGTCCCCTGTGACCTTGAGGCACCCGTGCTCTGCGGCCCCTGAGTCCCCTGCAACTCCTCAGAAGCAATATATGATGCGAAGCCTGCGAAGCTAGTCAGGCAGACAACTCAAGCTGTGCCCGTCCTGATCAGCTGATCAGTCACGTGCTCCCCTCAACCAAATAGGGCGGGTTATTTAAACCCACCCAGCTTACCTGCTCTACTGCTCGTGCTGCTGGTTATGCTGGTACCCTTGCTGCTGCTACTGCTGCTGCTCATGCTGCTGCTGCTGCTGCTGCTGCTGCTAAGCTGCTACTACCCCTGCTGCCATGAGGTTTTGCAAACCCACCACCTCACCAGCATCCACTGTGGGCTCTGTCTCTATGATCCCTGCGGGGGTCTGCTTCATTCCCTGTATGTCTGTCAAACAGATCATTATTCAGGGAATGAATAACTGAGACAGAGCCTGACGCCAAACCTGCTGCAGCCATGCTCAAGGATAGGCTACCTATGCTGTGCTTCAGCTCGCTGTGCTTCAGCTTGCTTATGTCCAATAAATTTTTATTCTCATTTCAGAGTTGTCTGACTGAAATAAGTGAAATGAAGCTTAGTGAAAGTTGATCAGGAAGACTATCTCTTTAAGCATGTTCACTCAGTCTATTTATCTCTCTCGCTTTTGTCTTGATCCACCCTCATCACTTCTCCTCATCCAATCCCAATCCATTACATTTCTGCTTCTTCAATCAGCTGTCATGTTTAAAAGTGCTTTCTCTACTCTCATCCAGCTGTCATCCAGCACATGAAATCTCTCAACCCACCTCCTCCCCTTCACCTCCTCGACATCTAGGCCATCTCCATCTTCAGCCAGAGGCTTCCATTTCAGGAGGCGTCATCCCTACCACCATTGGTGTCTGGGCTGGGGGAAGTCCTCTTCAGATAGAACCTTCACATCCATCAGTCTCTTCTAAGCTGATCCATTCTCTGGGGCCTAAGCGTCAAAATTATTTGTACACTGTAGGGATTCATCAACCTGATTGTTACATGGCCACAAAATAGAGAGGATGAGGTCAGGAGGTTGGGGTCGGTGTTAGCCAATGTAAAAAGTGGCTTTTTGTTTCCACAAGGTGGCGCCATGAGTGAGGTCACCTATGAGCACGTGGAGGTGGTCAGGGTGAGGCTCATCATCTCCATAATTTTGAAGCAGTTTGGACCAAGTATGTGGGAGAGAGAGCTGCTGGAATATGCTGGCAAGGCATCAGAAGTGGCGGGTAGTGGCCACGCCTTGACATAGAGAAAAGCTTTTCAGAACTTTTGATCACAAAGGTCTTGAGATGATGATCACACAATATGAAGTCAATATGATGAAATCCTGAGGAGAGGGTTGTTAAATATGTCGTGTAGAAATCACCAAAATGTGACCTTTGAGGTCAAATGGCTGACTTCCTGTTGACTTTAGAGCTTGGACCCAATTACCTTTTTGTTTGTCTTGATGAGTTCTATCAGCCTACCAAATTTCATGCTCGTAGGTGAAACACAGGCAAAGCTATTCAAGTTACAAACATGATGAAATGGCCCAAAAAAACTAGACCATTAAAATCAAGATGGCGGACTTCCTGTTTGGTTCCGACCATGGGTGTAAGAGACTTTTATGTGCGTCTGGGCATCTCACACATGTGTACCAATTTTCATCTTTCTACTCCAAAAAAACCCTATGGGGAGGGGTTTTAGAAAATTTCAAGGTGGCGCTGTGGCCGTTTGGCTCCGCCCATGTGCGACACCCCTATGACATGTAAGAGGTCGGCAGTCTTGACCTGTGTGTCATTTTCAAGAGGGTCCGAGCTTGTTAAGCCGTTAAAGGCCAAAGTAATTGGTGGCGAGGGATCGCTATTCGTGGCGGCGCCATTAGCGTGGCTTCACAACGTCCATAACGTAGCTTCACAACTTGTTCTGCATGTACTAGGAGTGGAACGAAGTTGTTGGGTCAATTGTGTAGGATTTATACGTGTTAGAATGAAGCTAGACACTTCCTGTTACACCGGGGGCGCTATGAGTAAGGTGGGAAGTAATATATCGAGCCATTCAGGGCGGAGCCGTCGTCATGTCCAGCAAGTTTGAAGCTGCTAGGATCAAGCATGTGGGCGTGAGAGCCGTTCGAATTTTGTGGCGTCTCAAGGACACATCATCGCACTTTGCGCCATGCCACAGGGACGCCGTTACAGGAAACTTCACAGCGGTCGTCCTGCAGCTCCACCAACTTGTTGAGCATCTATTAGAGCAGAAATGAAGTGAATAGGGCCATCTCTGTCACATGGCTGCAGGCAAAGTAACAAGTGGTCATTTCCTGTTACCAGCGGGGGGGCGCTATGAAAAGGTGGAAAGTTAATATATCAGGGCGTTCAGGGCGCAGCCATCATCATGTCCAGCAAGTTTGAAGCTGCTCGGAAAAAGTGTCTGGACGTGAGAGCCGTTCAAAGCCGATGGCAAAAAAACAGGAAAATTCGCCAAAATCTGGCACCCTTACAGCCACGCCCTTGACTACAAAAATTCTTTCAATAATTTTCATCAACATGGTCTCTAGATGACCTGTACCGAAATTGAAGCGATCGGACGAAATCCCTAGGAGGAGTTCGTTCAAATACCAATGGTGGAAATCGGCAAAAGGTCAAAGGTCACGCCATAATGGCGGACTTCTGTTGGGGTTAGGGCTTCGCTCAAGAGACTTTTTCGTGCGTCTTGGCATGTTCTATAACCTCACCAAATTTCATGCATGTAGGTCAAACACGGCCGAGGGGCCCACACTTTCAAAAAATTCAAGGGGGCGCCATTTCCACATTTTGCCCCGCCCTCATTGAAGGTTGCTAAAATATCAAATTTTTCACAGACTGGATGCGTGTGCAAATGTCGGGAGTTTTCAAGGTCGGGAAAGGGGCCAAATTGGGGATTTATTTGTCGTAATAATAATAATAATAATTAAAGCCGCAAGCGGCTGTGACGGGCCCTCGCCACATGCGGCCGCGACCCACGCCCCGCCGGCCTTCTGCACGGCTCAGATCATTCGTTCCCTGCGGCCCTGCGGCCCCCACGGCCCCCGAGTCTCCTGCGACCTCGAGGCACCCGTGCTCTGCGGCTGGGCCCCCGAGTCCCCTGCAATTCCTCAGAAGCAATAATAAGTGAAATGAAGCTTATTGAAAGTTTGATCAGGAAAGATCTCTTTAAGCATGTTCACTCAGTCTATTTTATCTCTCTCGCTTTTGTCTTGATCCACCCCTCATCACTTTCTCATCCCATCCGAATCCATTACATTTTCTGCTTCTTCAATCAGCTGTCATGTTTAAAAGTCTCTTACTCTCTTCTCTCTACTCTCATCCAGCTGTCATCCAGCACATGAAATCTCTCAACCCACCTCTCCCCTTCACATCTTCAACATCTAGGCCATCTCCATCTTCAGCCAGAGGCTTCCATGTCAGGAGACGTCATCCCTACCACCATTGGTGTCTGGGCCTGGGGGAAGTCCTCTTCAGATAGAACCTTCACATCCATAAGTCTCTCTTCTAAGCTGATCTACTCCCTGGGCCTAAGCGCCAAAATTATTTGTACACTGTGGGGATTCATCAACCTGATTGGCACATGGCCACAAATAGAGATGATGAGGTCAGGAGGTTGGGGTTGGGGTTGGTTAGTCAATGTAAAATGTGGCTTTTCCTGTTTCCACAAGGTGGCGCCAAGAGTGAGGTCACCTATGAGCACGTGGAGGCGGTCAGGGTGAGGCTCTTATCATGTGCATAAATTTTGAAGCAGTTTGGACCAAGTATGTGGGAGAGAGAGCTGCTGGAATATGCATGGCAAGGCATCAGAAATGGCGGCATCGTAGCGGCCACGCCCTTGATATAGAGAAAAGCTTTTCATAACTTTTGATCACAAAGGTCTTGAGATGATGATCACACAATATGAAGTCAATAAGATGAAAACCCTAGGAGAGGATTGTTAAATATGTCATGTAGAATCACCAAAACGTGACTTTGAGGTCAAATGGCTGACTTCCTGTTGACTTTAGAACTTGGACCAATGACCTTTTTGTGCATCTTGATGAGTTCTATCAGCTACCGAATTTCATGCTCGTAGGTGAAACACACGCAAAGTTATTCAAGTTTCAAACATGAGGAAATGGCCAAAAAACGAGACCATTAAAATCAAGATGGCGGACTCCTGTTGGTTCGACCATGGGTGTAAGAGACTTTTTGTGCGTCTAGACACCTTACACACGTGTACCAATTTTCATGTTGCTACTCCAAAAAAACCCCTATGGGGGGGTTTTTGAAAATTTCAAGGTGGCGCTGTTGAGGCGTTTGGCCCGCCCATGGCGAGCTGCATATCAGATGAAAGAGCTCATCAGTCTTGACCGGTGTATCAAATTTCATGTAGATACGAGCTCGTTAAAGCCATCAAAAAGCCAAACGTAATTTCACGACGAAAGGTCGATAGTCGTCGCACCGCCACACGGACACCGTGGTCGTAGCTTCACGGCGTTAATAATGAAGCTTCACCAACTGTTCTGCATGTACTGGAAGTGGAATGAAGTCGATGGTGTTAACTGTGTAGTATTTATACATGTTGGAGTAAAAGGTGGACATTTCATGTTGCCAACAGGGGGCGCTATGAGTAAGGTGGGGAAGTTAATATATCAGAACGTTCAGGGCAAAGCCCTCATCATGTCCAGTAAGTTTAAGCTGCTAGGACCAAGTATGTGTGCGTGAGAGGTGTTCGAAGTTTGATAGCGAGAAATCGAAATTTCAAATTTTGTCGCCCCTAGCAGCCACGCCCTTTGGCCAACCGACATTCTTTAATAACGTTTGATCATCATTGGCAGTAGATGGTCTGTAGCAAATTTGAAGTCAATTGGCGAAATTTGTAGGAGTAGGACTTCAAATACGAAAAAATTCAATTCAAAATGGCGGACTTCCTGTTGACATTTCGCCATGACGTAGGTCAGCTTTTTGTGCGTCTCACTCACGTCCACATGTGTACTAATTTAAAGTGCTAGGACCAAGTATGTGGGTGTGAGAGCAGTTTGAAATTTTTAGCAACAAATAAGCTAAATTTGGCCCCCTAGCAGCCACATCGTTTGACATACCAACATTCTTTCAATAACTTTTCATTTTGATACTTAGCCAATGCTGTACCAAGTTGAAGTCAATCACGTGAAATCCCTAGGAGGAGTTCGTTTGAGCGTCAAAACTTTACATCAAAATGGCGGACTTCCTGTCGGGTTTGGAGGGTCTGTAATGAACTTTTTTGTAGATCTCTATGATATACATACATGTGCCGATTTTCGTTCACCTACGCCAACCTTCCTATGGACGTTTTGAAAATATTCAAGGGGGCGCTATTTCGCATTTGGCACGCCCATGTGGAGGACCACCAAAATATCAATTTTTCGCGTGAACGCTTGAAAATAGAGAAATCGGTGAGTTTTCAAGTATGGGAAAGGGGCCAAATTGAGGCATGAAGTGTCGTTAAAATAATAATAATAATAATAATAATAATAATAATAAAAACAGCGCGATTACAATAGGTCCCTCGGGACACTGCGTCGTTCCGCTCGGGCCCTAATAAACAAACAGCGCGATTACAATAGGTCCCTCGGGACGACTGCGTCGTTCCGCTCGGGCCTAATAATAATAAACAGCGCGATTACAATAGGTCCTCGGGACGACTGCGTCGTTCCGCTCGGGCCCTAATAAAGCTGCAAGCAGCTGTGACGGGCCCTCGCGACCATGCGGCCGCGACCACGCCCCCCTGGCCGTCTGCACGGCCTCAGGTCATTCGTCCCTGCGGCCCCCACGGCCCCGAGTCTCCTGCGACCTCGAGGCACCGTGCTCTGCGGCGCCACGG
Source organism: Caranx melampygus (assembly GCA_019059645.1). Classification (NCBI taxonomy): domain Eukaryota; kingdom Metazoa; phylum Chordata; class Actinopteri; order Carangiformes; family Carangidae; genus Caranx; species Caranx melampygus. The sequence goes on along the minus strand of JAFELL010002522.1, from coordinate 4,364 downwards.
CCCCGAGTCCCCTGTGACCTTGAGGCCCCGTGCTCTGCGGCCCCTGAGTGCCCTGCAACTCCTCAGAAGCATATATGATGCGAAGCCTGCGAAGCTAGTTCAGGCAGACAACTCAAGCTGCGCCCGTCCTGGTCAGCTGATCAGTCACGTGCTCCCTCAACCAAATAGGGCGGGTTATTTAAACCCACCCAGCTTACCTGCTCTCCCCTGGCTTGCTGCCGATGCTGCTTCTGTTCTCTGCTGCTGGTACTGCTGGTACCCTTGCTGCTGCTACTGCTCATGCTGCTGCTGCTGCTGCTGCTACTGCTGCTATACCCCTGCTGCCCATGAGGTTTTGCAAACCCACCACCTCCCCAGCATCCACCTGGGGCTCTGTCTCTATGATCCCCTGCGGGGGTCTGCTTTCATTCCCTGTTAGGTCTGTCAAACAGATCATTATTCAGGGAATGAATAACTGAGATAGAGCCTGACGCCAAACCTGCTGCAGCCATGCTCAAGGATAGGCTACCTATGCTGTGCTTCAGCTCGCTGTGCTTCAGCTTGCTTATGTCCAATAAATTTTATTCTCATTTCAGAGTTGTCTGACTGAAATAAGTGAAATGAAGCTTAGTGAAAGTTTGATCAGGAAGACTATCTCTTAAGCATGTTCACTCAGTCTATTTTATCTCTCTCGCTTTTGTCTTGATCCACCCCTCATCACTTCTCCTCATCCAATCCCAATTCATTACATTTTCTGCTTCTTCAATCAGCTGTCATGTTTAAAAGTGCTTTCTCTCTACTCTCATCCAGCTGTCATCCAGCACATGAAATCTCTCAACCACCTCCTCCCCTTCACCTCCTCAACATCTAGGCCATCTCCATCTTCAGCCAGAGGCTTCCATGTCAGGAGGCATCATCCCTACCACCATTGGTGTCTGGGCCCGGGGGAAGTCCTCTTCAGATAGAACCTTCACATCCATCAGTCTCTTCTAAGCTGATCCACTCCCTGGGGCCTAAGCGCCAAAATTATTTGTACACTGTGGGGATTCATCAACCTGATTGTACATGGCCACAAATAGAGAGGATGAGGTCAGGAGGGTGGGGTTGGTGTTAGCCAATGTAAAATGTGGCGTTTCCTGTTTCCACAAGGTGGCGCCATGAGTGAGGTCACCTATGAGCATGTGGAGGTGGTCAGGGTGAGGCTCTTATCATGTGCATAAATTTGAAGCAGTTGGACCAAGTATGTGGGAGAGAGAGCTGCTGGAATATGCCTGGCAAAGCATCAGAAGTGGCGGCATCGTAGTGGCCACGCCCCTTGACATAGAGAAAAAGCTTTTCAGAACTTTTGATCACAAAGGTCTTGAGGTGATGGTCATACAATATGAAGTCAATTAGATGGAATCCCTAGGAGGAGGGTTTAAATATGTTGGTAGAAGAAAAAAACGGAACTGACCTTTGAGGTCAAATGGCAGACTTCCTGTTGACTTTACAGCTTCGAACCTGACATTTTTTTTTGTTCGTCTTGATGAGTTCTATCAGCCTACGAATTTCATATTGTAGGTGAAACACACACAAAGTTATTCAAGTTTCAAACATGGTGTGGAAATGGCCCAAAAAAACTAGACCATTAAATTCAATATGCGGACTTCCTGTTGGTTGCGACCATGGGTGTAAGAGAGTTTTTGTGCGTCTCGGTATCTTACACATGTGTACCAATTTTCATGTTGCTACTCCAAAAAAACCCCTATGAACAGTTCTTCTCCATCTTCAGCCAGAGGCTTCCATGTCAGGAGGCATTATCCCTACCACCATTGGTGTCTGGGCCTGGGGGAAGTTCTTTTCAGCTAGAAGCTTCACATTCATCAGTCTGTCTTCTAGCTGATCTACTCCTTGGGCCTAAGCACCAAAATATTTGTACACAATAAATGTCTTTCTGCATGACATCCTGCCTTATTCCATTCTTATAGTCTGTCCTGATTGAAATGTGAACAAAAGTCTGTAAAGACTTACTTCCTGCTTTCAGTAGGTGGCGTGTAAGTGTTACCCTCATCACACACGTCAAGTTTGACCTGAATCGGCCAATGCATGTTAAAGTTATGCCAAGGTGAAGGTCATCCACCAGGTGGCGCTAAGAGCATAACTAAATGTATGCATTTACATTCAGGGGCCATCCCTGATCACACACGTCAAGTTTGACCTGAATCGGGCAATGCATGTTAAAGTTATGGCAAGGTGAAGGTTCATCCACCAGGTGGCGCTAGAAGCGCAACCAGACATGGGCAGTATGTCAGGGGCAACCCTCATCACACATGTGAAGTTTCAAGCAAATCAGACAATGCATGTTGGATTTATAAGGAGTGATGTTCCATGGCGAGGGATAGAAAGCCGCCACTGCTTCCACGGGCAGCCTGTCACATGATACAATGCTTGTTTCACTCTGGGGATTCATCAACCTGATTGTCACATGGCCACAAAATAGAGATGATGAGGTCAGGAGGTGGGGTTGATGTTAGTCAATGTAAAATGTGACTTTTCCTGTTTCCACAAGGTGGCGCCATGAGTGAGGTCACCTATGAGCATGTGGAGGCGGTCAGGGTGAGGGTCTTATCATGTCCATAAATTTTGGAGCAGTTTGGACCAAGTATGTGGGAGAGAGAGCTGCTGGAAATGCATGGCGAGGCATCAGAAATGGCGGCATCGTATCGGCCACGCCCTTGACATAGAGAAAAGCTTTCAGAACATGTGATCACAAAGGTCTTGAGATGATGATCACACAATATGAAGTCAGTAAGATGAAATCCCTAGAAGGTGGCTGTTTAAATATGCCGTGTAGAAAAAAACGGAACTTGACCTTTGAGGTCAAATGGCTGACTTCCTGTTGACTTTAAAGCTTCGAACCTCCCACTTTTTTTGTTCGTCTTGATGAGTTCTATCAGCCTACCGAATTCATGCTCGTAGGTGAAATACACGCAAAGTTATTCAAGTTTCAAACATGGTGTTGAAATGGCCAAAAAAACGAGACCATTAAAATCAAGATGGCGGACTTCCTGTTGGTTCCGACCATGGGTGTCAGAGACTTTTTTGTGCGTCTGGGCATCTTACACATGTGTACCAATTTTCATCTTCCTACTGTAAAAAACCCCTATGGGGGAGGGTTTTTGAAAATTTCAAGGTGGCGCTGTTGAGCCATTTGGCCCCGCCCATGGGCAAAGCCCTATCAGCTGTGAGAGTTCATCTCTGACCTGTGTGTCAATTTCAAGAGGGTCGAGCTTGTTAAAGCTGTTTAAAGGCCAAACGTAATTGGTGGCGAGGGATCGCTATTCGTGGCGGCGCCATTAATCGTAGCTTCACAAAGTCAATAACGTAGCTCACCAACTTGTTCTGCATGTACTAGGAGTGGAACGAAGTTGTTGGGGTCAATTGTGTAGGATTTATACGTGTTAGAATGAAGCTGGACACTTCCTGTTACCACGGGGGGCGCTATGAGTAAGGTGGGAAGTTAATATATCGAGCATTCAGGGCGGAGCCGTCATCATGTCCAGCAAGTTTGAAGCTGCTAGGATCAAGTATGTGGGCGTGAGAGCCATTAAAAATTTTGTGCGCCTCAAGGACACATCATTGCACTTTGCGGCGATGCCACGGGGACGCCGTTACAGGAAACTTCACAGCGGTCGTCCTGCAGCTCCACCAACTTGTTGAGCATTATTAGAGAAAATGAAGTGAATAGGGCCATCTCTGCCACATTGGCTGCAGGCAAAGTAACAAATGGTCATTTCCTGTTACCAGCGGGGGGCGCTATGAGTAAGGTGGGAAGATAATATATCAAGGCGTTCAGGGCGCAGCCATCATCATGTCCAGCAAGTTTGAAGCTGCTCGGATAAAGTATTGGGCGTGAGAGTCGTTCAAACCCGTTGGTGAAAAACTGGAAAATTCGCCTAAATCTGGCACGCCCTTACAGCCACACCCTTTGACCAACAAAAATTCTTTTGATAACTTTAGATCAGCATGGCTCTAGATGACCTGTACCGAAATGAAGTCGATCGGGCGAAATCCCTAGGAGGAGTTCGTAAAATACCAATGGTGGATTCGCCAAAAACGTGAAAGGACGCCATAATGGCGGATTCCTGTTGGGTTAGGGCTTCGCTCCAAGAGACTTTTTCGTGCGTCTTGGCATGTTCTATAACCTCACCAAATTCATGCATGTAGGTCAAACACGGCCGAGGGGCCCACACTTTCAAAAATTCAAGGGGGCGCCATTTCCCATTTTGCCCCGCCCTGATTGCAGGTTGCCAAATGTTAAATTTTCGCCAGACTGGACGCGTGTGCCAAATTTCGTGGTGAGTTTTCGAGGTCGTTAAAGGGGTCAAATTGGACTTAACGCGTTC